>OX155688.1:14631888-15011971 GCA_944547425.1 Eupithecia centaureata
CCTTCTAGTAGCTTTCTACGTATCCAGTCAGGGCGCTACAAGGCGTTAAATATGTGCAAGAAAACGAAAACTTTACAGTTTTATTTCATTTATTCTAAAAAAATATATATCTATGTATGTAATATATTGTATTAAGTATATCAGTCATCTAGTAGGTACCCATAACACAAGCTCTGCTTAGCTTGGGGCTAGATGATGCTGTGTGGACTGTCCGCAATTATTTATTTATTTATAATTTAAATCGTGTATGAATATAATTAATGAGACTACTTTAAAATAACTTAATAAAATTTTTATGAACCATTGCGTACTATGGGCTTCCAATCCCTTTCTTCCTTTAATTGAATGTTACTCACTACGTCTCTGCGTCGACAAAAATGTACTACACAGTTGAACACTCAACTCAAGGGAGCCATTTCACTTCTTGCCGCTTTAGTTGCCAGTATATATCTTCGTAGGGCGGAGTTCACTTTCCTCGATGGCGGGTTCTCTGCTCCGTGGTCAAGAGTTATTTCTATTCCTGGAAACTGATTTATAGAAGGTAAAGTATGTTTTATTACAGACTACGTCTTTTAAAAATTTCAGCCAATTCCGTTCAGTATTTTTGACATAAAAAGGTAAACTACTTTTTATCCATTCAAACTTTCGCATGTATTATATGCTATTGGAATTATTAACTACATAATTCACTACCTGACTTGAATGCAGTATCGCTGTAAGGGTCATTAAAATGCTGTCTGAATGCTCTCAGCTACTTTAAGTTTGGAGGGTGTGTTCCGATCAGAACGAACAAAAATTTAGGAATTATTACAAGTATTTATAGTAAGATTTTTATACCCTAATTCTATACACGGATGAAGTCGCGGGATGCTGCTTCTTTTTATTCATAGCTATAATACATATTTTAATTCTAATAACCTCCCACATGTAAAAATATTTTCCCATTGCTTTAACTAATGTTTGTGAAATTACTTTCAGGCAGTTTCCGTAAGTTGGAGGAAGTTTTAACCCCGCGGGAACCGACACGTGAATTGTGATGAAAGGCCTGGCGCTCAATACAGGGCTGTTCTGTTTGAATAGGATAAAACTAAGTTTGGGATGGCTTAGGTTACAATTTCGAGTACAAAATGTGGAGAGGTAGAACGCTGACCGCTGAAGACTGGACTTTGGAAGGGTAAAAGGGTTAGAATGAGCTGACTCGGTAGTTTTAAACAAATGGTACCGTTTTTTGATCTTTAGGAATGGACCCGGTTCTACGTTCAACTGTTGACTAAGGATAGCGATTGTTGTCTAGGGAATACGTAAAATATTTCATCAAATCATTTCTTCAACTCCACTGATTTACGCGAAACAATGCGATGTAATTTTGTCTTTTCCATCTCAGACAACAATTCAGTACAAGACATAGTCCATCCATATGGATGGACGGATTCAAAACATTTTGAAAAATTAAAATAATTTTGTATTCTCTAAACTAGCATTAAAATGACTACAAACAAACACATTAAAAGATTAAGATAGCCTTATAATTATGCTCTTTCAAAATTAAAAAATCGTTTCGTGCAGGAGGTTGCGGATTCGATTCCCACTTTGGGACAAATGTTTGTACGATCTGCAAATATTTGTTCCGCGATTCTGGGTATTGTTAATGTAAAATAAATAATACCTAATGTTTAAGTAAGTATCAGTCATCAAGTACCCAAAACACAAGCTCTACTTAGCTTGGGATATATGAATTTTTGTGGATCGTAGGGCATTATTTATTTATTTTGTGTTTTTATAATTCACAAATAGATGTTTCAGAAACATGGTTCAGTACCTAACTTGAAGACCGGTAGAATATAAAGCTCAACTTGAGGCTAAATATTGTATTTTTATTTCATTTCATTAATTGACTAGTACAAGCAAATCGGAACAGCCACCCATGTAATATGTGATGTTTTTAAAAACAGTACAGAGCCGCTGATAATGAAGTTATATTTTCCGGTGACCACACATGTCCAAATCACCGACAGACGCGGCCGTTCCAAACGATTTACCCCCAATTCTGAAATTTATTATTATTTACGTGGGACTCGCTGTTTCATTGCATTCGTGGAATTGGAATAAAAATATAGATGAATGAAACTTTGACAAGGTCAAATATTATTTAGTTATAATTTGTAATTAAGAGCAAAAATTACCACAAATGACATAAATAACGGTTAATAAATATTCATAATATTAACCGAAATATACATCAAACAAACCCTAACCCTATCTTACTATTATCCAATATTGTCAATCAAATCATTTCCTACCGTCAAAGAGATGGTTTCTAACCCCTCGGATCGCACGTCAACATTTCATACTGAAGGAAGGTAAGTGGGGCATTCAAAGGACATAAGGAAACTCAATTTCTATTAACTTCCACACAGCGGCCTTGGGTTTCTACTGTTCTTGCCTCTACATACAAAAATAATTTACTTGTTTAGGTACCTACTTACCTTAAAAAACCTCAGTGGTGCGGCGTGCAAAGGGCCGGCTGCGACGCAGAGGTTGCGATGTCGATTCCTTCCTCGTTAAAAATGTACGTATGATTCGTAAATAGTTTTTCGCGTGTTCTGGATGTTTAAAAGGTATAAGTATCTATGTGATGATATATTAAATATCTACAACGCCTAACACGAGCTCTACTTACCTTGGTGTAAATGATGGTGTGTGGATTGTCCAGCACTATTAATCTATTATTATTATTTTACCTCCTCGCTAAAGCAAGCTTTCCTTGCTAAGCTACAGCCTTTGAAGGATATCAAGCGAGCTACGCTAAAAATACTTATGTTCCTCATAATAACTAATATTCTTTTGTTTCCTATAGTTTTGTTTTTATTTTCAGTTTTGCTACATGCTATTTACTTTTGATAAACGTTGGAAGAAACACCGTTTATTTATACAAATTTCTATTTTAGAATTGAATACCTCAAAGAGCACAACAAACATGTATGTCTTCTTGTTAAACTCGAACACAACAAAAGTTTAGCAAGTAAAAGCAGAGCGACTTGGCTAAGCTTTTCCGTTAGAACTTGGAAAGGTGTCATACCTCCGTCTGGGAGCCTTTGTCCCGGGCGTGGATATCCCGGGGAATGCAAATGTTGTGATGTGTGACGTTCAGCGGGACGTGCCCTGAATTGAGATCCGGTCTCGCGGCGCGAACCGCACGCTCGCAGACTGTCAAAAGCTGTCTTTGATTCCACATTAACACGCAATAACATTTTGTACAAAACAGTTTAAACTAAAGTGATAATGATAAGTTGTTTCAAAATAACTTTTATCGGGTATTTATCAAGTTTGGAAAATCCCGAGCGCAACTCAGAATTGTAGACTAACTCACAAGCGGAGCGAGGGAGTTTTGTATTGTCTATCGCGGCATTGGTTTATTTTTCTGTAACACAGTTCAGTTCGAAGTTTGAAGAAGATCTTATTCTTCGGATGTCCTTGGTAAACGTTTCAGATATTGAATTGTATTATATAATATATTTTAATGTTCCAAACTTTAAAATATATTATACTCTACTCTTGAATTTGGAACTCAACATTTTTTTAAATTTTATCCAAGCAGACTCGTCTTAATACAATTCATTCATTTTATTGAGTGTGGAAAAACAATTTCTTGTTCAGTCCTAGTAACCCTAACCGAAAGCAATACCCTTGCTTTCGGTTAGGGTTAATGTAGGTATATAGTACCATTTTCAAGCATGTAGTGTGAAATCATTAAGCCTTAAAAACACGCCCCTGTATTTAGAAAATAGAACTGATCAACAGGTTTGGACTGACGAAATCTACAAATCATCCAAATTATACGGAAATCATCAGCATGCAAATCAAAGATGTCCTACAAAAGCCTGTCAACTTTCAATGGCTTCCAGTCCTACTTGATTAAATGTCACTTCTGTACATTGGAACATGGCCCAGCCACAGTGAGCGGGCCACATTGACAGGTAATCATTTTGAAGCACCCCCTCTCCCCCTTCTCCCCTCAAACCCAGTTTGATGGTCGAGTGCTCCTTAAAATATTGTAATTTAGACTGATTGATTGAAACTCACGGAAGATGATGTTTTATGATGGTTTTTGCAGGGAGCTTCTGTTTTTAATAACCATCGATCAGCGGAATAAATCGTATTCATTTTGGCGATTGTAAAATTATTGAGAGAATGGTGTCAAGTCTTTTAAAAAATTGACATGAAATGAATGTTGATGGTTAAAGAAATCCTTTTAGAGGAACAAACAATGTGTGTTTAAAAATTAAAACTCTTATTTTGTATGTTTGTTAAGTTTATTCTCAACCGGCTTTACTCATAACTCGTAAAGGAAAGTGTTCACCTTGCACACTTATCGAGAAGAAAATCGAGTCAAAGAGATAATAGGCATACGTATGTTGCTAATAAAACAATGTTCCCTTAGTTTTACAACCAGACCCGACGGCAAAAAACAGTCGCACTGCTCGAAATAATTTTAATTAAAGCTAAAATCCCGAATGTCCTTCGTCAAAAACAACTTTACATATCAAAAGGGCCAAAATGTTTTTTGTTTTCATAAACCATCTCGGGTGTGAGTTGGTCGGTATTTTTCATTTAACCCGCCGCCGCTGCTGCCCGGAGAAATGCGGCCGAAACATTAGTGGATTCAGAAGTGGGGCGCTCGTTACGACTAATTTGCACAAAAAACAGGCGGCTCGAACCCGGTCACTGCCTATTGAAATAGCGAATGAAATACTGATAGCTGTAAAACCATAAAAAAAACTTAAGGCTGTTGTATGGACTAAAGCGCCTTTTTCAAAATGATATTTCTCCTTGATGAGTGGATGAAAATGTATGAAAAAAATATATGTTGCAAACTAGATTTTTATTTATAAGTTGTACATATGAAATGATTGAATTCATATTATTACAATATAAAAAAAATATCCAAAGTAAAGCATTTTTTGTTCTAAATTTGGATATTTCTTCTAAACGGTGTTGATTTTGAGTATTTTTCTTTCACTCAAATATTTGTCAAAGTATTTTGCACAAATTGTACATTTGACAAATAAAACAAATTATTTATACGGCTGCAATTAATTATTTTGTGTTTCCACTATGAAATAGAACAAGCGGGTCTGTGCGCGGGCGATGGGCGGCAGTGTGGCTCGGACTGTCCGACGTGGAGGTTGTGTCACTCGTTGCTATTTTTGATATAATTCCGCGTGGTAATGCAGCCAGTGTCTTGGGGACGCTTCCGACTGGTATTGACATGGATCAATTGAGCTACCTTTAGACTGTTTGCAACCGTCTGCAGTTAGCTCAATGGTTTCAATTGTAAATACTAGTTGTAATTTTTCTATTTCTTTGCTTGTAATTTTCGTTGTTAATAAATTATAAATTGCATAAAGATAACCATGAAACTGTAGTTTCGTTTTTATGTACCTCTAGATACCTATCCATCCAACCCTGCCTATCTTTCCTATACTTTCCTTATTATTATGTACTTAGATAAGTAGAGAAAATAATATAACTAAGTAGGTAATTTTGTACGTTGTAGTTTGTAGTCAGTAAGTATATTTTTAGGTAAGTTATCATAAAACCATCTTGTGAACCTACACGCTGAATAAATTATAATATTATGAGCAGTGTTCTCAGGTATTTTTTACCAGGTGATACATAACCTACCTAGTAAAAAAAGACCTACGCGAGGAAACAGCGCACCTAACCCAAAACTAAAACTAAACTAAGCGACCGCATGCCATGAGTGCAGACCGCACTCTGCGTGCGTAAAAATGTAGCAGGAATACGCGGTTGGCGCGGGGGAAAATTTAGACTCCGCCCGAATCCTCAAGGCTGTTGGTCCATACGGGAACCTTAATAAGATATGTCATGTACATCGCATCCTATTTTTGCCATTTACACTTAAACTTTACTTTAAGTTTACTAAGATAATAATGTGCTTACTTTAGCTAGTTGCCTTAAGGCGCAAACAGCAGCTAAAGTGGCACCCCACTTATCATTTAATTCCGTTAAACAACGGAATTTTCAAAATTCACTTTTACAGTTTATTAAACCTATCATAATCTTTTTTTAATTCATCTGTAGTAGTTTTATTTTGTCTAGTTTAGGAAGAGATACAAAGTTGCCTTTGGTGGCCACCAAACTCTGTTTTCATATCTCTTCCAAAACTATACAAAATGAAACTACTACAGATGCATTAAAGTAGCTATTAGAATATTTGAATACCTTTTTTTTTGTTTAGATACTTTTATTTCTGACCGGTTTCCCGTGTGAATGCGTCCGGGCCGGAGCGACCCGCTAAATGCCTCCCGAGTCGAGCCCTCCCTTTAAGGTTTCATTGCTACTTGACACAGAATCCGGAAAAATTGTTTATGAGCTTTTGTATGTGACCGACTCGTATTTTTTATGACACATTAGCTGAGACCGCGAGCTTTCATAACCCTTAAATATATGCTGCTAGCGCAGATGGTGTTTTGGTAGGCCTGCATGAGCATTCGATGAATTTAAATATTCATCGAATGCTCATATTTCAAAAAAAGTAGGCTGAATAATACGAAAAAATCCGAACTGCTACATATTCGAGACCTAGCTGACTGGTCTGGACATACGATTTTAACACAGGCCTGAGCCTGTGGCTGATAATGCGAAGCGGCTGAGTTCTCTGACTGTAACTACTAAACTGACACATATGAGAAAGAGTCAGACAAATAGCAGCGTGATTATAAAAACACATCGTTTTAGCCCAGCAGCGGTCTTATAGTCCATTCGTGCGGTAAAGGCTACGCGTAGCTCCCTCTGGTACCTTGATGTCGTCGTAAGAAGTAATGTGTCATGCTAGCAATAACTAAAATTGCATAGAGCTCAACTGCAAGCATCTTACAATTTAATTCATATTTTTAAATTATTTAAATTTAGCAAAGGAAAGTGTTTTGTGAAGTACTATTCACACAACTTAACGTTATGATGATGTACCACCCAACTATCCACTGCGACAAAACATTATTTTAATTCTGTTATAAGAACAGCGCTACTTATTGCTAAAACATGTCAGTTTTTCCTGATTTATCATTGCAGTAGGTATTCTCGCCTGGTTTAATCGTGAAACTTTGCACATTTAGCGTAATTTAACCTGGAATTATGAGAGTAGGTATATTCTCTACAAAATTTTGTAACAAATACAACTGTGAGTTATTTTAACGCAACTTTAAAATGCTGAAACTATCATAAACTTCGGTATAATTCCGGTTTTCCAATTTGTATGCTGATATCAAAACTGAACTGAACAAGGATTTTTTCAGATTCATGTGAATAGTTTTAACTTCACACCATAGGTAGGTTTGACATTTTGAGCAAACTGATCCAATACTTAGATCAGTTTCCTCAAAATGTCAAAACCTCATGTCAATGACAATATCAAAGCCAATCGGAAGCGACCCGCTGTATGGCAATGCTGATGCGCTGCGCCAGATATGTAGGTACTCACCAGCTCTCGGGTCACATGTCGCATCGACAAGACACTCACATCTTTTTTTTATTCTTTATTAAATTTATGTGTTATTATAGTGTGATGTGTAGGCCAAATACATTTATAAAGAACTGTTATCAAGCACCAAAACTCTTAAATAGATCTGGGCCTTCAAATTGATGGAAATCTAAACAAAAGAGCCCACATCGGAGCTACTGGATTAATAAAATTAATTAATGTAATGAGAAAATGTCGGCGTGCTGTCTGTTTCGAGACTCTCAAGACTGTTTATTTCGCTCTCTGTCAATCTATTATACTCCATTATACAAATATAATGTAATGCTTCAAACCTTTCTCATTAAACAAGTTTGTACCTAATCTGATTTCCTGTATACGATCACAGACAATCAAATGTAAAGAATAAAAACTTCAAATGTTAGAACTGAATTTGTCAACTTTAAGGTAGTTATCTAGAAACCATTCCATGAAGTCTATCTCGTGTGAAAAATAAATCAGTTTTTGAGGGAAAAAATATCTATTAAATTACGCTTTATTGTCAACTTATGAATGATGAGCTAGAGCAGCTACTTTGGTTGAAATTAAAGCAGTTATGCATGAACCTGATATTACAAATATAATCTGTCTTCTCCTGCAAATGTTCTGTTTTTTATGTGATCGTGGTTCTTCTTTTTTTGTAATATTGCCTACAGTAAAATGGCTTTTTTTATTTTCCTTTTTAAATAGTACCTACTGTTTTTATTCTACTTTTTATAAAGTACTATAGTACTTGCGTTACAGTTCACACTTTTTAATATCACCAAATTAAATCTAAAATATTACTAAGCAATCACAAAAAAAATATGCCCTCTGTCTACTGTTCAATCAAACCATCAATGACAGCCGAGCCACCGCCGATAAAGAGAAGAAAAAAATCACTTACAAAACCTGTAATTAATGTCATGTGACACACCATAAAATGTTCAACAAGGCCGGTTTATGTTGACAAAACACTGCCTACAACAATCTGATACTGAAATGTTGCACAAACTCGTCGGAATGTTTCAGCAAGTTTGGTGGAACGGATCCGAACGAAATTCAGCAAAGAGATGGATGGATTGAATCCTGGGAAAAAAAATGTTCTGACTACAGGAAAAACACGTGTGAAAACGCAGACAGTACTTAATCAAGTCTAAAATACCATAGAATTAAATCGCTCACACAATGTTATCTCCAGTCCTTTTTACAAAATAATGGCTTGAATTCATCAACTCCAGCGCTAGATTACAAAGACATCGCGAAATCGTCTAGAAATGTAAATGCTCGATACAAACTCAGCCTAATCCCAGTATTGTTAGAGTTGAGAATGGCTGAATAATGGCAATATGGCAATGTGGATGGAAGCTGATTAAGGCGGATTATAGACGAGACTATGTCCTGCGCTTGGCTTCAGTCGGTACTTGCTACTTGGCTTCAGTTCTGAACATCATTTCACGTGGTTTCCAAAATGAAATTCCTAGAATATTACCACAATAGGTATTAATTTAACTTTTGTGGTAATATTCAAGGAATTGAAAATTGAAAGCAAATAGGTACCGATGGAGTCGAATTTAATGATTCGTTGAATGAAGTGAAATTTAAAACAAACCCGTTACGCTTTTAATTAAATATGTTTTTATAATATATAAAGAAAGAAAAGAAAAATACTTTGACGACCGATGTAGCGCGGCGGGCGAAGGTCGGCCTGCGACGCAGGAGGTTGTGATGTCGCGTTGGGAGGTAGAACAAATATTTGTATGATCTGCAAATATTTTATTGCACTATTAATTTTAATTTGCTCATTAAATAGGTATGTAACTTATGTCAAAAATAATGAATAAAATTTTCAAATACTGTTTATTGCACACCACGGTAAAGATCATCACAACAAAAAAATATACTAATTATTATTGGAAAAGCAAAAAACTTTACAATTATTACAGTAGGAACATTAAAAATGGGTTGTCGCAGGACCCAACTGTGCTATCATAAAAATGCTTAAACTTATTTCATTTTTGTTGGTTAAATAGCACATAACTTTTTACGGCTTGCATTTTAAATACAGGCTCGACCTAGTTCAGCGCCGAAGTTTTAACGTTTGTGGGAAACATTTATGTGAATAACTGGAGAGGTTTTTGAGGAAGGTCAAAGGACAGCCGATGTGGCTACAGACGATAAATTGGAGAGGATACAAGCAAGATAATAACAATCGCTTACTCTTTGTTCTGATTTGGTACAAAATGCATCTTACTAACTAATTTTGAAAGTTACGGTACATATAAACACTTTTATTTAAACACATTTAGTCATTATTGATAAATATTTACCATGATTTGAGTTTTTCGGTAGGTAGTAATACCTACCTACCGAAATGATTTGAGTTTTTCGGTAGGTAGTAATACCTACCTACCGAAAAACTCAAATCATGGTTGAATGCACCGCAATCATGAAATTTAAGTGAAGTCACTGCGGATGAGTTTTTATTGGCGCCCCGCGGAATCACTCGCGTGAAAAATTATAAAAAGTAGCTCAGGTATGTTTTATTCCAGACCTAGAACTACGTCTATTAAAATTTCAGGCCGATCCGTTCAATAGTTGAATCAGTCCACGGCCGGACACACGCCTACACTAATGAGCGCTTTTGTTTAAGTATATAAAGGTGTACATGATAATAATAAAAGAGAGGTATAACATGCGAAGTGAAAATAATAATAATTTGGAACTAAGCAATAACTCCTATCCAAAAGCCCGCTAATCGCACGTAAGTTTCATTTCTTACCAGCTAATCCCCCAGGACCGGTCTTTCATAGTCCCGAAACCCGACAGGGCTTGTATAGTCCTGAAAGGATTCACGGCCATTACCGGACCTCGGGCCACGTCGGGCCTGACGTCATGACGTCTTTACGACCTCATTCAGATGGAATTAATTGAACCGATCTGTGGGTTATTTCATTATGGACGGATAAAGGACGGGATGCTTCCGACATGTTCGACTTCGATTCATATTTATGTGACGGTGTTCGAATACAATAATAGAATAGCTTCGATTAGGAGGTATTTAGGATCATATTCTATGATTTGCTGACTGCACATTTAATAATTCGAACTAGCTTCTCAGCTAGTAGCGTCGAAGTAACCTAAACGAATCAAACGCATTCTGAGACTATAGTTTGAGTTATCGAAATAACAAGATGGAACGTGACAATTCTTACTTGTCCTCTTAGTACCCGGTACACAACCGGCTAATGCAAGCAAAGACGCTTAAGGCGCAAATAGGAGCTAAACCAACACTTATTTTATCATATAATTAGGGTTCAGTTTGTTAAACCTATCATAGTTTCGCTCCTGTGAATACCAAGTGGTTATTTACCGTATGAATGCAAACAAAGAATTTTGAAATCTGATTGATTCGGAGAGGATTCGGTACATTTGATACGCTCGGTTCTGCGTTGAGCTTATACACATGGTTTGGATTTAATTAGCAATAATCGAATTATTTGAGCTGTTAGTAGGTAATTATCAATGATTAACAAATTTGAGGGTATTTCAATCTCCTTTCTATTGTTATCAAGCATCCGTCACCAGAACCAAAATCCATTCTACGCTAAGCCACTGTTATTTGTAATAAACAAAACAGAACAAGTTTTCTTCAAAGTAAACAAACTGCGAGCTAGTTTGTTTTCCCAGAACATAAACTCTATTTGTCCCTTTCCAGACTCCTGATTAGCAAAATAGTAACATAAAAGCCAGCTTATTTGCTCTCAGCTAACACAATATTACGAGGAGACAACGGCAAAATGTTCCTTTTCACCCCCTCTCAACAAACATACAGAAAGAGGATGTACATAGGTGGGTCTCAGTATCTACGTTAAATGAGGGAAACGTACGCGGCCGCAATAACGTTATGTTCTTAAATGGTGCTGACCAGCTCAATTATATCATTTAGGTAACAAGTTTATGTTGTGTGGATTGTCCGGAATTATTTATTTATTTATTTTATTTATTTATTTCGTTAGCGAACTCATAAGGTGACCAAGGTGGTTGGTACTGACCAACGTTACGAGGTGTAATGTAACATATTACAAAGCGAGCATTCGTGCAGTCAGTACGTCGTGTTACTGCAAACGTAGTATTGCTAGAATCTTTGTGTCACACAGATTCTAGCAATACTACGTTTGCCGAGGTGTAATGTAACATATTACAAAGCGAGCATTCGTGCAGTCAGTACGTCGTGTTACTGCAAACGTAGTATTGCTAGAATCTTTGTGTCACACAGATTCTAGCAATACTACGTTTGCCGTAACACGACGTACTGACTGCACGAATGCTTGCTTTGTAATAATGTTACATTACACCTCATAACGTTGGTCAGTACCCACCTTTAGGTATTATTATACCTAATGTGGTATTACACGCGTGTGTATTACATGTGTGTAGTATAATATATTGTGATATGTATTTTAGCTTTAAGGTATATATATTGATATGGACCGTAGAATAAGTTATTTATGATCTGTCTACTTGTTTTAAATGTTGTCCGAAATAAATGAATTTATTTATTATTTATTATTATTATATATATTACTAGCGACCCACTCCGGCTACGCACGGTTTTATTATAATAATAATAATATAATAATAAAACTTTATTGTTAAAAAAGGTTGTCTAAAGCTAATACATAATAGGTAATTAATTACCAAGGCTATCTATTTAACTACTTAGTTAGGTGATTAACAAATAAAAGAAATGTTTAGGCTATTATAATTAAACTCAAAGTAGTACCTAGGCGTATCTATCTAGTACTTAACTTAGTATATATTATTATAAGTATACAGGGTGTTAGTGTGAACAGCGTTATCCTTGAAACCAGAGGTTCAGTATCATGAGTAGAGTCCAAAACCTATGAGATAAGGTTAATGCCTGTTTTAGTTTCGCAGTATTTTGATATATTATGTCATAGATATTGTACGCGATATTATGGTCACCCTAGAACCAGGCAAGTTTCCAGGTTCGTTCTAGGCAAGATAAACTGTTTTAAAACAAGTCTAAATTCACAGAATAATCAAAAAATTCAATAGACCAAAGTACCTTGGTAGGCAGGTATTTTTGGCGTACTTAACCCTAGGCCAGTTCTTATTCTATTCATAAATGTTCGTCCCTCAGACGAATGAAACGTCAATGCGAGTAAAATACACTTGCGATGTATTTGGTTGTATGACTTATGAAGGTGCTTAAAAGGTGTATCTGATTCGATTTACAACTTTGAATCATTTTTACGTTTTGCGCGGTCTGTGAGACGAATGTTATTGAATCTAGGGTTAAAGTTTATCATCAATCAATTTTATCTACTATTCAATCTAAATTTCAGTTCTTTGTACAGTGAATGAAATTCACTTACCAAAATAACACTTCACCATCACGCAACCTCCGCACGTTTTCTCACTCGTAGATTAGGTATTATTACACACTCGAGAAAACACAAATTAGTACCTAATTTGTCAGCTTATTAAACACCTTACGAACACTTGCATTTTGCATAACTGGGCATGGTGAACTGGCCATATGTACGTACGTACGTAGCCTTTGTGTCTTTGGGATAGTTTCCTAGCTTAGCACACGTTATCCTGGGATGGAAACAGCTGAGCTCTGCGTACATCGTACGAGCCAAGTTCACCAGAGCGATGGCATAAGGCCGCACCATTTCAGTCCACTTTTATTTACATTTTTGTAAGACTTCGTAACTCGTTCGTACTGAAAACAATTGACGCGAGAAAATCTGTGTCAACGACGCGACGACGTGCTCTCCGTCACGCTGGCGGTCTGTCACTGAGGAGCGATCGGGCGGCGCCTGCGCGAGCAGGCGGGCGGCGCGTGCGGCGCGGTGAGGTGCGTGCGGGGCGCGGCAATGAACACTTGCATGGCGGCGGCTCGTTTGATCAAAACAGGTCGACACCTGCGCGGCCCCGTCAATGTACTCGTGTTGTAGTTTTACCACTTAGAAGGTGTATCGAATATTTTTGTTTCAAAAATAAATTAAAAATAGAATAATTATTTTTCATCGGTTTTGGACTCTACTCATGATGCTGAACCTCTGGTTTCAAGGATAACGCAGTTCACACTAACACCCTGTATAAACCTTCCTCTTGAATCACTCTATCTATTAAAAAAATTGCATCAAAATCCGTTGCGTAGTTTTAAAGATTTAAGCATTCAAAGGGACATAAGGACATAGGGACAGAAAAAGCAACTTTGTTTTATATTATGAAGTGATGTTATATTTTACAAACGTAAACGTAAAGATAACAAATACCATGCGTTAGCATCCTAGTTGTTGCAGATTGTGGATAGTAAGCTTCAATGGAATAGCACACAGATAAGCTATCGAAGAGACTGTTTTGCAGCGTGTGCAGACAAAATGTTAAATTACAGACGTCGATACTTCTAGACTTGTTTATTTCAGCTACTTTCAAAGTATTAATTATGTCTCATTAGCGACCCGCCCCGGCTTCGCACAGTTTTATTATACATATAAACCTTCCTCTTGAATCATCTATTTAAAAACCGCATCAAAATCCGTTGCGTAGTTTTAAAGATTTAAGCAGTCAAAGGGAAATAGGGAAATAGGTACAGAAAAAGCGACTTTGTTTTAAACTATGTAGTGATGGTAAAATGCTGTGTGTGTGTGAGGGAACGCTGCAGAAATTAACACTGTATGCCAGCAGAACTAGGCTTTTGTAGTATCTGTTCCTATCTGGGCCCGCCACAGAATGCGACGTCTTCAAATCAAATCATGGTAAAGATATTTTTTTTTTTTTAAACTAATTATATTATATCAAATTTACTAACAACAAAAATTACAAGCAAAGGAATAGAAAAATTACAACTAGTATTTACAATTGCGACCATTGAGCTAACTGCAGACGGTTGCAAACAGTCTAAAGGTAGCTCAATTGATCCATGTCAATACCAGTCGGAAGCGTCCCCAAGACACTGGCTGCATTACCACGCTGTATGGCAATGCTGATGCGCTGAGCCAGATATTCACCAGCTCTCGGGTCACGCGTCGTCGCATCGACCAGACGCTCAGATATTTTTTTAAAAACCCGGAGAGCCTCGGTACCCCACGGACCTAGGGTCTCGAATCCAAGGGGAGCAAAGATATTAAGTATATCCCTTCTTAAATGCCTTTAGGTACCCATATCCTTCTAACTGACAAGTTTTTCTGTTTCGATCCGTCCTTATTAGACTCTGTCTTGAAAAACGATCCCAGTCTGAATTTAGCCTCAGCAATAACCTCTCCAGCCTTGATCTGTTTGCGAATACACAGTCGATTGCACCGCGTCCGTCAGATTGACGATCGAGACTGCTTGTTGACACGCTAAATGTCGCAAATGTCGCACGATTGTTTGTCCAGTATCTTCTCGTTTATATTGTAGACGCATTCCCTGAGCCGCCTCCGGCGCGACCCGGATAGACGCGCCCCGCCATCAATAGGCAGAAGTGAAGACACGTTACACACACACAGGCAATGAAAGTGTGAAAATAATTATATTAAATTTTATGATAAAGTAAAGAGTTTCAACTGCGATGGTATTCAAGTTTACATAACAGACATACATTACTATGTAGCAAAAACATTAATTTGAACTTAACAAAAAAATATTATTTTCATGAAATAGCAATTTTCCGTTGGGGTTATTGTTCTGATAGGTTGGTTGAGTTTAAACCAATCAAAAGTTGATGTGTATGCATATGGGATTGGTTGTTTTAAAGTTATATAAGGTAGGTATTTATAGTTTCAACAGACCAATAATTAATCCACTGTTAGTCAAGCTGCAGCAATTGAAATAATAACAAAGTGCCTCTGTTTTACATAGAATGAATGAATGTACATTTATTGCATGCAATTAAAAACATTACACATAATCTTCACGGGATAGTGACTAATGGAACACGGGGTAAATGGTTCTCAATGCAAAATGTTTTGAACGCAAAGAGAGCAATAAGGCCAATGTCCAACAGTGGAGTATCGTGGGCTAATAATGACGAAATAGGTAGTCAAAATAATTTATTATTATTATTAATACTTATATTCTTTCTAAATCCTATAGAAATACCTTTCATTCAACTCAAAAAACTCGAATATCCAATGATAAAATACTCGTAAGAAGCTATTGGAACTAGTTGAGTATATTTAAAGTCACGTAACATGAGTTCAAGCGCGATATTGGATTCAAATGGGTACCATAACCGTTGGGCTCGCATGCAGATTTACGGCCGCGTGTTCACAAAATGTACTCGGATTAGTTTAAACTAAACAGTGTTTACAACACTAACCTTGTTTTATTAGCGATTCGGTTGAGTTGACGAGAAATTGCGCTAGGCTGCACTTTTAGCCTTAAGGGGAAAAAATGCTTAGCTGCCTTTAAATTGATAGCTGGACCAATAACATGAAATGTAATATTATGAAAAGCACTATACATGAACTCATTATCATTCCATATTATTACCTCTATATTATTATTTACCTTTAGGTTGAGACGGTCATCGGCCTCTTCTATTGAGCTCTATAGACCCTGTTTTCAGCACTAGTATAAAAAAACGAATTTACCGAATTCCTACAATTACGGCAAATACAATGGTTCTCAAATTAGCGTTGTTTGACTTTTCTGGTAACATTTTCATGCCTTTTTTAAGCACGTCATAAAATGATCTTGCTGCCGCACGCAATGTGCAATGATGATGAACTGAAGTGTAGCAACAGGGGTTTGTAAGATCGCGGCCCGAGCTGCCCAGAAGACAAAGCCTTCGGGAATAAAGCACGCTACGACATTGCAGCGTGCGATGATAACTGTCACCCAATGTGTAGCTCGAGAGCTAGCGAGAGCAGGCTATCCTCTAGTCCTCTAGTCTCACCGGGGTGCGGTGATAGGAAAAACACGCTGCGACAACTTGGAACGATTTCGGTCACCCAATGTGTAGCTTAAAAGCTGGCGAGAGCAGCCTATCTCACTCATCCCATCAGTGGAACAAGGGTGAATAATAAAGTAAGATGCACCAGCAATGGTAACAATCACTAGACGTGTAGCTCAGGAGCAATGTATCCCACTTGCTCACCAGCTTCGTCCCACTGGCGGAACAAGTGGAAGGTTTCGTGAAGAATTACAAGTAAGGTAGTTAAGAAACATTATTCTTTTGATAAATATAGTAGGTGCACTGCTTTTTAAAGAAATGAAAGTTTCCATAGAAAAAATATGAACCTATTTGATTCATTAGTTTACTACACTAAACTAGTAAAGATGAAAGATTTGGATTTTTGTTTGTTTGTAATGAATATACTCAAAAACTAATGAACTTATTTAGAAAAATCTTTCACTATTCTAATGATATTAGGGATAATGGGGATAGGGATAAGTAATATAGAGGTAAACTGTACCGAAAAATAATTCTTATTGATTCAGTTTCTCAGAACATATTATAACTAACCTTCAGAGTGTTGACCCCTTCAAAGATAAGACACTGTATCGGCAGCCCGTCTTATATAAATCGCCCCATTTTCCGCTGAAATTCCTTAACTTGGGTCGTTTCGAGAGCATTTCTTGGCGATGGCTTCTAATCTGAAAACAAGCTCGTGAATTCCGATATAGACAGGATCTTAATGGCGAGTTTAGAACGGCTTACGACTGGAGATGAAATAGATGGCTTTCCAAGATATTACAACTAGAAGTATTTTTGTGTTTTCTTTTTAATTCGAGACGCTTGTGAAAACTTAGAAATCAGTCGACGATATTTTTGAATTGTAGTATTCATTTATTAATTTAAAAGTCCTAGTGGTATTCCCATTGATTGGAAATTGTCCTTCTTATCTATTTCCATTCCTTACAAGATTTTTGTCAACCAAGAATCGAAATGCAAAACTTTAGGTCACCATAAAACACCAATTGAATAAGTTTACTTCTTAAATGAGCAGCACGGATCTCATTACGCCTAGTCCGAGCCCCGACCATTAGGCCAAGTGGAACTATCATTAGACGGCGAGGCCCACAGCGTCGTGCACATTCCTGCGGTGGCTCCCGCACTAGCGGCCTCCTCCGTTATTACAGTGTTATTACTCGACTCGGGATGCGATATACGCTATCTGCGGGCGGAATTTGAATTCGGACTAGAATATTCCGATAATTCCGAAACAGGAATTTGACCCCGGTGGAATTGATTTGTTCTGTTAGTTTTGGGTTATTTTTATTTGATGTCTGATCCATTCGTTCAACGTAGTTAGTTTTGATGTTATCCATTCGTTCAACGTAGTTAGTTTTAATAAATGAATATTTCATCTGATTTCTGATAAAAATAAATGAAAATGAGGAAAAGAAGGTATTTGCCTAGTAGTGGGATTCTACAAGCTCATTTTAATATCGACGCCGGTCGCTCATGTGCTGATCATCTTTATAATCATCTAATTAATAAGTAATTAATCATGAAGTCTTAACTCAATGTTTATTTGGCTAGTGTGATAACTTTTTAACAGTAGTCAAGAGATTCGATCATTCGTTCAGGGTTCGAAATACAGCTGTGCCTTCGTCAACAAGGCTCTACCTACATGAGTCAGAAGAAAATAGCAGGAAGGCCAGGTGTCATTGAAGGCCAACAGTGAACATCTGCAGAGTTTGATACACATGCTGATATACGAAGAGACACGATTCGACTGAGCAGGATAGACGACTAGGGCTCGTATTATGAAGGCTTACTCAGTCATCGATCTATGTTCCATTAATGCTTATGATTTATGTATGACATAGAAAAGCATAACCCAAGCATAGACCGATGACTGAGCAAACTTTAATAATACGGGTCTCAAAAGTAAATAAACTAGAATAATCTTTAATTAACCTCCCAAGTCGATTGGTTTTACGTTAATTTGGTTTATTAGGTACATTAAAGGAAAGCTAATTAAAAAGCCTTCCAAAAAGAAGGTAAAAGTAAAGAATTTTCCTGCGTAAAGTTACTAAGGTAGGTAGTTATTTATTGGGTTGCTAATTCTGTTTCTTCCTTATTGTCTCCGCAATGATTATTGGTTGTTATTTCAGGATGAGGGCGAAACGCGAAAACAACTGAATTCCACAAAACGGCTTAAGACGGAAATAACAAGAGATGTTATTACTTGTTTTTTATTGAATATGAGAGAGGAATCCTTCAATTATATTTCTTCTTATTCCTACTAACCATTTAGCGACCTGATCTAAAAAATATTAGGTCTCTAAGTCCAAAACAGATAACAGGCTCTATATTCCTCGATACAGGCCGATTATTCTGTTTATTGTGTGGAAGCCAAGAGTTAAATTTTGCCTACTAAATTACAATATGATTTTCAATCATCTATTTTAGGTTAAGTTTATTTGTTCCCAGTGCCGGATTTATATTTTTTATGAGATTTTATTGTCTGCAATCGAGTGACCGTCCTCTGAAATCTGCCGCCCCTCTAGGACGCTGCCGCCCCCCTAGGACGCAGCCGCCCCTAGGCCGCGGCCTGTACGGCCTGTTTACAAATCCAGGACTGTTTGTTCCTATATCGTATTATTTGCGGTAATGTTTTGTGTAACTTTAATGGCAAAATTTAATATGAATCAAGAGACAAGAGCACCTCAGTAGAGCAGTGGGCACAAGGTTCTATTTTACCAAAGCGTGAATAAAATGCCTATAAAATCTGTTTATTTTATTTCTATTATTATTGAACTTTTCTTCAACTAGTTTAGTTGCTTAACTATTTAGGATCCAATTTCCATTGTGTTCATTCGCCGATGATAATGCCATCATTTCCGTCGTAGACCGAGGCCGGCTTAAATGTCTGTCAACGTACGCAGCTTCGGTTCAGAGCAGACGAGCGACATCGTGTCACCCAGTCCTTTGCTCTGCAACATATTATACGGAAGCTGAATTATACTGAATTCACCTATTTACGAAGTAATATGATATTTTTTTACTAAAACCCTTAAAATTTCACACGTTTTCAAAAGTAAATCAAAAACTGCTGGTCAAGCTTGATCTAATTTATTGAATACCATAAGAAAATTACTAGTTTACGTATAAAGAAAATCATGAATATTGGTTACCCAGAAAAAAGAGATGACATAGGAAACTTAAAACTGTAGTCAAATCGAGAACATAAAAATGTTTTGAGGCTTGGCAACGCAAATAACCTGTGAATAATTAGGTTGAACTCACAGTTACAGATATATACAGGCCTGTTACGGACTCACAGACTCTGGGTCATATCGTAGGGTATGGCACACTAACCAAGTACACATCCGAGTCAGCATTACGTGACCAATCCACATTAAGTGTCCCGTCTGCCCCCCGTATCTCGAATGAAGTTTCAGCTATTCCTACTGACTTCTAAACATATAAAACAACTTTTCAGTAGCGTTCGCTCAAGTGCCTTAACGTTTATTGTAGGCATTTCGGTTTATTCCCTTTATTGTTACCTTCAAATGGCGCGCTCTCAAAAGGTAAAGAAATAAAAGTTGGCATCGTAACAGTGAATTAGGTGTAAGCAATAAATAATATTTTCTAGGCGCAGTATAAATAAAACAGCAGGCGGCTTTGTGGGGTTGTCTATACGACTTGTTCCGAGGATATGCGACCATTCGACTATTTGCTTTTTAGTTTTCTCTGATATTCATTGATTATAGGATTATAGGTCGTAATCTTTCACTAGGGCTTTTAAACCGTACTCAAACCGCAACCAATAATCAGTAAAAATCATCTTGCTAACTCGTCATAGTTTTTAAACCAAACAACGTGTAGATTTTACTTGTGATAATCGTGACTTTTCACCATCAGCATGATTGATGACAGCCTATGGATGAAGTCAGGCTGATAATTGGCACAAAAACTTGGAAGATCTTGCGCCGCTCCTACGGTCCTGCACTATACTCAGTTTCGCACTAAGTTTACGTACCTACTAGCCAAGGACTCACAGCTATCCAAAATGTTAAAAGGTTATCGAGTCGTCATAACCTGTTAGTACAATTCCAATAAAAATAAAAAGGCTGACAGCAGGAGCCTCGGTACATTGGCAGCCCCAGCTGGAGCTCGTTACGTAAATAAGAATGTGTTTCATAATTGAAACAACTCCTTATTAGCCGAGCCGAGAACACGCCCGACTACACAGGGCGAGTTATGTTTCTACGCTCTTTTTAACGCTACAATAAACACCTAATACGGCCTCGCCTACATGCGCCGCTATAAAGCAAATCATTTTACCGACGACGCTTGACAAATATTTGTATTATCTTCAGGTATTTTCTCCAGGTTTTGGGGTGTTATGTATTCAGCCATTTGGTGACCAATACACAAGGTCTTCATACTTTTGGTATAGATGATGCTGTGTAAAATGAAATAAATAAAACAACTGGGGTTTACGAAGTTCCAAAGGTACTTAAAAGGTTCAGTAAGTAGTTTCAGAAGATTGATAGCAAAATATTCATCTTAGAGCCAACGTTTTCTTTCATAAACCCGCCGTACAAGCTTTTCTTCTATACTAGCTTTTATATAAATAGTTTTATGCATAGAGCAGATCTAGCATTCAGTATAATTCAAAAAGCACTTGCTTTGAGATTTCTATATGATTGATTGAAAGTGGCGAAGCATCGTCTAGGTATGTTACACCCGCAAGCACATTAATCTTGAATCGTAGTTCGTGTATCTAACAAGGGTCACTACACAGTGATATCTTTACCCTCGCTTAAATGTATTTACAAAATATTTTAATGTACAAAAACCCCGCACTTTGATACTGCTGAAGGTGTACGGCCTCTCCAGAACAACATATCCATCATTTTCCTCCAACTGTCGGCCAAGAACATTTTATTTCTTTTGAATTCAATTACGATCTATTTCTCCCTGATTAATGGCCACCTCAACCTTAAACCAAGGACGTTAGAGTTCAGCTTACGACCAGTATTTAGAACGCTCGGCAATCTTGACCCCTCAGCTTCTTGTTATACATAATATCTTTCGTCCTAATTTGGGTCCGACCTTTCCACTATCTGCGCTCATACTGTGTAATACATACATAATGTGTATGTGTATTAACATATTGTGGGCATGCATTACAATCTTATTATCTTTTATGAAACAACAAAGGCTTTGTGGGATATTTCGATATTTTCTTATCACTAAGCCGAGCTCAAAGAGGTTTAGTCAAAGAAAGACTTAGCAAAAAAGGATTAGTAGTTTTTCAAATTATAGGGCAGGTAATGGTACAAAAGCAAGTGCTAGACATGTAGAAAGACAAGATTCAAATAAATTACAGTAGCCAAATTAATGAATAAAATTAAAAATAGGTACCTAGGTATGAACTAATAACAGTAGTAATCAGTTTCATACTGATCTGATGATCAGGATAGATCAGAAGTTGTCTGAAAATTCCCTATTAGACATTGAAGTTACCTTGCCTATTTAGGAACCTAGTTTATGTGGGAAGAACACCAATTACACCATAACATTCGAGGGGTGTA
Organism: Eupithecia centaureata; assembly: GCA_944547425.1. Classification (NCBI taxonomy): domain Eukaryota; kingdom Metazoa; phylum Arthropoda; class Insecta; order Lepidoptera; family Geometridae; genus Eupithecia; species Eupithecia centaureata. The sequence goes on from OX155688.1 coordinate 14,653,928, forward strand.
ATGAGTAACTCGTTAACTATATTTAGATTAGACATTGCGAAAGTAATTCTGTATACCTGTAATTTTAATGACATTCAGAAATAGTACCAGAGCGTAAGAAAGGACTTCGGCTACTTTTTAATGCGAAAAAAAGGTTTTGCGGTTGTAAGGGAATGAAATAGAGGATGAATGTTTGTATGGAAGTTTCGTCATTTTTGAAGCTAGAAGCTTGATACTTACTTTTAGGGCTTTTAAGTAATATATTTAATTAAATATGACATGCTAAGTTTGTATTTTTTCCCTTTGAACTTAAAAAATAGAGAATGAAAGTAACCAAAGTCATTATTTCGAACGAAGTCGCGGACTCAGCTCGTAATATAATAAAACACCTATATATTGTAAATAATAAAATACCATTTCAACAATCTAAATATTTAACCCGAAATCGGAAGCAAGTCGCGTTACAAAAGGCGTCATCGAAAATGAACCTCTGTTCGAACCTAATACCAGCACGTACCGGCGGCGCTATGACCGCGCTTCACTGTGCTTGAATAGGGCTGCTCATACTGCACTACACAAGTACGCTGCAATATGTGTAGTACCCAGGGACTCGATGAGGAGTACTCATTTTCACTCATTGCGGGTACATATTGCATAGGTCAAACTATTATCCCGGGAATCATAACTTTGGACGACTCTTTAAACTCGGCGTGCGTTCATGGGACCGCAGCGTATGCATCGAGCCCGTGGATGTCATAACAGCTGACTAAGGTAATCTGCGACAGGAAGTAGACAAACATATTATCTTATTTGATAATTATATATATATAGTTTGCAGTTTGACTTATCTTAGTGTTTATTTTGTAAGCCTGAATAATTAAAATTATTGATTTCTGAGAGTTTTGAAGAGCTTTCTGTGTATTCCGAAAACTCCACTGCAATTTCGAACTTGTTTTGCGAGCGAAGTGATTGTGGTTTACCCTTTAATATCTATCTATGTAATGTATTATATATACTTAAATACTTAATAAAAAAAAAATTTTTTTTTTTATTAAGTATATCAGTCATCTAGTACCCATAACACAAGCTCTGCTTAGCTTGGGGCTAGATGATGCTGTGCGGACTGTCCGGAATTATTTATTTATATCGTAGCAAAAACTGTAGCTACCCGTGTTTGGACAGAAAAAGAGATGATTACCAGATCTCAAGTAATGAAGATGGTCACGCACAAATAATTGTCTTTTATCAAATCTGCTCTAAACAAAATAAGAGTTAGGACGCATATTGGCCTTTAGTTGCTAGGCAGAGTTGAATAATTTATGAACTAATAACAAGGTATCCTTTAAACCTTGTAGACTCATATAAGTTCTATGTATTTGGAAAATAAAATTTTTTCCAAAACCCGAATTGTTCCTAATTCTCATTCAACTCAAATAAAAGGAACACGTTCCTGACCAAAATTACTATGCGTATTCGAATCTTGATAGTCTGATCTTTTAAACTAGGGTTCACAATCAACAACGAATCTATAGGCAACCTTCTCGAGAAGGGGTCGCGTTTTAGAATGAACCTTGAAATAACTTCAATCGAACTTCAAAATAACAACGTTTTTTGAAACCATAGTATACAAGAAACGGTAGGTCAAAAAAATTACGTTTTCGATTTAATTCTCAACTATGATATCTCTACTGATAATAATGTGGCTGATAGTGTGGTAATAGTACCAAGCTCCTCCTATTTTGGGAAGGTTTTTGGGTATTTAAGATGCAAAGGTAAACGAACATTAAAACTAATTTAAATAAGTCATGTCGTTTTGAAGACAATTATTAATTTATTCACTTACTATGGCACGTATGTAAGGACCATGTAGTATGGGGCGTGTCATTTTCATTCGGAGAATCATTAAAAGTCTAGCCTTAAAAAGGTAATGGAAAGTAAACAGGTGGACAGACGAAATGCACACACAACTTGACTCTACCTAGATACTACCTATTACAATATTAAAATAAGATATTGGTACCTGACATAAAACAAGATAAAAATAAATTCTTTGTTTCCCAATTCAATTTCAAATTAGGACAATAATGCCTCCAGGATTGTTTTTGGCGAGAAAAGACTGCGTTGAGGATATTTATTGGTTTTGGCGCGCGGCCATAACGGCTTCCGTACACTCATAGTTCCACTAATGCTGTAAACGTGAGTTAGTTTGTACGTTACACTTTGTACCAATTATGCATGGATTTTTCAAAATTATGTACCTTCAAACATATAAAAGATGTTGCCATAAGTTCCAAGAGCAATTTATACAATTACTAGGCGCGCCCTCCGGCTTCAGCCGCGTAAAAGTTTATGTAAAGTAGCCTATATTTTATTCCTGGACACATGAGTGCCGTTAGTTGTGTTCAAATGGCTGCCAAAATACAATACTTATTGGACTGGCCAGGCCTTATTATAAACTACCAAAAAATTTGCTGTAGAACATATTTTGATGTTTGAATGTGTTGTATTTAAGGTATTGGGATATTAAGGTATAAATAATATCTCGTGGATAAAAATTAGCAACCACCTAGACATAATTTTTTGTACAAGATATACGGTACATAAAGGAACATCAAAATCGGATAACAGTTACAATTGTATTTAAAATACTCAATGTAAATGTCTAACAAAGAAAATCAAACAATGTAAATGTAATGTGTAAATGTCAAACAAAGAAAATAAAATAATAATAATAGACGATATAATATAGTTACCTACTTGTACTGATTTCCAGACATCTTTAGAAACGCAAATTGATTTCACGGTAATGAATGAGGGAGGTATTTGCCTAACTATAGCGTGTCAAGAGTTTAGGTCGCTATTCACGCACGCTGGCGACGTACTCCATATGCATCGCCTCGCGGAACTTTAGGCATGCAAATGAACAGAGAATGAACAGAGAACCAGCGAACCAAAAAAATAGCAATATTGCTCTGAAACAGAAAGGGCACGCACGCAGCTCTATTTTATAGTTCAGTATATGTTATACTAGCGACCCGCCCCGGCTTCTCACGGATTTATTATACGTATAAACCTTCCTCCTGAATCACTCTATCTATTAAAAAAATCCGCATCAAAATCCGTTGCGTAGTTTTAAAGATTTAAGATTTGATTTGAAATAGAAGGTGATATGCATGTGTAACACAAGGAACATACAAGAAACAACCTCATACTTATAAAACACATTATGAAAAGAACAAAACGAAAACAAAAACTTTAGAAAAAGAATAGGAGAGATGTTTCACGTACCTAGGTACCCCGAGACTGAAGGTGATCGTATACACCTGCTTTTGACCAAAAGGAAATTGGCTCAGCTGGCGCTGAATGAAAACGATCAACACTATCTACCTACTGTATAAACAGTATGATATAGCTGACATATCATAGTTTATGGAACTTCTGCTAGAATGCGACAAATTAATCAAAATCATTTGATAAATACAAAGTGTCACAATTTTGGTAAATAGTCGCAAAAAAAAATGAAAAAGTCGTACAAAACTAATTGACCGCTGTCAAGCTTTGAAAAAAATTTTAACTAGATCCAGTAGGGGCATTAAAAAGTGCTAATTGTATACGTAGAAAATAATTAAAATGTTTTTTTGAACGAATACACCCCTACTAAGGAGTCAGGATGCTCCTGTAGATAGTAGTAGTTGGTCTAGTTTCCTCGCGCAGCGGTAGTTCAGTGATCACGGGCCGAGCCCCATTAATTGTCGTCATCGGAATGCCCCACGACCCTTTGTTTCTGAAATAATGAAGTATCTGTACTACGTCGCAATCTGCGCTGCAGATAGGGCATTGTTCTCTCACAATGACGCGCTTTAAGAATTTCCGCCCGTATTTAGACTGAGGTTTCGGCTGCCGGTTTGTAACGAACGTACGTGATTAGTGGTTTTTGAAGGCAGCGTTGTATTGAAACACGGGCACTCTGTTTTCATAAACTGTAGGGAGATAAGACCCACTTCTCCTATCTGGCTACGCCTGAAGATCTTTGATCTAAGTCGCTAATTCCTTTCTTATATTATAAACGCGAAAGTTTGTATGGATGTTTATCCTCTTTCACGCAAAAACTATTAAACTATGTAAATTTTGAATGGACATAGGTAGTTCTAGCCCAGGAATACCACATAGGCTACTTTTCATCAGGTCCCATGGGATAAAATAACCAGGACGTTTCTATAAAAACAAAGCCGTGGGCATATACAAACTATATATAAACGGTTAAAATTTAAAAATATGTTTATATACCTCTTAATAAATCAACTGAAAACATTGTGAGAATAAATAATTCTATTTAAAATTACTAGTGGAGATTACTTAATTGATTATTATATAGTATAAAATATATACTTACGTACTATATGTATACAATATCTAAATTCTAAATCGACACAAAGGCTAAACAAATAAAAAAGTATGCTACGTTTAAATGAAAACTCGTAAACTCTACCAAAATTTTATTTTTGAATAAAGTTCCGAGCAATCATCGGAAAGAGTAAATTTCCGCACACGACCAAAGGGAAAAAGACCGACCAATTAATGTTGAACTTAAAAAGTTAAAGCCCGAGCGTGGAACTCAAATACAACAAACTGAAGTGGATTTTACCGATTTAATTAACGATGGTGGTGTTTCTTGTTTTCTGCTTGATTGCTTGTTTTTGTTTCTGTGAACGACGCGACGTGTTCTCCATACCTACCTTGAAACATTCTCGCGTAAAGAGATTCGGCCTTACCACAAAAAAAAAAAGGTTCGACATGGTTTTGTAGGGTGACTTTTGCTAAACAACTGTTAAACACGTATCTAAGTCGTGATTTTGTTTTTTGTGGTAAGGCTGTTTATGTTTGTCACATTTATTTGTTTTTGTACTTTCACCTTTTTTAACAACGAAAATTACAAGCAAAAATAAATTAATACTAGTTGTAATTTTTCTATTCACCTTTTTATATACAATAAATTTGTCATTATTAATTTGCGCGAGTGATCATTTTCGATTGTGACCGTTTTCGCGAGTGATCATTCGCCCATGTGATCATTTTCACGGGTGACCATTTGCACTACCCGCAAAGGGAGGTTTCCCGCAACATTTTTAATAACTGTGTTATACTCTCACAAAATCATAATCCTACTCGAAAACTTAATCTTAGTTTGTGAACTGCTAGTTTAGCTAACGAAGTTAATTATAAGCTAAACCAAACTCTAGTTTAATTAATCAAAATGCCAAGTTTAAACTTGTATATTAATAAACACAAACCGTTTATTTGCACACCGCAATGTTATTAGATCGCGCAAGTTTTCCCCGCATTACTAAAATGTAGGTACTTACATAGGGTTACCGTAATCGTAAAGTCAAACGTAAATCTACGGTAGGCTGACTGGTTTCTAATGTAATGGGGTCTACAAACTAAGTCGGCAATGCCGCCGACTCAGCTCGGTGGGCGGATTTCTGAAATATTATTATATAGATCCAGAATACCAAAATGATCGACGACCGAAGTGGCGCGGCGGGCGAAGGTCCGTCTGCGACGCAGGAGGTTGCGGGTATTATTCCCGCCTTGGGACAAACGTTTGTACGATCTGCTTATACATATCTACGTTTGTACGATCTGTATATGTTCCGAGGTTTTGGGTTTTTTCTATGTATAATAAAACTAATCTAGCCATGTTTGTATTGTTTTAAGTATATCTATAATTGTGTATCCATAACACAGCTCTGCTTATCTTGGGGCTAGATGATGCTGTGTGGATTGTCCAGCATTATTTAATATTATTTATTCATTTATAAACTGCACGGGCGTGTTGCTCATTCCTGGCCACACGATCTGGTAGTTTTAGTCAGTAGAGTCCTAGATGTGGATCCATCTCCGTGTGATGAAGCCCCTACACCTAACAGACTGGTCTGGTCTGTGGCATTGACTGACTGGTGTGTACACTCCTTATGACTGTAAATCTAAAGTGCCAACAGCTACGGATGAAGAACGGATTTAGTAGTAAATGTTGAAAATTTATTTGAATTAAAAGGGAACATTTACAACAAACTTACAGTACAAATACATCCAAGCTAGCTAGGTTTTCAGTTTCAGTTAATATTGTACGAATACGTAATCAACCATAACATTAAATTATTTCATTATAATATAATTAAAAAAGTTGTATACAAATTATGCATAAAACAGAAAAATAAAGACCGTTAGGTTAAACTTGGAAAAGTTCGTGCCTTATGCGAGCGCGAAAGCGGAAATTTCTGTGATTCTGGGTCGAATATATTTTTATCGTTCATAATGACAGAGATATTGAGACTGCTATGACAAGAACCTCCCATTTTGATTCCAGTTTCTTTCAACTTTCTTCAATTTTGAGTATCATCTTATTCTCATTTTTTTTTTATTCTGATTTTTTTTTAACAATTATTTTATGAGGAGTTTGTTCATTTATTTTTGTGGACAAACATTATCATCTATCTGAATCAATAAGAATCCGTCAATAATATTATGTAAAGAACCCAAGGAAGGAGGTCCCCAAGATACAGGTTTATCCTAGTTTGGGGACCAATGATGTATTAATTTTAAGTTCTAAAATTTTTATCAATAAACGTTATTATTATTATTATATTAATAACGATATAGCTTGCAAACAAAGACAGTTTGCAGAATAATATGAAACCTAAAACCTGCCAGTAATTCCTCACTTCTTTCTTAGTTTTCCTTCACGGTAGAACTCGTTCAAACATATCACAATAAATGTGGCATACTTCTCGGCTACCGGCGTCGCTCACATAAAAATACCTCATTACTTTTATCGCCACATTCGCCTTTTTACTCGTGTTTTTGATACGATTGGCTTCCATCTAATTTTTTGCGGCTACGTGACTTGGAATGTCCAGTAACTAATTCCAGTAACAGTGTCCATTTGGCAGCCGACTAGCCATTTGCCGAGAGTCTACTTAGACCTCACTCACACTGAATGCCGACCTGATTGTGCCTGTCTTGCATACAGGGTACTAACTTATTATTATTTAGGTACCGGGATACAGTAGGTATGGTAGAGGATAAAAATTATATTCCTTCTGCAATTATGTCCGGAAAACTTACCCGATCTTTTACCATGGAACCATCTTTATTAGCTCTGCGTCGTCACACTCTTGTATCCAGCAAACCTGGTTTCTTTACAAATACTAAGGTCGAGTGTCCACTGAGGGCCGCCCAAATAATTCTAATTAGGGATAGAAATTCCACCCTCATGCCGCCATTAGGGCGGGTGGCGTACGGGAACGACTATTACTACAATTTCTACTGGAATGTATAATAGTTTCAAATAATTTTAATTTTGTCATTTGCTTTTTGTCTTTGTTCCACAAGTATTTTGACCCTGATGTGAAAATAAAATAAAACCCATTTAGTTACATACTACTTTGCATGAAATTGTTTTGTTTAACGAAAGTATAAAATGCTTAGTGTGATAAGAGTATTTTGTTAATTATTATTTTCTCTTTTCTGATAAAATGTGAGAAGAGGCAACAAATATTAAAAGGCATATTAAATATTTAGATAGTGGCGCTCTAATAGCCGAACATTTCTTTTATCCTCATAATATCAGTCGCAAAAAAATATCGTCCCAAAGCAATTCGAACGGTCATAGGCAATATCAACACATCCATCAAACAAACTCCCGTCCTCTTGCAATGTGGGTCTGTGGGTCGAGTCCTTTCAATGGGACGATTCTTTGAACTCTCTGGACGTCGGATACTCGTCCACGATGTCCGACGAATGTTTTGTTTATGAAGAGAACATCTTTGATGTCTTTGATGTCAATCAAATTAGGCGAACGGTTGGCTACACGGGACACTAGACGACACTATTAGTATAGTGGACTGTATGGGTCTCTGTCACAAAAGACGAGTAGACATCCATCAATCTACGCGACGAGCAACCGCTCTTCAAAGAGACGTATTCTGTACGCTAAACATTAGAAGGTTACCCGGTTAACAAATATTTAATTTATGTAGCTAGAACTCAAAATTAGAATTTAATTAACTAAACACGAAAGATTTAGATACCTTTAACTAAAAGCGGGGGAAATGTTTAAATGAAAATACTTGCGTAATTTTAAGAAGATTGCCGCAATAGGTAAGCCGATCAAAATAAATGAAACCTAGACGGAGTGAGGAAGATAAGGCAATGAGAAAAGTTGTTCTGTAACCCCCGCGGCACCCGCAGCTCGCTGAATACACCCTCAAAACCAGGATTATGAATTTAGCACTCGCTACCAACTTTTGTCTCATATTTTAATAATTACTGGAGTAACGTAATGTGAGCGAGTTATATTGGGAAGTTCAGTTCTATATCCATTTAACTTCAAACCCTTTTTAGTTTCCAGAAAAAAAAGGGTCATTGGATTCAATCGTATTTTTTGCATTTAATATAAAATGTTTTTTAAGATGTTTCAGTTGAGTCTACTATGAAATCTTTGAGCGGATAAATATAATATTAAGTGCAGACAGACATAGCTACATCCAAGTTTTTTCTGATAGTGATGCGATGACCTTCTGACTGATGATGATGATCTTTCTTTGTGTGATTTCTGTCAATAAAAAGGAAATAGGTATCCGTTGCTCGTTATCATAATGAAGATCCATAAATAGTCTCTCTTCTATGATATCGAACACCTACGTTTATTCCATACTAGTTGAACCCGCGTCTTCGCCCGCATGGAAATTTATTAGTCAAATTTCAGAAATTTGTTGCACGTCTGCCTGGGGTAGTTTCGTAAAAATAAAAAATACGCGTTATTTACTTTGCAGTTTATATATACCAAGTTTTGAGTGAATCAAACCAAGGAATAATAATTTTCCATACAAACTTTACCACCCTGTTTAACCCCTCAGAAGTTGAAATTTCCAAATTTTAATGGCCTATGTCCTATTCTAGGTCCTTAGCTATATACCAAATTTCATTAAGATAATTTTAGTATGTACAAAGATTACTTATAACAAACATTCACTCAGACACACATTTGCACAGACACACTTTGCACATGTCAAAGTTTACGCAAATTTACGTAAAAAGAAATTTTAATATCCTGTGTTATTCTATGTCCTAAACTATCTACAATAATCTACATACCAAATTTCGTTTAAGTGGTTACGGAGATAACTTATAACAAACATTCATACAGACTTTCCCATTTATTATAATAGTAAGATTAGGAGCTGTCTCATAATAAGTGTACCTACGAGATATTTGACTATGCGCGTGATATCCGTTACCTAAGTTCCTTTGTTATTATTTATTTATTTTATTTATAGCTTCAACATCTACTTAAGATTATTATATCAACGTTATTATTATTTTCTGCATTGATCTTCATGTTGACTTAAATCTTATTCATATTATATGTTGCAATATACATTAAACACCGTCGAAGTTATTTAATAGGTATAGGTATAGGTCTTATTGGAAAAAAAAATCTTGCAGAAGGAGCAAAATTATTTAATAATTTACCAAACTCTGTAAAAGAATGTGACACTATGAATATGTATAAAAGTAAGCAAAAAGAATGTTAACAAGAATGTTTAGTTTATAAAATATTTTTTTCTAAATTAGTGGGTAGGTATCCTATTGTTATTAATTTGATTGATGATTGTTAATTTGTTATTTTGTCCTGTAAATCTCAGAGGTTACACACCTATGTATATTCATAAGTAATGTATAAACTTATCTCTTTGTAAAGAACTATGTGTGTATGAGAAATAAAGTTCTTTAAAGCTATCTTGATACCTCTGACAATATCGACAAATTGGCTTTTTTTGATTATTCAGCCTAAATTGAAAGAAAGGCGTCAGTCGCTCGCGTTCATTTACATAATTGAAAGCTCTAGAAATTCGATTGATATCCATCAATTCTCTGAATAGGCTGAGCGATACAATTCAGATTCATTTATTTTTAATTTATTTTCAATTTTATCTATTTAAATCATCTCAGCCAAAGGTGGACTGTTCATGGGCCTCGTCCAAATTTGATTTAGGTACCTATCTACCTTACATACCAGGAGACTTTAATACGACTTTAACAACTTATTATTGAGTTAGCTTGGAAAACGAAGGCCTGTACCCAATCAGTGGTTGCGTTACTATTCTATTTTCATAAAGAAGAACCCTCATATTAATTGAATACGTAAAACGAGTGTTGTTTGAGTAGGGATACGTGTCTCCGTAATGTATGAGCAGTCACGTCGATCACTTGCTTGCTGGGCGAAGACGAGCGGATCACAAATAACTATTCTGTGCCTCGAGCACCATTTTATCATCGTAAACGTAAACATCATAAAAAATATGTTTACGTTTTTTTGTAAATCATTGAAACTCATTCACACAAGTTTCGAGCTCCACTCACTTACTCACGTAAATCAAATACGCTGTGACTTGTTTGCCTACTACTTTTCACTGAGCTGAGCACACTTTTTGTGTTTATAATGGCCTTACTCAAAAAGTATAATATATTAAAGGTTTAATTAATATAATTAGATCACATAACTGACTAGTATTACTCATATTTTATCTTAATCACACTAATAATAGGAATGCGAGAGTTAGTTTTACTATTTGGAGAAATATGTTTGCGTTACGCAATAACTATAAACCGACATGGTTCTACAACCGAAATAACCCTTGTACATTTTAGATCGAAATAACGTGTTCCTGAAATCTATGTGTAAACTTGTGTTGATTTATGTGTCCTTATGTAGAAGCATACGATCGAGTGAGTCGTTCCCGGTGTCTCGTCGCTCCATCGATGTGATGGCTGATTCGTGACAAAGGCGCCTCGACACGGAAGTACGCCAATTCGCACAACGCTCGGGGGAGCCCAACTTGCAAGGCTTATATCGACAAAAGTTATGATTGGATATCCTTCTAGCAATCAGAAATATTCCTCGCTAAGCTTTTAAATTTACGTCGATTATTAACAGTAAAAATACAAGATACGGGGCATGATGATCACACTGATATTATATGAACCTACATGCAAAAGTTTGAGTGGATCAAACTCGAAAAACCACTCGTTTTTTGTAATGTCTTTGAGGCATCGATGACAATGGTCGTTCGACTGAAAGGTTTCATAGATGCCCTAACCAAGACCAATATTAACACATAGGCTCTTTTTTATCACATGAATTCATTCTCATGGGATAACATTAAAACGTTTCCATAGAAACAAAGCGTGCGAGGCCGCTAACAGAAACTAGTTTTCCAATTTACCTACATCTTGGTTTTCGAAACTTTTAACGAGTAATTGAATATTGTTAAAACGTGATTCTTTTTTTTAATATTCATGAAAACTTTTAGCTATGTCAAGCACCGTCTTGCAAATAAATACGTCAGACCGTTTTGTTTATTACCTACTAGCGACCCGCCCCGGCTTCACACGGTTTTATTATACGTATAAACCTTCCTCTTGAATCACTCTATCTATCAAAAAAATCGCATCAAAATCCGTTGCGTAGTTTTAAAGATTTAAGCAGTCAAAGGGAAATAGGGACAGAAAAAGCGACTTTGTTTTTATGTAGTGATATCTACAAAGAAATAGCTTTTTTTACCTTTGCCCCTTTTCTTAACGAATGTGGCGACTTAAATACTGTTAAGCGTAGCACTACATCATAGCAGCCCCTTAATAAAGCACTCTTTGTTTAGGAGGCAACCACAGATTACCCCCAATAGATTCCGCATTACGGGACTGTGGTGCGAATCCAAACGCACCAAAATTGGAGGAAGGCGCGGGTTGCGGGGACTAGGACAAAGGCGTTGTGATTGGCTATTTCAAGGTAACACCAAAAATGTACTAATGGTGTACTCACCCTAGGGTTGGGAAAGTTGCACAACAAAATAAAATTGGTCGATAATTAATTTCGATAACATGTTAAAATAATACATGTATATTAAATGTTTTGTAGTGCAGCCTTGGATCCTCATATTAAAAACGTTAAATTTGTACATTTCAAATTATATTACACTGTTATTAGTATAGGGAACGATCCGTCGTCGGTCGTGTCTTAATGTGTCTTTCCATTTTGTGGCTTCCGGGGCATGCAGGAAACCTTAAACAAGATAAGTTACACGGTTAAACTAAAAAAAAAACTTCTAAAAAATATCGAATTAATATTTTTTTTTATTATTAAGTGCTCAATAAATTTCATTTCTATTTTGATGTACCTAACATCAGAAAAAAAATGTATACCCTTCAAGAAAATAACTAATAAACAATATTACAATAAACAATATTATTGGGCAATTTCATCAAGTTTATGGATAACTAATCTTAGTGCTTTCCATACAAAAATTCCGAGAATCCCACTTATCTACGTCATCCAACATTTAAATCGATGTCGAATAGAAAGAAGTGAAATTTACAACACTAGCGTAACACGTGCTTGCGCCGAAAAGGGACAACGAGTGCAATAACAGCAATGAGGAAAAGAAACAGATGACTGTCTTAACGTACCATCAACCACTATAAGATGACCTCTTCTATAAGTAGTAAAAATGTTATTAATTTACTTACCGATGAAATGTTATTCCGTCCCTTTGGTAATTTTAATTTCTAGATGACTTTCCACACCATTTCACTGCTTATGTAGTCATTTTATCTTTTTTGCTTACAAAAAACCAATTTTCACTAGCGTTAGAACACAAAAACGTAAAGGAGCTCACGGGTCTGACACTTGGTCGTATCTGAAGGCGTCATTTGAAGTGGCGATTTGTATCAGTGCATTTGCACATATGTGTTGTGCGCGGTTGTCGTCTTTCATGCGGTATCTATTGGGGGTAATCTGTGGAGGCAACAAAGCATGGCGCCTTAAGTGCCTATTCATTGCGTATTCCGCCGGCCAGCGACTATCAACTCTGAGATGGCGTTTTCAGGCATTATTTACAGATAAGCTTCCGCTCGCGCCTTCTTACGTAATAATGTTTTTTCATACAAAACCACTTATAGCGCCCAGCCTCTACGGGGACTAGCCATGTGCCGTGTTTCTTATACTTCAAACTAAAAATTATATAGATATCATAAAACTCCGTCGTAGATTTATAAACTCAATTGACGTTACTCCAATTTTACTTTAGGTTTTACTAATACCTAAGCCTAACTTGACAGACGACGCTCAAACTATTCATGACACTTCACATCACTGTATCTAGAGCACGGCAGGTTAGGGACGTGGCTGTGCCAAAGCACCACCGCGCCGCCGCCGCCGCCGGAGCGATGGAATACCTAAACGATATTCCACTCATGAACCCGTTAAGGTAGGCTTAGATACACGTCTCAATATTATTTAATTTTATGAGTAAGGTTCTTTATAAATTTCTCAAGTTATAGATGTGAAATTTTCATTTTAATATCTACACATTTCACGAAAAGCTTCTTTTGAGAGATAGATTTATTACTTAATTTATAAATTGATTGAATAATGCGAAAACCAAACAATGACTTATTAAATTAAGCAGTGAGCCGTATTTATTTCTAATTACTATTTAAAAAACAAGTTTCGACAAATACGTCGAGATATTTTGTATTGTAATGAGTTTATAGGCACATTTTATGTTGTTGATTATTTTGACTAAAAAGCGTTTAGCTTTATCGGAGACATAATTACATTGGCGCGAAAGTAATCCCCGAGAGCGTCCCTTGACACTAGCTGAGCAGGAAAATGAGACTTATTCAGTTTCAATAGCGCTGAAAGTGAAGCAATTATATAAAGAGAAGGAAGAGATTGTATAAGAATAATGTTCTTGAAATTTATAAGCTGTTATAAGCGAGGTTAAAGATAGCTCGAGGCACTTGGGACGAGACACACGGAGGCTGAACAAGCACCACCCGCCTACGTTGAATATCAAAGAGCAGACTTACCAGAAATACATGTGATATTTATGTTTTAATCATATAATTTAGCAAAGAAAAGTCAGGAGTTGGCTCTGCTACCTTTAGGTTGATATCCGGGTACCTCCCCTACCTACCCTTGGTGGCCATTAAGAGCAACATTGTATCTCTTCCTTAAATAGATAATAGTTTCCTGTTCTAATAGGTCTAAAAGCTCACGACAAATAAAGATCGTTTGACAAGCTTCCTGTTAGCGAATCTTTGAATGTGGCTGGAATGAAATAATATTCCGCGGTATAAGTAACAGTGAATGTAGTTTGAAGCTATTCTTACATTATTCTAAGGACTTCTTAGTATCTAGAAAAACTGATTATACCTATAACTACAAAATGGACAGACTTGTGTTTTAACTTTTTTTTAAAGTAATTAGTATATTAATAAAGTAACGTAAATGATTATTGCTTAGGTAGGTAAGTATAATTAACGTCTACTGTTTCGGAGAGAACAAGAGTTCTGCAGTACTTAACTAGTACGGGTTAACAACACCTAGATCGAAATATAGTAAAATAAGTGACAAATATCTATATTTAAACGAACTAATGCACTCGATTGTAATAACTTATAACCCACAATGCTATTAAGTGTTTTAAATAAATATACCAACATAACACAAATATCTAGAGTAATAATTTATATAAAAAGTTTTGTTGAAATATCTTCCTGTCAAATAAAGGTAGGTGAAAAGTACATAGGTCTCAATCAAATATTTTCGTAACTCAATATAAGGAGAAAAACATTTAGCTAACTAACTTGGCACGGAATTATTTTTAAATATTATCAGCCTTCTATTTAAATTATAAAAACACAACGAGAAGATAACTTATAACAAATAAAGGCATTTGTTTTAAATTTTATCCGACATTAAAGTATTTCCTGGTGGAAGATCTTCGTTACATTCTTACTAATATAATAAATGCGAAAGTTTCTGCCTTCGCTTTACGATAGAAGCCAGAAATGTGGAGACAGCCAGAAGAAATATGTAGAAGTTCTTTTTTTTACATTCGAAAATTGAGATCACGTGAGATCACGCTCATCACGGTACCTACTACGTAAGGTTAAACAATGTTGTCATATTATAAGGGTTTAGGGATGAAGAATTCCTTTAGTTATGCGAGGGATATGTGCTTGCATATTCCTTGTGAAAAAATACGTAGTTTGTGACAAAGCTTTGCGAATGCGCAGAAATGTAGATCTCTTGTGAAAAGGCAGCTTCATTTATGCTAGAGTTCATATCACAATGCACCATCTAGACTTGAAGTAGACAAGGGCTATCTATTCCTCATATTCGTTAATGTTTGAAACATTATAGTTAAATAATTTTTCACACGTTGTTATAATGTTTATGGAAATATACCGTCTGTGCTTATCTGTAATAGTTTTGTGAGATAATGGATTTATATTGGTATAATAACAAAACGATTTAATAAATCACAGCTGGTATTTACAATTTCAACAAACTCTTGAAAATCTAAGTCTTCACCAGAAGGAAGAGTGCCCAGAATGCTGGCAGCATTGCCACGTTGAATGGCAATGCTAATTCGTCGACCGAAATAGAAGATCTTTACAAATTGAGTGTGCTCCGGGACCCCAAGTTGTTGTGTGAGATATTTTTTTACAAATAGATAGCTTATACCATGTATTATTACTTGAAACTAACAAAACTAAAACAGAGTGCTTTATTTTACATCGGACTTTGTCTTCAAATTAAATTCATTCTTGAAATAGTTACAAAAAGGACTTACAAAACTCGAATCACAAATTAGACAAAGAAAAATGTTCATAAAGTTATACTAGACAGAGCTTAGCTTTTATTCGGAGGTAGCCTTATTGTTATCTGTTAACATAATCTAGATTTGGTTCATTGTTTCTTGCGAGCCCCTTCTCTAAAATCCAGCTTTGTTGGGATAAAGACATTCTATTAAAATATGTAGTAAATCAAATGTATTTCTTTTATCAATGTTACTGATTCAATCAGGTTATTTATTGCTGTTGATTTGAAGTATTACAGTTCAAGAAATTCTATTTAGAATCAGATTAAACATAACAGTGTGATTACCCGATTGTTGATAGTGCCGATCAGCCATTTGAACCACAACAAAATGAAGAACACTTCAACAGCTACAAAATTTTTAGAAGGTTTCTAATATCTCTATCTACAAGTGCTTGAGATCAGAGCAAGTCCTCGGCTAGAACTGGCTGAGTCGTACGCTCGAGAGAACCACTTTACTAATTGTTTGCAAGCAGCAGAAGTCTTCCGCAGTGACGTGCTGCGAGGAAACAGCGAAACGAAATCTTTGATGAAAAGGTACTTACGAGTAGATATAAAATAAATTGTTAAAGCGTTTTTGCAAAATCTTGGTTTCATTTTCTTACTGATTCCAAAAACTACAAAAATTGCGTAAAAAGCTAATAGTAAATGTACAAGATATTTTAATCAAAATTTTACTTTTTTATTCTTTTGATGTAAGTACCTCTAGTTACAATACTAAGAAAGAAACCTTTCGTGTAATTTGATTATCTTCATTTCGTTCTTTCCTAGGAAAAAGTCGTTGCAGGTCGTGTAGGCTTAGTTACTTATAAGGAACAAAATATTCGGAAAATAGAACGATGCAAGATAGTATGGACTAATAGAAACGGAAGAATAAGAATGAGAAACACATGTTTCGTAAACTTTCTCATTGCTTAGAACCTCGTATGTACAACTCAGACTTACTTTACTTGTTCCGGCTTAAACTGGATCCAATACACGACTCTTTGTTCGCAGAGTTAAATAAGTTTAAAGTTGGTATTGGCTCTACGATTCCATGTTAATTCAAGTTTAAAATAAAGGTTTAACCCGCTCTTGGTATTGTCAATTTGACTAACTTAGTTGGCGACTACGTATCGCGCGCCGGGCTTACAATCTAAGATTTTAACGTTATTTAACAGGCTAAGCATATCTTTTGTAATACTTTAAAAATGTTTATTACATGTTTATTGTCATAGAACATTGAAAGCGATTAAAAATCGTACAACACCGGAGTTGTTTGTTGACTGAATTTATAGATGTTACATAAATAAGAGACATTGGTTCCGGTATTACTTGTACCAAGGCTGGACTATGTGTGTCAGTATCTAAGTGTGGATAGGCCTCTACTGGTAGGATACCTACTTCAAATAAGTACCTGCGTACTTGAAAACATGATGAAAATCATGGATGTTAGAAAATATTCGAGCATTTCAATCAAACCACTGTGTATCACAGACTTCAATGGAACTAATAGTGTTATAAACTAAGTAGGTACTCATCTGCGGGTAAAGTCGTGTGTGGATGACGAAAAAACTTTAATTTTTACGATAATAGTTAGCTGTATCTTAGTACCTAATTCCATATTTGGCATTTTGGTCCTTTCGATAAATTTTTCCCCGAGAACTAAATATATTTGTGATATCGAAACATTATGATATCAAATGTCACGCTTTGATATTTCGCTTGCCTAATGGAAGATAGTCTGACTTTAATAATGCTGTTTCTATCGCCAACATCTCATATATCAACAGATTCATATACTCTCCTGAGTTATTTTCAATCTAAAGCTGAAATTGAGATACGATCTTATGGATGGGTATTTTCTTTGTAGATTTTAGGGTTCCATACACGAACGTTGGGTATGGAACGGCTTTCTGTCCCTCACATTACTCTATATAATCTTAGTTTGTAGTGTGTTCATTTTTTAACAGAATAAGTGGTATTACATTACTATGTCCACAACCGCAACAAGAAATGGACATACATGGCGGAATACACTTCTTCCGACAAGACCTCTTACAAAGGGATACCACCACCTTGGCCGAGCACGGAAGCCCCGGTAGTTCCCGAGGATTAAGTACCTCGGGCGGGTCCATTGATTCCGGTTAAATGCCCTTAGGGCGCTAATAATTAATGAATCCTTTTTGTGTCCTAAGAATTCGCTCGGGTTCTGAACAGAAATTTCTACGAATCGAAATTCGATTATGGTTTTTATTAGAGCGGGTGTTTTTTTCTTAAATTGCCATCATTGAATACTTGAGTCTCTTAGAGAGACAAAAAAAGAACAAAAGGGAAATACTATAAAAGAAACTCATAATCTTTAAAAAGAAAGGCTGCCAGGGGCGAGGCTTGATAAGTACACAAAGATACTTTTTGCGACTGTATTATTGTCATTTCGAGGGAAAATGATTTATTTTAGTTTGTTGACCTTTATCGCATTAATTGTTAAAACCACCATGGTTTTAAAGATACTTAACTTTATACACCAAAACAAGATCCAAAATGACTACACCACAAAGTACATTTTGCATAATCCGCCAGCTAGTTTACAGCACACCACAGTTATCTAGGCTGCACTAATCTAGGCGCCGGCGGCGTTACTAACTTCCGAGATAAAATTAATTACTCTACCTAAATAAAGTTAATTTCAATTTTATAACAAGGGCAATGTGCCAAACGCAGGCGGAGAGCGCTTTTTACCAAAAACTCACTTTTATGTTACGATATTGTAGAAGCTTGAACTAGGTTTTTAGCATACCTACTAATATTCATGTTCATCTTGCGTTTGGCCACATCTTCTCTTACGTGAGATAGTAGCCAAACGCTCGACCATTTAAACAATAAAAAAAAGATCTCTTAGTACAAAATATTGAAATAAATATTAACATAAAATTCATTTCGATATTACCCAGGTACTCATGGGCTACGTGGAAATTGAAATGGCGAAACCTCTATAAAGATAACCGTATCCAGTAGCTCTTTGATGGCGCTCTCGGCTTCATCGCGTAAAGTTCCTGAAATATGCTACCCGAGCCGATTTGAGTGGGTTCAGGCCTTTCCTATACTTTAAACACGATATTTTTAAAAATAGAAAAGGTAAATACAGTCTCTGGTTTGTAGTTTGGTACAGTTCAGGGAGGGCTCAGACGCCGGCCTAAAAATGTAGTCGAATTTTCAACGCATTCGTAAACTCAACTCGTTTGAAATTGCCTTAGTTTCCAAGCTTACTTTATGAAACCAGAATCGAGCACTTATGAAAACAATAACCTTATTTTACATACTACATGACATTTTCACCATTTAGAGAACAGACAGCTAGCATCGGAGGAGGTACAAAGTTAAAATCTCCGTCAGCGATGCCCTTTAAGGTTGTTTCTGGTCCAGGACTAAGCATAGCTCCGCTATTAGATGGCGCTGATTTTCTATGTTGAAGTTTTTCACTATTTTCTTATTAAATTGTGCATAATTGTTTAATTGTAATATATTTGCCGCAAATGGGATGTTGTTTTTTATGTACCAAGCAATTTTTCAAGTGTTGAAAGCATCTATGGAGCTTGTATTTGGGAAGAGCAAAAAAGATTTTGCCTGTGTGAGTGATCGGCCGCTACGAGTCACTCACACAAAAAAAGATCTTGCCCGTGTGAGTGATCGGCCGCTACGAGTCACTCACACAGGCAAACCCTATAAATTCAGTGGAACTAAAATAACTACTGTTCGAAAAATAACAGAGATAATTGGAGACGCCTTAGGACTAAATATTTTTCGGACCAATAGTTCCGTTTTCGGGACATAACTAAATTACATCTAAAATTAATTCAATAAAACCACTAGTTAACGAACTAATTTTCGACTCTTGTTTTTTTTAAGAATAAAAACAGGCTCTATTTACATTTAAAAAAAAATTGGAGGTAATTTTCTTTTATCGTTTTGAACAATTTAAGTAAAAAGGCGCAGAGGGTAATGTTATTTACAAACTAGCTTATAAGCTAAGGAATATCTTACAAATTATAGGTAAAAAAAATACTTTTCACACTATTTATTAATTTCGTTAAATCATTGGAATTGACAAATAATTTGAATGAGTTCACAATAACAATCATTAATTTTAAATGTACTCACTGTGAAAGTTGTTCCAATATTATAATAAAATTACAATAAAATTGTTGGCGTAAGGAAGTCTCCACTTTTTTTGACTCTGTTCTTTGTGTACTTAGGTATTTTAGCTCCGATTTTACGACCACTTATAATAGATTAAAAGTAATACAAATTTTCACCGTATTTCAATAAGTCACGTTGGACTAGCGGTTCGAACAGTCGGGTGGGTGCGACGATGTATAGTCGTACCTGGGTTCGAAACCACTGAAAATTTGATTTACTTTTTGCTTTTTGATGATAAAATATCCACAAAATTTTGATACATCCCGTTAGTACGGGCTCGAATCCCTTCAACACTACCAAAATTTTTGATTTTTATCATTTTTATTCTTTATGTTTTGAACAATGTCATAGACCTAGTACAAACAAATTCATGTTTGTCATAAATTACTTATTGTAAGCCTTCCTAAGTCTATTTTATTGTAATATAAAACTTTGGTAGACTGTTCTGCGTACATTCCACAAAGGGTCCTGACCTCGTTTCTAACGGTATGACAAAAATAAAAAGAAACACTTATGTACTATCAACACCAACTGATTTTTATTTTATTTTAGCTCTTTACGCCAGCTAATGTTCAGGCATTTTTACAAATCGCTCATTGAATGCAAAACGGCCACATTTCAAAAAATTTAGAAAATGTTTTATTTCTCATAAAGTATATCTTCTTTTGAAAACATTTCATTTCAATATTTATTTCTTTTTATTGGGATTATTATCTTAACTTTGCTTCAAAATTTGAATGCAAAAAGGGCTTTTGTAGTTTTTATCAAGTTGGGTGATAGATATAACAGCGACCATTATTTTAAAATAGAGCAAAAAATTACGAAAACAATGATGAATGTGATGAATGAAAGAAAAACATTTTTTCAAAAAAATCATGTTCAAAATTTTGTTTTGGCTCCTGTAAAAAGTGACGATTAGTCCAATAAAATAAAAAAAAAAATATAATTCCGGACAGTCCACACAGCATCATCTAGCCCCAAGTTGAGCAAAGCTTGTATTATGGGTACTAGTTGACTGATAAACTTAATACAATACATTACATAGATAGATATTTTTTTTCTAAATACATAGAAAACACCCAGACCAACGGAACAAATTTCTGCAGATCGTACACAATTTTTTTCCGACACGGGAATTGAACCCGCAACCGGTCGCAGGCGGACCTTCGCCCACTGCGCCACATCGGTCGTCGCTGATGAATGAGCGAAATGCTTTGCATACACTCTGACACGTCTAATGCTGGGGCCACACTATCGTGATATGCCGATAATTATTGCCATAAGTTATACAACACCTAGGTGTAACCACGATTTATGGCCATAATTTTACAATGCCAATCAATATGGCAAATGGCGGTAGGCAATAGCTCCGGCGGCGGTCTTGTTTCGCACATCAAAGAAGATTACCGCAGTAATTAATGCGTTTGTGGCCACTACCGTTTGTCCAGTGTGCAATATGAGCTCACCGGCGCGGCGACGCACGTGATATTTTTACCGCCTTATTTATTGACATATCTAGGTAAACTCTAGTGTAACCACACCAGTTCATGCAGTAATTTAAACGGTAATTTAATGTCATAATTATTGCGGTAACAGCCCGGTAGACGGTAAGGTAGTGTGGCCCCAGCGTAAAACTCTCTAAACTGGTATCTATAAGCAAACATTTTATCTGTTTACATAGTGTCATTTATTGTTGTCATGGGAACGGCACGTAGGCTTCCTAGATCTTATTTGACATGCAACAAAAATAGAAGGGAATAAATACTTGGACGATGGAAAAACGCTTTGAGAACGTAAACTATGGTATTATTAGATGATTCTTTAGATAGCACAGAGATGGCGATTTCGTCGCCGCCGTCACACTCACAAGTTCAAGTAAGCGGGCGTACGACACTATCCGTGTTCACTCACGCATTGATAGAAATGGCCTAAAATTTTCACGTTATATCTAATTATACCGAGTGTTTTCATGAATCAAACACAATTTGCCGCAAATAATGACGAATAACAAAGCCAAAAACAGTTATTTATTTGTTAAATTATGTCCACATCGCTCATATTTGGGAAAATACAAACGTATGGAACTCGGATCACCTTAAGTTGAAAATGTAAATAATTAAAAAATATTTTACCGCTTAATAACAAGTACATAGGTACATTTACATATACATAATTCAATTTGCCAAACAAAATTCTCTGTGAAAGGTAAGTCAATTTAGGGGGTTCCGCACCTTAGGTCAAAATGGCCAGAGTGGAGTCACGGGGATTCATTGCCCGAATCTTTATTAATAAGAGGCTGACGACCGTGCAGCGGCACCTTATTAAAACCTCCAAACTGATTCATATTGTAGCGCCAGCAGTCTACAATCGCCTCCCTATCACAATCACATCACATACGATCAGCGCTAAGTCCACGCAATCCTGTCAAAATAAATTAAGGAACTGGCTGATCTAGCAATTTTTCTACATTATATTGTTTTATTTTATAGTTACTGGTTTGTTATTTAATATACTCGTATTATTATAATGCCATTATTATTGGTTCGAAAGAAGACAGCTGAAATATAATGATTTCTTTTGTATTATAGGTACTGCTATTTAATTAGTTTAACTATACTAGTCCCATCTATTCATATAATAAATATTATGATGACTAAATAAACAACCCATTTTCACAAATCCACAACCATAAAACATCGTAAAACAATTATAACAAGTAACCCACAACCATAATTCACAAGAACACAAGAAAAATACGCGGAAAAACAGCGAATGTCTGAAAAGACTATTATTTTAGGACTAAAACCTAATTAAGCCGACGAAAGTGACCCTGAGCCGACAGAGTCGTTGAAACGAAACGAGGTAATAAAGTAGACCTTATTATAAAGGCTTTAAGTTTAGAATGTGCGGCACGCCCGCCCGCCCCTCGGGAGCGGCGCGGACATGGGATCGCTCTCAGCGCGCGACCGCACTTCCGCGCAAATGGCCCGCTAATTTATAAATAATACATTATGTACGTACTTAACCAATGTAAATAAGGTGATAAATCTGTTTGCACAAAACCATTTCAATGGATTTCCTGTGGGATTAGAAAAATGTTTCATTTCTACTAATGCCTCATACCGTGATTTAAATTTATAATGTTAATTTTACAATTTATGACAGAACCTACACATTTGCTCCCATTGGAGTCGAGACCCTAGGTCAGTGGGGTACTGAGGCTCACCTGGTTTTTAAAAAAAATATCTGAGCTTCTGGTCGATGCGACGACCGACCCGAGAGCTGGTGAGTATCTGACTCAGCGCATCAGCATTGCCATACGTTGCCATACCAGCGTGGTAATGCAGCCAGTGTCTTGGGGACGCTTCCGACTGTTATTGATCAATTGAGCTACCTTTAGACGGTTTTCAACCGTCTGCAGTTAGCTCAATAGTTTCAAGTGTATATTATACTAGTTTTTTATTTTTTCGATTCCTTAATTGTAATTTTCGTTATTAATAAAGATGTATTTTTAATTTTTTTTGAATATTAAAATCGAATTATTAAATTTTTGTGCGCTTTAAAGAGTAAATTTTGTAGATTGAAAATTATTATTTAAGAACTTATTATTACTTACTACAATCACAGCTAATATGTGTTTTCAGTGGTTTCAACGTATTTTAGTTTTGTACCCCTTGTTCTTAGCATTGATCTCCATTCTATGGCTCTATACCATGAAGGCTCCTCAGAGAGAATCTGCTTCATCAACTGCTTCTATCCTAATAGCTTAGAAATGAAACAACCTAATTTTTTTTGCAAAAATAAAAACAATTATTTTAGTTCGTTCCTTAGGATTCTCAAGCAAAAAGCTCAGGACTCTTTTAGCAGCTCAGTTAGTGTCGCAGTGCGTCTCATGTTATATTCAAAAAGGAAAAACGTAATTGGAAATAACAAAGCATTACTGACTTCAATGAGATGAAAACGACTACAACGCGCCTCGAATATTTTAGACATCGTTGATTTTGTTCCCTCCATAATTTTACTAAAAAAGTTGAAAGTTAAGTACGAAGTCTTTTGACAATATTTAACACACCATCAACTAGCCTTATATTATGGGAGATATTAGATGTACAGAGGCGTTCATTATTTGCTTACCCCCCCTAATAGACATACCAGGATCGAATCTTGCTGCTTTACTTAAACAATTTTTTGCTTTTTTCGACAAAGCACTAGTAACTAAAATAATAAAGAAAATTACTACTATTATTGTAAAAGAAAAAAATAACATGGTAAGTAATGAAAATGATAGACTTAAATATTTGAGCTTGCTAAAGTAAAAACTATCTTTAATTTCGACTTAAAAAGCAATCACAATCTGGATGAGTGGTTCAAGGGTCGGGCTTGTGTTCTAGGGTAGGATGTTCGATTCACTATACCGATGTTATTTTTGCTTTTTTTCACCTATGACTTTATAGCATAATAATTGTCTATAATCTGTTTTTTTACTAATAAGAAATAGGGTATGATTGGAATATAGTAAACACATCTCAGATTTTATGTGATTTTATTTTATTAATACAATAGAAAGAAAGTCTGAAGAAAATAAATTACATTACAATGATATTAACTTATATTAAGAAAATTTATTATATTTTCGGTTCCTTTTCACACAACTATGTTGTTTTATAATCCTTGTAAATAAAAGTCAACACACAAGTAGAACAAACATGTTTTGTTATTATTAGAATACCTATACCACAGTATACTGTAAGGTCTACTTTGTTATAGGCAGCATCTAATAAATATTAACAATTTAGATCTCTCGTGTGTAACAGACCATTATTTATTCATTAAGAAAAATTTGGAGCATAATTATGCAATACGCTAAATGAAAAGCATGCTAGAACTACCATAGCAAAACTAATTTATTGTTTACTCAAAATTAATAGGTATCGAATTGGATAACCCTCGCTTGGTATAGTTTGTTCTAGCCTACTTTTCATTTGAGATACTGGATAAGCAACGAGCACTGTGGTATCTTAACTTCTTTCAACACTTGTAAATATGGTTCCCCAAGCGGCCGCCAATTTTTACGAGTTCTCCTGGGCCCATGGATGACATCCAGCCCCAATAACCTGAAAAAAAACACTGACTTCTCAAGACTTGTAGGTAGGGGTATATATTCAATTAAAAATAGACTGGACAGGCAATTTAGTTTGTAATAAAAAAGATGTTGGAAATTTACTAGATAGGTCATTTAGTCGTTAGTAAAAGAAACTGATTTTGTAGCAGAATTTGCATTGTAATACTTATTATTTATATCACATCTTACCTATGGTAATTCTGCCACTTGCTTGAACCGGTAGTATATTTTGTGGTAGGAGTCGTTTGTTTGGTTTCCTCCATAGTATTATCCGACCCTCCATGTCAGACATGGCTGTGAGTATTCACAATTTGTCGATGGCGTTCTACGTAAAAACCCATGGGCGTGGACCCGATCGCATTGCCTTTACATCTCCAGTCAAAGCGTATCTCCTCACTCAAAACTGAACCGTTATTTCCTTGAAAGTTAAATAAAAAGTTTAATTATCTATGCTCAATAAATACGACGAATTCATACAAAACAAAATAAAAATACACTTACGCTTATCCCAAGCTGACTTGCAATAGCTTTCTAAGGAACGTTTTGTTCGTGAATTTTTATAGTTTTAGTTCTTACAAAATTGCTTAAATGGCTATTAATTTTTGATATTTTAAACTTTTTAACACGTAAACACAGTTTACTAATAATTATTCTCCAGCGGTGGTGAAACGCTTACTTGACTGTCATTCGTTACATAAAATTATAACTACCCTCATTTATTTGAACAAAATTAATAAATGCATTCAACTGATTCAACGTCCACCGTTAAGATAATAACTACTGGCTTAAAAATTCGAACTATGAGTCAACATACTGGCTAGCAGAATTGAAAGAACAGTCGACTGCGCTGCGATAAGCCGTGGTTCGAATCTCAACTATGGTTAAGTTTTTGCACTTAGTTTAAGATTGCTTGAAGTTCTTCAACATTATTGTTGGCGAATATTTTAGAAATTAGGGGTATAGCAAATAGTGAACGCTACTGTACCTTCTTAATAAGTAGGTATTCTACATTATACTTATTAGAGAATAAATATCGATACTTTTGATGTTCTGTTGTCTTGTATATTCCACTGTAAAAAAAATCTATCATTTGCCGATTGAAAGGGATACGAATTTTTCCTCGAAAAATGAGGGAGAATGAAAAACTGGTTCCAATATTTTCAATATGTTTTATTTTTCTTATCCGCAACTCTTGTCTCCTCCTATACTCACGATTCTTTTTGTTCACTTTTCTTTGAAGAATACTTTATAATGTCTACATTTGAGGAAAAAACATTAATTGCGGATAAGAAAAGATAAAAAATATTTCACGATTAAAATATTGTTTTGTTTGTGCTCAAATTTTCAGTTCGCAAAATATTTTCACAGCCCGCTTTCTTTCTTAAAAACTTTTCTGAAAGAAGTATTTCCCGCGTGAAATGTAAACACTTTCCTCGGATTTAACAGGAGAATAAAGGTAAGAAATGTTTTTGTGTGGAAAGATAAGGGAGTTGGTTCTCAGAGCGGAGTGCTAATAAGGAAGTCGTAGGCGCGGGCTGCAGTGCAGGTGAACCTACTCATTTGTACAGTGATCAGGAAAACAAAGGGAGCTGGAAAGGGCTTCGCGGAGTACCGCATTGTGCCTGTCTGCAACATCATGTTTTGCTATATCGGAAATTGATCAAGCTGTGCTGAAGCATATCTGATACAGAGGTTTTAAGTGTATAAACAACAAAAGTGTAAATTGAGCATAAAATACTCTATTTAATGTATTGCAAGAACTCCAAGAACACAAAGATATTTTGCAGAAAATATTTAGCTAGCGACTGCACAGTTTCTTGCAAAATCGCACTATTCTTCTGATTGTTGATCTGTCTTTCCTCTAAAAACCCTCCAGTATAGAAATAACAAGTAAGTTCGTTCACAAGTAAATCACTAAGCTGATGTTTTCTATCCAACGAAGTCGAAAGTACAATGGAGGCACAGTCACCTTGCTAAAATAAACTAAAATATTGTATTCCAGGAAAAAAAGGATCTCCAAATGTTTTCCTTTACTTTTCCTGTCTAAGAGCTAAAAGTATGAATTCTTAGAGAGAAGAAATAAAAAAGAAATACCTTTGTACACGGGCTCTGAAATACAAGTAACATTATATTGTAGTACCTACAGCTTGTTGTCTTATTGTTAGGAAGGGTTTTGAATAATAAATCTGTGGTCACCAAGTGAATGGTTCTCTTAACATCTTGGTCTTTGTTCTTACTTTTCAAATCGGTCAAAACACACTGTGATTGTGGTGTGATACTAACGCCTTCCACAATGAAGGGGGTAAAACCTACTGCATTCTGAAAATAAATAAATGTTACATAAATTTATTTTTAGGAGGCTTATTAAGACGTAAGTTTGGCCTAAAGAAAACAATATATTCAATCTTAGAGGGGGCTCTAAGATTGAATATTTTGTTTTTGATGGTAACTGTAATTCCATATTCCTCTGTAAATCCAAACAAAGGCGTCTCGTCTCAAATACAAAGACAACACGTTTGAGAGCAGCCTGTTATCAAGCCCACCAGCTTTGTTATCATAAATGGTACACTCTCAATTTCAACTGAAACTAACTCATCCTCTTGACTTATTCATGAAGTCTTGCCATGGTGAACGCAAAACAGCTCGTTTTCATAACGCATACTTTGTTTCGATAAAATATTGTACCGACGTAGTCGTAAAGGCTCCAATAATACCTACAAGACGCAGTTATTTTATTAGGCAATTCATAATATAATTTTGTATTATAGACCTCGAGTAATAAGTTATCCCGAAGCATATGCAACAAAATAGATGTATATCAGGAATAGACAGAAAAGATATTCCTGAAGTGTATCCCGAAAAGTTGAACAAATAATATGAATAAGAAGTACCTAGCTGTTCTCCTCAAGCTGGCTTGGTGGCTTTTAGCGAAGAAGGTATTTGCAGAGCATTCTTAGATTATGAAATTTTTCGTAAAATTTTTAGTATAAAAGCACAAAAGCGACCCCGCAATACAAGGTTTAGTAG
Source organism: Eupithecia centaureata (assembly GCA_944547425.1). NCBI lineage: Eukaryota > Metazoa > Arthropoda > Insecta > Lepidoptera > Geometridae > Eupithecia > Eupithecia centaureata. The sequence continues at coordinate 14,681,968 of OX155688.1, forward strand.
GGCGTTTTGATATCTGCTTTTTTATATTTGTCTTACATAAAAAAATTCAATACTTCCAGAAGTTAATCTGGAATGAATTCTAGAGATGACACAAGATTGTAAACCCTCGAGTTTCTTTAAAAAATAAAAAAAAAAAATAACAAAAGCTTTAAAAATTACATTCTAATATTTTTATGAATATTTCAACTACGGTTAAAAGGTTTTCGCCAGAATACTAATTTGTCAGATATTACAGACTATATTTTAAAAAATATTAATTCATGAAATAATAACCGTTTCCTTTTATAATATTCATTTTTATACTAGGACGATTATATCAACCAATTACACTAACTGTGAGAGCAGGCAACGCACAAGTAAAGAGCACGAACGCGTCATACCTCCGCATTGATATTCTCGTTGAGGCGACAAAGACTGGAATGTCTATGTTCTCATATACGCAGGAATTATTTCGAGTTTCAAAGAACATGCCTTCTTTGTGATTTACTCTTTGAGTTCAATCAACAATCTCTGCGAGCGTCTGGTTACAAAACGGAAAATGGCATTTTTTTGCAACTAGGGAAGGATAAAGCATTCCATTACAAGGGTATGATTTGATCCCAAGGCTGCAACTTAGACGCATCGCTCTGATACCGCCTCACTCAGCACGCCTCAACCTCAAATGGTGTTGACCGCAAAATGTCCATTATCAGCTAGCTCGACGTGTAAGCTCAATCGGCAAAACCAACGACAACTGGCATCAAACGAGCGGTCTGTGCTGATACAGTCGCGAGCCCCTTGAAGCTTGCTGCGAGAGAAACGAGTGGCTAGGTTTCATCTGGATCTTTTTTAGAAGTATAATGAGTATAAGCTCCGAATTGCCATATTTCGGGTGTGTTGTTGCTCACGGTAGAGGTGCGACGGTGATGTTCTGCTTATTGCAGGACATCAACATTACGACACGTATATTATCAGTCAAACTAAAACAGTTACTTGGAAGTGTTATTTCCTACTCTGACTCATAAAAAGCAACGACTCTTAGGTAGGTACAGTATTTCTAAATATCCCTGAGGTTTATGAATAAGAAGGGAGAAATGTTTCCTTGAGAGAAAACATTACATCATGCATAAACATACATAATATTTGCTTAGGATTTTATGATGTAACGCAAATAACCTAGACATAGCTCAATTGAGAAAAAGGGTTCCTATGAGTAGACAATTTATAAATATAATAAGTACTTTTGAAATCATAATCCATCTTAAGCTGTGCTACTAAGCGGCTTTGATAACATCGTCAATACAAGAAGTACTTAAGTGACAGTATCTATATTACTCGTATATTAATCTTATATATATAAAAGAAAGTCGTGTTAGTTACTTCACTTATAACTAAAGGACGGCTGAACCGATTTAGCTGAAAATTGGCAGGGAGGTAGTTTAGAGCCAGGAGAAGGACATAGGATACTTTTTATCCCGTTCGGTACTTATAATAAAACCGTGCGAAGCCGGGGCGGGTCGCTAGTTTATAAATAAAATTCATCATTTTCAATATATTCGTCGCCATTTTTTCATTCCCTCTCAATAAAAAGACCGCAAGGTCAATAAAAGGTTTATCCCGAAAATGTTTTTCAGAAAACAGTTTGATATCATGTAGTTTGTGTTGTGCCTTTAGGGTGAAAGATTTATTTCCTCGCTGAGATTCACACGCGGGATCTAAACCAATAAACCTCTGCCGCTTCCGAAGATACCTTCGTTAGGCAATATTGTTTTGAGAATATCTATGCAAGATAAGATCCAAGAATGTTAGGATATTTTACGAAATATGTTTCATGCTGATGTTATATGTTTTGAGAACCTTTTAATTAATCTACGCAATTCTAGTTTCAACCAGTGTACTGTTTAGCTTTTCGAGTATTTTTATTATTTAGTCTCATAAAAGCTACAATAAAAAAATTAAACTTTTCGATATTAAAATAAAATAAAACGAATTTTCTATATAGGCTTGCTTTAAAACTGCCGTTTTTCATCCGGTAATCACTGTAAAAGATTGGCCTGCAACCGCCGGCCTCTTTAAAGCGATACCTTTCGAGATTTATGCCTGAGCGGACAGTTCAATGTGAGTTAGCACCTGGGGCCTACTGCGATCTCATAACACAATACCGAGATAAAGTTTGACAAATCTAAAAATAACGCCTAAAGCATGGCGTGGTATCACATCCTCTTTATCTTCGGTAGAAAGATTTCTCTCATATTTATTTTTATTATTTAACTAATGACCCGCCGAAAATTCGTTGCGTGGATTTCACTTTTTTTAGTATTTGATACTGGAAAAGTAGCTCGTGGATTTCTTGGTGAACTTCCAACAAAAGCAAGGTTTTTAGTCAAGTTGATCACCTGTTAAATGTGAAGTACTGTTTGTTCTAAGAAATCTACAAATCTCCAGTAATAATAGTTGTGAAAATGCTTGTGGTAGACCCCTCGAAAGCTTTCGAGGAATAAATCGTGGCTCGTTGCGAGCGGGATTGAGACAGGCATTGTGCGGGAACAGAACCTGCTGGCTTGAGAATAAAGCCCGATATTGGCAATTGAGCATTTACCCGATACGTCGATCGCGGTGCTAACGTTGCACGGCGCCGGGCGCGGGCGGTGCTCAACGAACCGGCTTCGAGAAATATTTGTTAAGTCGTGTTTCAGCGAACACACTTTCACGATTAAATTGAAGGACACGATCTCTTCTTCTGACTTATGAAAATTTCATACTAGGTAAATCGTTTGCAGAGTAAATGAATTTTGTCATTTTTTTTCGCTCATTTAGTAAAAGTTGCGGAAACGCTTGGTATCTCATTTCCTTCTTTAAATATTCCAATGCTTGTAAATTTGAAAACTTTCATTGCTAAGTACGTAGGAACATAAATACCATTTAAAAGCAGACGATTTGAAATCCAACCTTAAAAAGTGAGCTTGAACCCAAAGAATAATAAAACAAACTCGAAAACAAGTGTCATTTGTAAAAAGCCCTCCTTTTCGCTGTTGGACCCGAAGTTGTAAAATCAAACCCTTCCTGTTACAAACCAATCCATTTGATTAAAAGCCTCTTGTCACTATCCAAAGGAACAATAAAACGGACAAAAGGTTCCTTTTCCGGAATAAAAACAATAAAAATGTGATTGATGTAGTTTGTTCTATAAAAGCTGTCCTGAAGTTAACCTTGATTTATATTATATTTGCACATTGTATCTCTATACATAATATTACATTCTTTCTTTCAAGTATTGTGGACTCATTCCCGATCACACTCACTCACTCATATTGCATGGACGGCCAGTTGGGATCTGGTACTCACGCTATCGTGATAATTACCTACTTTTGTTTTTTCTATATTTTCTTTGGTTACGTACAATAATAATATAAATTGTTAGCACATATAAACATCTTTATACAAAAAAATGTACAATAAAGATATAGAAACGAATTCAAACTAGTCAGTAGTAGTAGTTAATAAAAAAATTCCTTGGTTTCCCGTTTAGTTTTTTCAGAGATAAAGCCTTTTACTTTATAAAATGTCTATACATAGAAACCTGCTGAACCAGAACCAAAGCGTGCCAAAGCAATAGGAAAAGAGTCTGTCAAAGAGTTTAGATTGTGCAGTGTGTCAAAAATATGTGACACATCAGTTCGAGGCAATGCTTTCAAGCTATATTTTGTGGAGGAATTTATCGTACTTAATATTCTGGAAATTCTTTCACTACGGGAACTATAACAAAACCAAACGCTCTAAACGATAGATTTTATTATAAGTACATTTTAAATTGGTATTTTTTTTTAAATTGGAAGTTTTTCCTCAGAGCTAAATATGTAATAGCTCACCTTAACCGGTTTCTATGAAGTGTGGCATATCTACATAACTAATAGGCATCTAAAATTGTAATCTGACTTTATCAGTTCTAATAGAGATCGGTGTCAACTTGTTTCTTTTTAAGATTATATCAGCCCTGAGGACTTATAGTCTAACTCAACTGATAATCGAGATCGATTTATTTATGACTTTTGAAACTTAGCCTGGACTTCGATTGTACCACTCATCGTTAGGCAATAAGGCAGCTGGTTGTTAAGAATTAACTGGCCCAGTGCGAGTTAATTTACATGCACCAAACCATCGTAAATTCTTTTATATTTTATTGTTCCAAGGATTCCTTTATTTTAACGGACGGACATACATCGGAATCTTAGTATTTGGGTCCCGTGTTGGCACCCTTTGGGTAGGTAACTCTAAAAAGCTTTAAGTAGTTAAAATGGTCCATTTTATCTTTTGTGTAAATAAAATAAACACCGTATTTTCGAAGCGAGGTACATCTGGGCATTATCTGCGTGAGCCGCCAGAATATATTTTAGGCCCACAGCAGCTTTATTATTATAAGCCTGTTTTAGGTTAGTTTCTTGTTATCTTCTGCTAAAAGCGATATTTTTTAATTAATGAAGGTCTGTCTGAATATCAAGGTCAAGCCGCGGGACGCTGCTTGTAATCAATGAAACAAGTATTCTCGTATTGAGGTTTAATGATGCTGTGTGAAAATTCTTAGAAATACATCTTTAAACAATATCTCTGCAACTTCTCTTGCCCTCTCTTTGGCATAAATAAAGTAGGTTTTGTACCTACATCAGACGATTTCACAAGCGCCTGTCCTGATAATATAATTGTCTGACTGACTTCGCTAATAATAATCACCTCGTATGCTTTGCTTTGATAATGCGTTCGGTAATAGTGATAATAATGGTATTAACGCCGACAAAGCGCTGTGATAACATCAACGTTAGATATTATGTCAGTATCAGTGTAAGACATTATGACAGTAATATATTGCAGCAATGCTTAGGGCAAGAAGTGCTTATTAATCTGATATACGACTGTCTCAACAAGAAGGACCTTAGATTCAAGGACACAAATCAAGTCCATTACCTTTATACAAAATTAGCATCAAAATAATGATAATTGCTGAATAAAGCCTTAGAATGTCACCGATGTAACCCTACGTTAAAATACCTAAATAAAATGATATTCGTAGTTTTGCCCGGAGCGGAATAGATTTCCCTTGAGAGGCAACGTCAATGTCTGACCACAAATAACTTAGTCCAGAGACACTAAGTTCGCCTCTTTGATGAAATTAGCAATGGAAATTGTTTGTCACTCTTCCAAAAGTTGATATACAACGCGATCATGACTCTTGACAGTCTCTAGAATTTGTAATAAGTTTGTTTCTTACTGGATACTTGTCGCTCACAAAACTTAGAAACTGTTAGTAAAACAAGAGTAAAATAAACTTTATAATTCCTTTAATATGTTGTTTATAGTTTAGTTTTTGGTTATGAAATGCCATCGGTATTTTTTTTGTCCTGTTACCATAAAATACTTTGGCAATGAAAAGAGTCAACTAAAGATCACCCAGTCAAATAAATACAGCTTTGTTTCCTTTTTCATTAAACGTAACAAAACACTCCATTTAGAATTTTAAAAGCAGAACTACGCGATAATCACTATTAATTCGAAGGCGTCTTGTCTCAAGATTAAAACTAAAGAACATTTTAATGAAAACTTTGCCATGCAAGTACAAATAAACGAAGAACTTTCTAGAAATGGGATTAACAAAAACAACACTCTTAGACAACGTTCTGAGCTAGATAAACTTGTGAAAATAAACGAATAAAAGGATGTTTACTTGTTTGTTTGTAACAATAAAGTAAGTTTGACAAGCTTTATGAATGGGTTGGTTTTAAATGCAGAAAATGATTAAAATTTACGAAAAATACGAACTAATGATGCCATTTTTAATTGGTTATTTGGTATTTCATTACTGAAATGCACACAAACTTCCGTCGTCGTCTCGTTATTGATTACTCCGGTAAGGATTATTGTTTACTGATTAGCGCAGCTACTAAGCTGAAAATTAAAAACAGGAAGATAAGATCTAATGAGAAGTAAAACTACTATGAGCGATTCACTCAGTGAACATCATAATCGGAACGAGATTAAAATCGTCAGTCAAGGAAGGAAGTACCTAGGAAAAGAAAAATTATTGCTAACTCTTGTTAAAAATCTGCGAAACATTATGTGTTTTCAGAGTTCATGGTTCGGGTTCCGTTGTTGTATCGTGAATACAATAATTTATTGCTTGGAGCTGAAGTAAATCAGTCACGTGTTCCTCATGAATAAGAAAATTGACACATAATTGTTTTATGTGCGGATTGGCGGCCGTGAAATTCAGTTATAGCTTTTATTTGCCAGATTTGGAGGCTTGAGTGAAGGTTTCGGAAGTCCTTATGGGGTGAAATTAAAATGTCATTGGCGGGCGAAGGTCTAGATTGCGAGTTTGATTCCCGCCTTGGGACAAATGTTTGTACGATCAGCAAATAATTGTTTCGTAGTTCTGGGTGTTTTTTAATAAAAAAGATCTATGTACCTCTATAATGCATAATTATAGCCGGCATCTAGTACCCATAACACAAGATCTGCTTAGCTCGGGGCTAGATGATGCTGTGTGGACTGTCCAGCTTTATTTTCAGGGAAACTGACTAAATGTCGAGGATGCTTGCGGCTCATTTATAACTAAGCTGTTGGAAGTCTCTTGAATGTGCTCTACATAGCTTTCAACCTTTTTTGTAATTGGAACATCTAAAATTCCGGCTTACAGTTTCTCTATACTCAAATTATTTAACTTTTTAGAGATATATTTAAAACATTTACCATCCTTGTTCAGAGCTTTAACAAATAGTTTGATGAGCCCTAGATTGATATGCAGAGGGGCTTGACTGAAAGGCCAGTTTTTTCTAATTCACTCAGACTTAGCTCTACTGTCCGACAGACAAATCAAACAAAGATGTTTTTATGCCTTCTTTATGTTGTCTCCGAAAGAAATTAGTAACATTTAGATTATAACACATGAGCCACTTGTGTTCGTTATACTTGACTTAAACCATAAATGAAGCTTTAGTAGCATATTCATCCTTGAATTGAATTGAGTGTGCAATCAGGAAATGTTCTATTACGATAGTACGTAATTTTTGTTTCTTCGGTCAACCGATTTTTAGCTTTAATCTAAAAGCTTCCGATGCTTTATAGACAGGAAAAGGTCTCTGACTAATGTGCTCTCTTCTTATTGAAAGGGATCCGAAAAAATTCCACCACAATTAAAGTTAGTTATCCCATTTTCTTGACATAAAGAAGATTTTTTGTATTTTATGCTGTGCTACGTTTTTGTAGATGAATATAATTGTGGCACTGTCAGCCGAGTATAAATAATAAATAACAGGTCAAAGTAAATCCAAGTAGAGCGATTTCTTTTGGTAATCCCGTTTATATTAACCATTCAAAAATTATAGTGATCCTGATGATTTGAAGGTTCTTGCAAAATCATTGTTGTTTGACTCTTGAAATGGGGTATTTTCTTAAAGGCCTATATTCTCAAATACTCTACGCAAATACCTATTTCTCGACGACGACTAAACAAGTACAAGACAAGTACTTAAAAAACATATGCTCGCTTTTGTGAAATTTCAGTATAAAAAGTAATAAAATGAGACCATCAGATGAAGAACTAGAGCTCTTCAAGAAAAATTGAGACCTAAAATTAGTAAACAACAGTCTTAAAATTCTAATTTCCAAGCAACAAAAAAATTGTAAGCGTGCCATTGATTCAGCCGGCCATTAATAAAGGCTTTTCAATCTTCATTTTGAAATCTAAGAGCAGCCTTAGTAATCAACCTGCAGCCTTAGTAATCAGTGTTTAATCTTCGATTTAGCTCAATCACGATCAAAAGAAGAAATCTTCTTTAATCGGAGAACTCCGTAAATATTAACCTTGCATCAGCTGCTAAAATATATCTTTTTGTTGGTGTTATTTCAGTACTTACGCACACCACAGAAAAATTACATACTAAATGTATCATCTCAACAAAATACAATGTCATATAAAAACACTCGACCGCCCTTTCAAAGACAGCCTCCGTATCCCAGATCATCACACTCGTCAGAAACAAAATAAATCCAAAAAAGAAACAACTGGAATCAAACAAAGGCCTGCCTACTCAGCAGCAATTGACGAGATGCCGTCAAAGCCTTTTTTCCTCGTGACTGATGGCCGCCTGGTAGCTGAGGCACGTTTGGCGACAAGCCACAAGTAATGTTCAATTTCAATTGAATTGAATGGAACAAGTAATGTGAACTCGCTGAGATACGCACACACTTTTTGTTTGCGCAATTTTGTTTTCGGGAATTTGAAGTTGTTTAAACTTTAATATTTAAAAGTGGTATTGGTCCCTCGTTAAACAAAGACCTCATGAAGTGAAACATATTTTAGATTTCGAACTTTTTTACATTTGGAAAGTGAATAAAAAACAGTTTGTTTGTTTCCGTAGACCGTAGAATAGATATTATATCAACACTTAGAAAATGACAGTTGGTAGGTATTGTAAAAATTACATAACTAACATAATTATATTCTGGAAAATAGTATAACCTACAAAATGGAAACCTACAAAAGGATAAGATGATAAAATACAAATGAAATATTTTACAAAAATCATGTTTGTAGGAGTAATTTATAAAGTCTCTATGTTTGTATGAAAAAAACCCTATACTTAAACTATAAAACGAGCACCTAAAAATACAGGAAATAGCAATCCAAATCTACATTTAAAAATAAAAGCAACGCTGTTTTGAAAAGTTTTCGCAAGTTAAAGTTGTAGGCGACTGCTGCACTCGAATTTAATAAACGTTAATGTCGGGCTCCAGCAATCGCAACGATTTATTAAGAAACCGAAAGCACGCATGCATTCGACGTACCTTTACCTTGGTGCAGCCGGAGCATGTGAACACTAGGGTGGAGCGAGATTTTTATTTTTACATTTGCACTTCTGAATACCTCCCAAAAGTTGCATCTTGTTGCACAGGCAAGGAAAAAAAATAAAATAAAAATATTGCAACCCTTCTTCAGCCCTCTACTGCCCTTTGAATATTTCAAAATTATGAAAAAATGGGACTCATTAACAAAAATCGTAATTAAACATTGAACTGTTTTTTTATGTTGAATATCATATTTTTGCATGTCTAAATATAAAATGAGTGGTAAATAATAATTCCTTCGTCATTATAAGCTTGTCATGAAGTCAAATTATACATTATCAAAGACGCCGATTTTAAACAAAATTCATTTATTGGTATCAGTCGGTACGTTACTTTGCAAATTGAACTGTTGACGTTAGAATCATTCGAGTTACCTATTTTTCAAATAACCTTCGTTTTATAAATTTATTTTAGTTGTTTTGTTCAGTAATCAATAAGATAAGCTATAATTTCGTGGTCTAATGTGCTAAAGACTACATAATGTCGAAAATAAGAACTCGAAGTGAAATAGAATATTCTATTTATGGATATCCTTGTTTCTGTAGTAAATTAACTATTGCTACTAACGAAGACTGATGGATTAAAACAAGTGTTGTTCATCAAAAAAACCGTGAAATGTCAGAAAAATGGTCAACAAACCACCATTTATGAAGTTTTCAATCTTCGCGGGAATCATGAAAAAAATTCTTACTCGCGATGGTTGACAACAGCTGATAGCTGCTATATTAAGACACCCAAGCATTGTTTGAACCTTATGAATCTTAGAGCATCTAAGCTAATAAATCGTATTTCATACTATAATGAAAGTTTATGCTCCTGTTTGGTATCCTATAAGAAAAGATAGTTCATTCAAGCAAAGTTCGGTGAATGTTCTTTGATTGATTGCATAATTAAAATGTTTTGAGTTCTGATGCACAGAAAATTGCAGACCGAGTTATTCAGAGAAACCTCTTTTTTCTTGCACATCCAAAAAATCTGTTAGAGGCCAAGCTTTACGATGAATAAATCTTTATAATATCAGAGAACTGGGCTTGAGGATTTCGGATTTTCCTTGTCACAATCAAGCTGTTGAAAATGTGTGAAAATGGTAACTGAGGCATTGATGACTGTTTCTGGTAAGAAGGCCAGAAATGGATGCATTCGCGGTAAAATACAATCGCGTGCTATCGAAAAGAGAAAGAAAGAAAGAAGAAAGAAAGATTGATTAATTTTTTGATTGTTCGAAGCAGAGTATTTTTAAACTAAACTTTTGTTATTATAAAATTCATGTCTTATTTACACTATGCCACTAAAATAAATAGTTATTTATTGTTAGTTTCAGTAGAAGACAGATTTTAAAAAGTTACATAAATGAAAAAAATATCAAAGTTCAAACGACAGTAGAGGGCCAAAACATATATTTAAAAAATAAAATAAAATTAAACTTATTATTGTCTTGTCATTTTGCAACTTTTGGCAGGTATTCGAAATCGATTATGTAACTTTATTTTTTTTCCATACATTGACGCTCCACCCTAGTGAACACGTGTTAGAAAGAGTGGATGCTATAATGCTTGTTATACCTTTTTGCAGAGACGACAAGTTTGTTGTCATAGTAATAAGGCAGCCTTGGGTAGGATTTAGTAACCTCTGGTAAAACTGTTCTGCATACTGTACTTATATGTTGTGTACTCGGTTTATTTTTATATCTCGCATACGGCCCGCGTGGACTCGCTATTTGACATCGCTCGGACAACTGGTGAGTCACCGCGGCAGCGCGGAGAGGTTCATGTAGTCAATAGTTGTAGTAGGTAAAGTTGTTGCCTCAAATTGTTGAAATTAAATATACAAAATGGTTTATTCAGCAACATTAAATCACATTTAGGCGTTCATTAAAATAGAATAGTATTTAGGATCTAGTTATAGTAGAGGTTTATCTAATGTTGGCTCCGGCCCCACACATTAGGTTCATGCTTGGCCCGTGTCGTGGATATCCATGTACGTTACTTAGAAGATTAACTTAGTCCTAGAGTATCAAAGAAAAGAGCTTAAATTGAGTGATACATCATCACAGAGCCAAAGCCGCTGAAGCTAGAAAGTTAAAATTTGGATAAAAGCTTCTTCTGCTAGCAAATGTACTAAAACGTTTGCACAACGCGTTGTGCGATTGTATTAAAACTCAGTCAGAATACTATTAATGCAAATTAAAAAGTAAAAGCACGTACGTATTGCATTTACTTACCTGATAAATACCTACCCGTACCTACCTAAATATTATTTATAATAATGTTATGATCGCGTAAGTTTTAAAAACTTTACAAAATTGATGTCTAAATCATAATAATACGATATAATGTGGTGTTCCGTGTGTCGGCGGGCACCAGGAGCACAGCGCGATGGCGCTGGGCGGCGGGGAGTGACCACAGACCTTTGTGGAGAGCGCGGCGCTCTCACTCCACTCACCACTTTGGAGCACTCACAACCTATTCAATGTGTGACTAACGGTAGACAAAGGGGAATTGCTGTTATTTAAATCAGCTTCCCGCTATTTTATATTGGATTAGTAAAGTTATTTAAAAGTAATAGCCGTTGAATAATAATGATGTCTAGTTTTATTTCAATTGACGATTCAATTAAATAAAACTCCAACTACAAATTGTTGAATTTTTTACGAACAAACGTCAAAATTTATGAAACCTCTTTGTATAAGTACGTAACACTTTTCAAAGACTCCTAACCTAACCTAACCATAACATTCATGTTCTAATTTGGGGTCCTTTTTAGCCATTAAAATAGAAAGGATTGTCCTTGTCTAATAAAATGTTGACTTTAGCCCTCACAAGCCCGCGTGAGCCGCGCCGGTACAACGCTCAATAAAGCCTTTACGTTGTGGACCCACTCGGAGTTACCTACGACGCGGCGTACAATGGAGGAAGCCCAAAATTCACAGTTTATTGCGTTTCTGGGCTATTGAAGTCAGCTACTTATGCGTTTAACATCCACGTGTAAGAACACAAAGGCGAAACAGCGGTCAAATCAGCATTCAGTACCTTTTTTACCACCATTGAAATTTATGGAGTCACCTACTTATTTATAAATGTGGATGTATAGCAAAACTTTTCATATTAATCATTTCAAAATAAGTAATGCAGAGACTTTTCACAGAAAAGGTAAATGTAAAGTTATGAAAAATGACATAAAACTAAATGTAAGAACCGAAATACCTATTTGTAAGCTATCAGAGCTGAAAAACGGCTGGCTCGCGTTATATTCCGTTCGAGATGATGGATGGAGTTGTTCAGACGTGAAATCTCGGAGTTTCTGCTTCGGAATACTAAAGAAGGAAAGTTCAATCCTGCTTGCCATTCGCGGCGGCCTCGCGGCCACCTCACCGACTCCTTTTCAAATCCTTTAATATTATTATACTTGCGAAGAAACTCTAGTAACCACTTACTTAAATTGCAACTGTGGTTTCTAGGTTAGATTTGTCGAGCTTCTTGGAATCTTAAAGATTCCCAGATTATATTGAATATTGATTCAACAATCGCATATGTTCACAAATTTTGTAAGTTTAAAAGTTTTATATCGTTAATCACGTTACCAATTCCATCTTAATTATTATGTTAAAAATTCCATCAGTTTGTAATATCTTTTTACTTAAAAAGTTTCGAAGGGGTATTTCTCTTTTTTTAATCAAAAGCAAAATAGTAGTTTTACAACTTGTTTGAAGAAAAGAAAAAGAAGAAGTTGGATGTTTGAGTTAGGGTTTAAACAAACCAAAAACTTAGTAGCTCTTTCGATACAACGAATCAATTATTAATCAATCTTTTATGAATATTTTACAAGCTTAATACCCTTGTCCGACCCGCTCCCATCCCGCGTGCCTGCGTAAGCCTAGTAGGTAGAGGTACCTATACAGTACATACAAACCGCATGACGTTGATGTTTGCTTATACATTTAATTTAGTCAGTAAAGTAGTAGAACTGCAACCGACTAGCAACCCTACACCTCGCACACATGGTTGCAATCAATATGCCGTGTTCAAAATAACATAATATTAACCAAAATGAAAGCCAAACTGATCGGAACGGAAGCCGCACATTAATGCCAGCGGTACGTTTGGTTTGTGCCACCGCATTCGTTATTGCTGTTTGCACGCATTTCAAAAACAACAATATTTCATGCTGTTGACTTAGTTTGCTTTAGCGATACTATTTATTTAATTAAGTTCCAATATTGCCTTTGCTATGTGGGTTTAGCGCTATAGTACAAAACCAAATTACAATCAAGTAGGTATATTCGTTGTTGATAGAAATACTATATATATTTTTTTAGATCCCAAAGTGAATGCTTAGCCTTGTTAAAACAAGGTTTTCCTTTGTATGTATTTTAAAGTGTCCTGAAAAGATACATTTCTCAAATCACAACATACATTTTGAACGCGTTTGCTTAAGATTCTGTTAACTGGTATCGGTTTTAATTCCTGCTTAGATGCAAAAATGTTGACGAAATATTTACAAAAGTTTTACTCTCGTCCACTTATATTTTTTCTTACCTGGAATAAGTACGTATGCAAAAAAGCAAGGTACGCAAGAATAAGTCACGCATCACGAAAATAAATGACGCATCACATCACGTTACGAAGCGGGCTCTGACGCGACTTTGCGTACCACTGACAAGTAAAATGCACATCGTAATCGCAAAATAACTCAATTATTCATAAGTAAAAGTCGTGTCAGCATGGTTGTTGTTCGTACGACCACCTACTACATGATTCTTCTCTAAATTTTTATGTGCAGTTAAATATTATGAATCTATCTACTAATCTCTTGGTACGTGAATGGTACTTGATGCGCACGTCATGTTTCTGAACCGAAAAACCATTTTCATTGATACTTGTTTTAAACTGAAAATAGCGAGTGATATCTTAGACAGTTGCTTTATTTTAATTAACACTAAAACACTTAAATAAGGCTTTAACATGATGGATGTGATAGGTTCGTAAAGCTTGCTTAAAGGCTTTCACTCTGACCGACGACGTCCATAATTAATGCTGAAGATACTTCCAAAAAGGATGGTATCGATGGAACTTTTTAATTGTATATATTATTGGCTTCATTATTATATTACCTATATGTACCTACCTATATTACCTATATGTACTACCTACTATTACCTATATGGACCTATATGTTTCTGGTGAAGTTCAGTCTCTCTGATTCCAAGTTGTATTTCCGTCTCCAAGTATTATGTTAATATCATTTTCATACATTTTCTCGACTCTCAAGCGACCCACGCTCTCGTAAATAAAGAGCTTAATTTTATAAGCACATTATCGTTATTTTAATGAATACTAATAGCAGGATCACTTACAGAACCATTACCATAAGTTACCATACATTTGAAAGGTCGGCGGTGAATTGTATTTACTCTAAGTGTTTTGCGTAAGCAAATAATCATAAAATTTATAGTAGTTAGTTCCACTAATTGATTCATGTTGAATATGTTGACTGAATAGATTTTTACTATGTAGGCTACACACATATACCTACTGTGCCAAAACAAATATTGGTAACTGACTCTTATAACTATATATTTGTCAAATATTGGAAAGCACAGTATTTAGTTTTGAATTCAAAATGTGAGACAAATAAAACCATATAATAATACTGACCTCAACACAGAAACAAGAGGAATAATCGTCTTCAAAGAAAGTTGTCCAAAAAGAAAGCTAAAGTGTTTTCAGACAGAAAATAACATCATAGAACATAATGTATAATGAAACGTCACATTAGAACTCGTGATGTAGTGACGTAGTTATCACTGACGTATGAATTGGAGCTATGAATGTCTCAATTAGGGCAACAATTCAGCGAGCACGCGGCGAGTGTCGGCGTAATGAGTGGAGTATCATCTCTGGCAAATGATGTACAGACGACGGGGACTTACGTTAGCATCGACGAATTAAGGAGAGAACAAATTAGGTTACTGATCACCTAATAATTAAGACACGAGAATAGAACATTATTTTCTGAATTCATAGAATTCGTTCAGTTGTAACAGAAAATGTTCTAAGAATATTAAATTTAACGGTTAAACGGTGTATTAAATTTATCGTTAGTCTACGCCTCTGAAAACCGATTATATTTTTTTTACCACATCTAATTTACCGTGGAAATGAAAGTTTTCGTTCATATTAAATCCAAGTTGAACTATTAAAACAAAAATTCTTACTTCAAATCACCCGCACAAATTGTGGAATATATCCGGAACAAAATCCAAACAAGCACAGGCACCGTCAACTCACTGCACAGCGTTACGTTCGAGTTAGTTAACGCGTTCGCTGCCGGCTCGGACCATAGACACGTGCTCATGCAGCCACATCCCGCGAACTACTGGCGGGCGCAGACTCCGAAGCAAGGCGAGCCTCTCGAATGAGCACCGTAGCCACGGCGGCTGACACAGTGAGGCGATGGACAGAATGTGAGCTTACGGTCTGGAAGGGTTTCCGAAGGTATTTGATAATCATGTACTGTGTGTGCAGTTGACAAATAATATCAACTATTATAGATTAAGATAATTATGATATAATAGAGCACTCATAGTACTACCTCTACATTGAGCAGAATTGTTGCTGAATAAAATTATTACCTATATATTTTTCTTAAAATGATTTGTTACCATGGGCAGTGTAGCACATAACAGCTAGGTACTGAATAGATTAGGCTGGCAACACTGGCCCGTTACATTTTAACAATGTAACTTCAATTACTTAACAAAAAAGAAGTTAAAATGATAAGCTCGATCACAGTTTCGATTAAGCCTCTGCGTAGCAATTTATTGTCGTAGCTCTTGGCCCGTGGCTCGTTGCTACGGCGTAGCACCGTAGCGCGCCGTAGAGCCGAGCGCCCTACCGCTACGAAATTATGATAAACGCTAGTATTTAATTAAAGTGTGAAATTTTTACGGAATTCCGCAAGTCAATGCCTTTTGTGTGACTTTGATGGAATGTTATATTGAATGTACGAAATTGAAAATATGGACAAAAGAGACGATATGAGATTTTGATTATAAAAGTGATACTATTTCACTAACTTTATTTATTTTCGGTATCAAACATTTATTGCTCTCAAAATTTTTAATATAAATTCTTTATAACAAAACGAAATATGGTATTTTTATATAAAACAGTTTTTATACATGATTTTTACCAAAGAAGTTCAGCAATTTTAGAGATTTTCAATTAAGGTGTATTCCAAATTCTATAAATTTATTGGTATTAAAATGCAATGCAATGAAATTATAATAAAATGCAATGGTATTATTATATTCTAGTTCTCAGTTGGCTCCTAGATATATGGTGATATATCATGATAGCCGAGTTTGACAGTAAATTTGAATGGTTTTGATTTTTCCAATATTTCAGCACAGTTTCATGCGCCATTATCACGAAAAGACTGAGGTCAACTTAAAATAAATCAAATCATGGTTTTTATCTCGTTTTAGACTTCAGTATTAGTAACCATGATAGTTTTAAAAGTTTTATAGTAATTTCAGTACCGACTATCATCAGATCCCACTCAGTCAACATACGTCGATGTGTCTGGCTCAACAAATGTCACATGCGGTCCGTAATCCGCACCGCTCGCGGCTTAGAAGGAGTTTCAAAGCCGACCCTAGTGGACCCTAATTCTGTTACAGGACAAAATGGTGAGATCATTTTGTTGGTTTACTTCAAATTCGGGTTTTGTTTTGTCATTCTAGCTTGGGGTATATGGGTGCTAAAGAAGAAAAGCGCTGAGAATTTTAAGTCATCATCATCGCATCCTTTCATAGATCAATTACACTACCGAGAAAGAATATCAATTTCATTAAAGGTTATAGACGGATGGATTAAAGATGGTCTGGAGCCCTCGGTCATGCTCTGCGAGTTGTCGTTATTCTGTCATCTTTTCTTTTAATCTACCCATCATTTTTGTGTTCTTCCACTGCCTATGTTCCGCCCGTTTCTACTTTTACGTCCTGATCCGTTCCGGCACTCTCCTCTCTCAGTGGGTCTGCGGTCTCGTAAGGAAACTTTAAGCATTGCTCTTTCCATTGCCTTTTGTTCAAGATTCAAGATTCTTTATTGCTACATGCTGTAGTACCCTTAACTTCTCTGCAAAATTTAAGTACCTAGCTATTTTGAAATAATCTTGTGAAGATGAAAAAGTACAGGTTTGTAGAAACAAGTCAAAAAAAGATTGAATCAATTTTGATTCAAAGGATGATACATTTTACATATATATATATATATAGAAGATACATAATAGTATGTGAAACATGGAACGTTTTTTTAGGTTCGTTTTATTTCAACCTGGCACTGACTGGTGATGATCTTTGATTTCGCAAATTTAGTAAGATATAGTTAAATTAAAACCACAAAATTATGTTGCTGTACTGACGTCGTTTTTTGGATGTTAAACGAATTCCCATTCAACGATATAGCAGACATGGGTTATTCAATTTGATGTCTCCACAGCTTTGTTTGAATCTTACATTATTTTTAACGTATGTGTAGGAAGGAATACTTCTTTAGATATACTTGCCGTGTTTAGGTTGAAATCACAACACAAAATAGATAGTAATAAATATATAGTACAATAATATTAAATATACAAATAACTAGCAAGTATCCTTGGTGTTCGCCAAAATACGTTAATCAATCAAATATCTCCAAAATGTTGCAAACAATTTAGAAAAGGTCAACTGAACGCAACTAACTTTTCGTCTGAAACTATACAACAAACTCAGTACCAACGTTCCTTCTCAACCATATGAAGCCCAACATCAGAACAACCTCCCAAAGTGCTTCGTTGCGAAACCGGCGGAGCTCGTGCCCTAGATGGACCAAACCTCGACCGCAGCAAGTTTTAAGTCGTATGCACAATGTACCGGCCGAGATTAGTATTCTTGCCGCGTCCAACCCCAGATTATCTGCTGTTCTTGGCCGCTCACAATGGAAACAAAAGGGTTCACAATAAATGAGGGATTTTTGAGTTGGAATCTGGGCTCCGTAGTGCCCGGCTCATGTTTGTAGATGGGAATTGGAGTTGATATTGCGGTCAAAATGCTGTTTTGGTGCAAAACTTTTGATGAGCGTTTCATTAGCCTGCCGGAATCTTTAATTTTGTAGATTAATACAATTCTAAAATATTAGATTATACTTGGATATTTTAAACAAAATAATTAAATAAAATCAGTTGGAAATATTTGATGACCCAAGCAAATCACAGTAGATTGTAACAGATTTTAAAAGATTTTTCACTCATCTTTCATTCATTTATCTATCGTTTACGAACTTGAATAGAAATTTTTATCAGTTTTTGTGAATTTTATGTCAAAAAAGACGTTCATACGAATGTCTTTGTTGACATAAAATATCTTGAATTCTAATACCGTGTATAGAGTAGAAAATAATGAAAATTACTATCAATTTGACGGTACAACGTTCAAATCAATTCGTCTCCCGCTGGGCGAAAGTCTCAATGGTATCGGGTGCCACACATGTCCAATATAACGCGGCAAAAAACTAGGTCATAAGTCTAACCTCTGATGGATAGGCTCCGTCGCGACCAGAAGTTTTTTCGATCGTTCAACTAATGGCGAAATGCTTTACAGAAAGCTTGAGGCGAAGTTATGGAGGATAAGATATGGAGGAAATTAAAGCTTGTTCTCGGAATTTTTGCTCAATTTAAGATAAATGTTTTGCAAAAGGTGACTCTCTAATGAAATCTACACACCCTAAGTCGGCGATACAGCCCGCCGACCGGTTGATGCAAACATTTTACATATTACTGTTTGAAAATCAAGTGTCGACAGTGGTTTGTCATCTTAGCGGCGGACGTTCTACTTTGTTTTGTGTACTCAATTAAGGTACGTCCCCCGTATGTTGGCAAACCTATTAAATGTCGTTTATTTTGTTTGACCTATTGGCTAACTCGACACAAGAGACTGGACACACGTGCGTGCAGTTACTGAAACTAACAATTAGTATCACTTATTATTTAGTCACCTGGACACAACATTTAGAAATGAATACTCGTCGTAAATGGGTCAACATGGAGACGGGCCACTAATACGAGAAAAATTAATTTCCTTAGTAGGAAGAATAGTTAGTTTGTTTAGGAAGAATAATCCAGTTATTATTTTCTGACAAAATATAATTATGTTTTATTTAATTTTACTCATTTCATTCTTAGGATTCCATAACCAGAGGGTAAAACGGGTCCTATTACTGAGACTCCGATGTTCGTCCGTGTGTCAGCAGGCTGTATCATGAACCGTGATAGTAAGACAGTAGAAATTCACAGATGATGTATTTCTGTCCCCTACATTAACAAATACTAAAAAACAGAATAAAATAAATATTTAAGGGTATCCCATACAACACAGGCTTTTTAACTAGATGTTTTACCGTTTTTAAAGATACAGAACCCATCGTGCGAAAGTCCTACTCGCACTTGGCCAGTTTTTTATCTAAAGAAATGTTAAAACCATGACGTTCAACTGAAATATTTAAAGAGCTTCGTCTTAAAAGTTTACCCAGAAGTCATAAAAATGACAAAATATTTATAGGGCTGGCTTATTATTAAGGAAAATGTTTGTAGCTCATTTTCAGTTCCCCGGCAGCTGGACAGGCGGAATACTTAATGAGACCAGGACAGTATTCCGAGGAGACGTGACACTCCATCCATCCATGTAGCTTTTGACACTCAGGTATGAACAAAATACCATAGCAAGAACATACTTAATAAGTAATATAAGTATGTTTATCTTCTACAGCGTCTTCATTTAATTATAAGCTGACCTTACAAGTGTCTAAAAAATAACACTCGAAATCTAGGTGCACTTTAACTTTAAATGAATAGAAATGAATAATGAAAAAGAAATGAGACCAAGCTGCCGTGCCCTGCCGGTAGCCGCAGCGCATCCCGGCGCGTGTATCGATCGGAAAAATGACAAAAATCATAACTCTCCATAATCCTTAAAGTCTAAAATCAAAAGGAACCCAGAGCTAGATCACAACCATCTATAAGAAGTTGGCTCAAAAAAATCTATAAAAGTGTTTGAGACGCGCTTTAATTTTGAATGGCAGCTGATCCTTCCGGGGCTTCCGAATCTGGCGGAGCAACCGGTGAGTATGCAGCTATCACTGAACAGGCGACTAGTTCACCGGCGTGTCTCACCATCACTGCAGAGGCTGGGCGGGCAGTGCAAGTGTTCAGGCACCAAGAAGAGGTTTATCGAATAATTATTTATTGAAACTATTTACAAACACGAAGGATGTTTTTGATAAAATAAATCAGTCGCCTATTTGGTTTTAAGAGCAAAGCGGAAAGACAAAGAAGAAAGAAAAGATAGCTAGGAATACCCATACCAAAGAAATTAGGCCATCGGAAATTTGAGGATTATGCTCGTACATTTAGACAACATTTGTGGCACAGTGGGCGAAGCTCCACCTGCGGCGCAAGAGGTTGCAGGTTCGATTACCGCCTGAGGACAACAAATGTTTGTCCGGAGATCCACAGATATTTGTTCCGGGTAGTCTGAGTCCTCACTACGAATATACAAAATACAAAAAAAAAAAAATATAAATATGAAATAAAATAATATAATATATCATTTTAAATATGTAAATCGATTTGTGTACTCGGGTCTCCCGCGATACAGGCCTAGCCTAGTGCGGGGACCATAGGTAAAAATAATGTTTCTCATTAATAACTGTAAATATATTGTAACTGTAACAATTGGTACCCTAACATTAAGACGCATGTATCTCTTTTGGTAAATAAATTATTTTGTATTTTTTTTTTTGTATGTTTTTCTAAACCACAGTTTGTATAGATGTATCATATTTACGTTAATAATTAATTGAGATAATAGTATCTTTAATCCTTAATAAATTATTGAAATCGATTATAAAAATCTTAGGACCAGCAAAATACTGTTAATTTTTTTTCTATCAATAAAAAAGGTAACGAAAAATAAAAGAAAAAGGTTATCTTCCAGTGACAATATGAAACAATGATAAATTCAATAAAACAATTTCCGTAAATTACAAAAAGGCTCAAAATAGGTCAGGAAATATTAAGTACAAACAGGGTCGTCACTTCGTTAGAGATGGAGGAAAACGCTCGGTTTTGTTGCTTGTTGTGATGGCGCTTGTCTTTTGCTGGCTTCAGCCGTACAGGGGATCCCTGTAACATGGATACCACTATCCGTCAACAAAAATACCGACGAATTTTATAGAGAAGTATGTTGTGGGCTGATTTTCCTGCTGGACGCCATTAATTTTCGATTAATAATATTCAATACGATAGAATCTTATAATGTTATAACTTAATCCGAACGCGATCACAATGTGATGGAACTATTTCAAACTCAAGCAAGCGCCCCGCCCCGACCGCGCTTGCTTTAGTCCGAAATAGTTCCATTTCATCGGGTTACCTTCGCAAGATTCCATCGCGTTCAATAAATGATAAAAAGTAAAGAAAACATTAGTTGGACAATAACTTTCAGTTTAAGATATCGACGAGATCGTCGGTCATTCCGTAGATATCCGAGCCATCATCGATCAGAGTGCGGTGGAAGCTCGTCTTACATCATACCAATACAATTTGTCTCGGTAAAGACGATAACGGGCCTCCGTTAACGTCCCGTTATGCTGTCAAATACTTAACGTCGGTTACGGGAACTGAAGCACCTGTACCTTCGACAATAATACGGTCTACAGTTTTATTGATACTCGATATTGCTTTTATTCCTTTCCTTTATGGTGGAAGGTTGTAACGTCATTCCGTCGTATGTTGGAAGTATGAAATGCTTTAACTTATAGTATTGGGTACTTACCAAACTTTTTATGTGAGATATATACTCACACTTCATACCTTAACTACAACTCAAAAAACCATATAAAAAATACTCATCAACTCGAAGTTGGTTGAAATAAATCAAAGGTATATAAACCTCACTTAATGGAAATTTGAAACCGCTCTGTAAATTACATTTTAATAGAATAAATCTAAAATATAATGTAAATGTTAGATATGTATATCCATAACACAAGCTCCGCTTAGCTTAGGGGCTAGATGAGGCTGTGTGAATTGTCCAGCATAATTTATTACACGTTCTCAACTAAAAAACAATTTTATTCTTGATTATTTTTTTAGTATATTATACTTATAGATTGACGTGAACGATCATCAACATCTTGTTTTCGAGGCTATAAGTTATTATCACAGTCGAAAGACATCCAGTGCTTGACCTGGACCTTTATGAAAGGGCTAGTAATTTAATTAATCTGAAATGTTTGGTCGTGTATCTCGAACGGTCCTTAGAAAGTAAAGCACTTTATTTAATGAATTCTTGAAGCTGACCAATTTTCTAAATGTGAAACCAATGTAAAGTCCAACTTAACGGAACTTTTGCTGTCAAACAGTATGTCGATTAATCCTTCCGTACATTCAGGCCAGTGGGGAACTCCTTAAGTTGTTTCGTAATGAATCACGCGGTTACTCATCTGTCGTTTAATAATGTGAAAAGACGAAACTAAACCATTCGTTAGAAATCCTCTTTGGCATGCCTCTACAGAAGTTCCTGTAAGCCTTTAATCTCTTTAAATGGAATGCATGCACCCCGTGAAAGCCTGCTTTTAGCAGACAACGTGGCTTTATTTATAGCTGCTTCGTCAAAATAATGTTCACTGAAGGAAGGTTTCTGTATTTGTGTAAACTGGTGGAAAAATCAAGAAAATAAATAGATTAACCTCCTTGACGGTTGCGGCGGTAGGCCCAACCGCCTCCCTGAGGGAATTGGGTAATAATCCTTTTTCTCCTTTCCCCGTAATAAATCTGTACACAAAATGTATTATAATCGTTGATCTAAAGGAGTAAGGCACAGAATGGTCCGTATTAAGTGGGCTAATGTGAGTATGAACCCGGAGCATTAGGTTCGTAGCTGAACTGCGGTGATGATTGCCGACGCGTGTCTCTCGAGATACGGCTCTCACTGCAGCGGGCTGGCTTTGCTTTTATATTCGGTCAAATAAACTATGTGCCTAATGAATGCGTTGCTTGTTGGTTTAGTTGAATTCAGTTGGTTGGTTAGCTAATCTATTTTTTTTGGAAACTCAGTATACTTTTAATATTGTACCTTTTATATGCAATGCTTTTATAGAATACCATGTATAAAACTTAATATACTTTATTTCGAGAGACTGTTGTGATTGAATGGAATTTAATTATACCGCGTTTTCTGCATGTGCCCGTTTTTTGCTGGTTCAAATAAATAAATTGAAATTCAATACACGGGAGTGGCACTTTATCACTTGAATATTCGTTGCTATGTATATCATACTAAGTCGAAGACAGCATAGACAAACCCGGCATACGAATGCGGTCGTCAATAATGAGAACTAGTTAATAAGTAGTTCCATTAATATCTTTCAGTTTCAGAATTGCCTTGTTTAGAAGCAAGTTTCTGGTTGAAGAGCGAAGGCAAAGTGACTCCAGTGTTCCTATTTGTAGTTGTTCAAAGTTCTATGCTTGGTGTACAAGGTAAGTCACAAAGATGATGTGCT
This sequence comes from Eupithecia centaureata, assembly GCA_944547425.1. Taxonomy (NCBI): domain Eukaryota; kingdom Metazoa; phylum Arthropoda; class Insecta; order Lepidoptera; family Geometridae; genus Eupithecia; species Eupithecia centaureata. The sequence goes on from OX155688.1 coordinate 14,705,445, forward strand.
CAAACTGAGGTATAACTCAAGGTTGATAGAGCATCTCTTAGCATTAGTCGCCAGGACTCATCGGGACATAAAACACGGGTAGAGTTGTCAGTTTATGATGATCCAGATGAAGGAAAGACAGTTCATCTTCCTTAGGCACTTGCCTCATTGTAATCAGTGTATAATAAACAAGGTAGCTGGGCTCCGTGATTGCGGCTCGTGCCCCGACGTAAAACGCCTTTCAGCCGCGCCAAGTTTTTACTGCTCCCTCAGGGCGGAACTTTAACTTCGTTTTAATTAGTTGGGGTTATTTTACCCCAAAATATGGGCCGCTGTCGGCCCTCATACGCGTCGTCACGTCGTTTCTGTTTACACAGAGAAATGAAATGAAACAAATATTTTCTTTGTCCCAAAAGATTTACCGAATGTATCAGTGGAATCCGCTCGAGTATTTTATGTGGGGATTTTTACGGATTCAGTATTTCGGCTTTTTATGTGTACAATTGAAATGAAAATTATATATCTACGATAGTGGTATGGAGAAAAACTCTCCTACGTAATTCTCTTGGGTAGGCAGAATAACAGAGATTCAACAGTACTAGTTTCAAGAAGTAACCGGCTCTCATAAGAGCGGGATAAATTTGAAATGAACTGTAGCCTCTAGCTAGTGTGGTACGTTAGATAAAATACAACAGCTTTGCTATATTAAAAGGCACTTCTTTTGAAGTAAAACTAATGTAGTGGCTTGTCCAGTTCTCAGTGCGCAATGTTGCGCCGCCGAGCAGAAGGCTGTGCATACAATGAGGTCAGTTGAGCAGACTTACTTTACTTGGAACATTTTACTAACAACCTACGGCTGTAGTTTAAAATAATTAGTTTTAAGTACTTTTGGTCCAGATTGTTTCGAACAAAATTATTATTATGTATGCCTTAAACTTTGTATACTCGCATTAAATGTGTCAAATTGATTTATGATTTGCTTTGGTTTGCGTTTAACATGGGCTTATTAGATTATTGTTCTGAGTCCATACTAAGAGCACGTAAAGAAAGTTTTTTCCATTAATATTTCAATATTCAATATTGCCTAGTTTAGAAGCAAGTTTCTGGCTGAAGAGCGAAGGCAAAGTGCCTCCAGTGTTCCTATTTTTAGTTGCTGAAAGTTGTCGTCGTCGCGTCGCTTGCTCGCGACGTAAGTATACCGTAATACGTTAGGGTGCACGTGTAATATGACAGTTCATAAACTTGACGCCGGGTTTACACCCCTGCTTATGTTTCGACTCAAAGTGCGCCAGTAAATTCCCCGCCTAAACTCGCGGACGTAAAAACTTTAACTTGAGCATTCTTTTGTTTATGAAAGCTGACGTTATCGCAAGTTTGTGTCGGTTTACTTTTACAATGTACTTACCTTTATGATTTATTTATGTTTAGCCAAGATTACATTGTCATAGTCTGAGCGTCTGTGTTGAAGTGCTTATCAATATTTTAATTTTATAGACGCTTAAACAAAATTGTGTTTGAAACGTAATTTGAGCGGCTAGTCAAGACAAGTTGGCTTGCTTTTCATAGTGTTGCTACTCGAATAGATCTATTAATAGTTTTTGGGCACAGAGAAGAGGTCAGCTTCCCTCTGCAGCCGCTGTTCTTTGCCTTTACAGAAGGAAGTCGCTATTGATTTCAATGGATCATTCGACACGGCAACAACGCTGGACCAATGTGTTTCTTATTCACACTTTACTACTCTACTAATGACCTGCCCAGGTTTTGCACGGGTGTATTGTTCGTAAACCTTTCTTTTGAATCACTCTATCTGAACAACTCAGCGCAATTTGTTGTACATAGGGACAGATAAACAGCGGGAAGCGACTTTGTTTTATACTATGCATTGATTTAATAAGCAAATAACCCATCTGATGTTATGTTTCACATCACCTAGAGCTGAGCCATCGTTCTCAGGACACACACGTTTTGAATGTGACGTACGATGCACTGTCTGTAAATCGACTACGAATTTTCAGGAAAGATAAATAAGTTCTTGTTCTACTCGAAAAGTTACAAACTAAGAAGGTAGGTAAAGGTTTCTCGTTCGCTGAAAAATATTAAATTATGAGTATGAATATTTTAAAAGTGTTACTTTATTTTCTAGGTAGACTTATGTGAAAATAAACCTCCTTGGTGTCAATGGTAATTACACATCTTAATTTTAAATGTAGGTATTTGTTTGTGTTGATTGAATATCTTAATAAAACAATTAAGAATTGTCCAAGAGCCCTGTGTTTTACTAACAAAATAAATCACTTTGAGTTTATATATGTTTATATTTATATATTACTTTGAGGATCAGGTACCATTCTGCCCTATTTTAGGGCCTATTTTATTTTTAGTTTGAAGGGTATTGAAATCACAGGCGACATGAAGTGCCTGTAATTTCAACACCCTTCAAACTAAAAAATAAAAGAATGGTGGTAGCGACCGAATAGGGCATTGGTACCTAGTTCTTTCCTTCTCAGGGAGAACCAAGCACTCGTCGAGTGATATATAATTCGTATAATATATAGCATAATCTGCTGTAGGTACCTGTACAAGGTACAACAAATTATATATGTGTTGAAGAGGTATTAAGAGATTATTTGTGTTACGGAGGGTTCCACCTTCCTTGCATGTCAACAAGCGGCTCATCCCGCATTCACGGCGCGCGGCGAAAAGTGTCGAATCACGAAACACTTAAACCTTTATTAATAATGCAGACGAACGTTCACCGACAGGCGACGCAATCAGTTATTCTTCTTGACTCGTCGATCACTTCAAATTTTAATATTTACTTAATCTTAGTTCATTTTGTCTCCTCACCTATAGAAATACTTAAACCTTTTAATTCTTACACTCTGCCAGCTCAGCCATTTAAAATTATATAAAAATATGAAAGAATATTTTATAGCTTTAACTTATATGGATGGATATGAATACATTTGCGTACAGTTATGTTTCAAAATAAGTATTATATGTTTATTACTAGCGACCCGCCCCAGCTTCGCACGTTATTAAGTATACGTATAAACCTACCTCTTGAATCACTCTATCTATTAAAAAAACCGCATCAAAATCCGTTGCGTAGTTTTAAAGATTTAAGCAGTCAAAGGGACATTATGGAAATAGGGACAGAAAATGTGACTTTGTTTTATACTATGCAGGTAGTGATTTAATACTTATAATACATTAAATAATGAAAGTCAACTTAGATGTTCCCAAATTAATCATATCAGAAGCTGTAGCAAGAAATAATATATAAGAAATACCTAAAAATACCTAAAATATTTATTCTTATTACATAAAACGACACAGTAATAAGAAATTTAGAAAAATAACTGTCAGTAAAAGCAAATATTATCTAAATACATTGCGGGTGAAGTATAACATTATAATTTTACAATATAAATATAAAAAAATAGTAAGTAGACTATTTTAGAAAATAGTACTGGTGTGTTAACAAGCGGTAAAAACTTTAATATTTGTTCCAAATAAGATGCTCAAATGTTTATGAATAAGACAGGTGGGTCTCAGGTTCAGCGTAATGAGGCGTCGGCGAACCGGTCATTTCCAGTTTAATCTCGTGTATGTGCACAATTTTTCCTCCTCGACTTAATTGGGTTTCGAGATGAGTCATATTCAAAATTACCCTCTCTCCGCGCTAGGTAAGGAACAATTAGTAGGGAAATGGTGTCAAGCTCGTGAGAGAGCAGTCTTAAAGCTCGGAGGAATGGAACTGTTACACGCTACCTTACATAAGTGTTTTCTAGTATGACTCTTCACACGTCCCGTAAAGTAGAAAAATAATTGGAGCATGCAGCAAAATTAGAAAAAAAGCAAAGACCAAATCACTCTAATTTTTTTACAACTAAATATAAATATACTAGCTGATGCCCGCGACTTCGTCCGCGTGGTATTATTTATTCCTTCAATTATAATAATTGTAGATTGAAATACCTTAAAATGCTTCTTTAAAGACAACATTCGACATAAAACGCACTTTTTTCTTTATCAATCCAGGGTATTGTAAATAATCTGAATCTTCAGATGATACCGACATTCTATTGAGCAAGTACCTATCGAGCAATGTTGTTCTTCGGTTTCTTGCAGTCGTATTTTATTTACTCTCTCCCTTTGTCTTAGTAATAAAATATCCCTGGCTAAATCTTATCGTTGCTGGTGTCGATCATCAGGTCTTTTCTCCTCACGCTGGAATAAAGTTTGTGAGGCGTAAGATAATGAATGACTCTCACGATCAGCTATAAGTCATGTTTCTCTTTCTTGGCTGGTTTTCAGCAATCGAGACGCAGCCGTGCGGCTACGCTGAGAGCTCAAGCGAGACTCTCTTTCAGTAAAGGTCTCTGAGACTCGTGACAACATAATTATGGCGTTCTCGATGAGCTGTAACCCGTGCATCCCTTTCATGGCTGGTTTCAAGGGATCGAGACGCAGCCAATCTGCTACGCTGAGAGCTTAAGCGAGACTCTTTTTCAGTAAAGGTCTCTCGAGACTTGTAACAATGTATAGCCTTCTCGAGCAGCTGTAAGCCATTCTCATCACATGTCTTTCTGGCTAGTTTCCAGTGATCTAGAGGCAGACGCCGAAGTAACGCTGAGAGCTCAAGCTCAAGCTCGAGACTGTCTGTCAGTAAGGTCTTTAAGACTTATGACAACTTATGGCATTCTCAATCACCTGTAAGCCGTACAGATCTTTCTTGGCTGGTTTCAAAAGATCGAGACGCAGCTGCGATTCGCTGATGATATAGTCGCTATGGCGCTCATTAGGGGAGGCCTATGTCCAGCAGTGGACTAATATAGGCTGATGATGATGATGATGATGATAGTCGTAATGGCGCAATCGCTAGAGGAGCTGACCCACATGCTGAACGGCCTAGCATAGCCTCAGCCCCGCAATGCATCGGTCTTAGTTTGAATTTGGATAAAACTAAAGCCATGATCTATGCCCAAATTGTTGCAGGACCGAGCGTCGTAGATGGCCACCTTTTTGAAATTGTTTCCGAGTACACTTACCATGGGCAGATTGTGCAGTTAGGTAAAAACAATTTTGAGAAGGAGGACAAAAGGAAGATCCAGCTAGGCTGCATTTGGGAAACTACGTCAGGTTTTCCCGTCATCTATACCGGAATGTTTGAAAACTAAAGTTTTCAATAGAGCGTCCTTCCTGCAATGGCCTGAGCCGTGGATACTCACGGTAGGGCTGGTCCACCATTTCAAAGTCACTCAGCGAGCTATGGAAAGAGCTATGCTCGCAGTTTCTTTGAATGACAGGATTCGTAACGAATACATCCGACGGAGCTCAAAGAAGTAGCAGTGATAAAGATAAAGTGGCAGTGGGCCGGCCATATCTAGCGAAGGACCGACAACCGTTGGAGTAAATGTGTTTGAGTTGAGACCGCAACTCGGCAAACGTAGCGTAGGACGCCCCCGGCCATGTGGGAACGATCTGCGAAATACTGTTGGCAGGTATTGGATGCGGCTAGCTGAAGACTATGACGCTCATTAAGGGAGGCCTATGTTCAGCTGTGGACTAAGGTTGTTGATGATGATTTTGATGATGATTAGATGCAGCTGTGTGGCTACGCTGAGAGCTCAATTGGGCCTCTCTTCTAGTGAATGTTTCAGAGACTCGAGACAGCTTATGGCTCTCACTCAGCGCTCAATCGCGTAATCCTTACCCCACTACTTTCCGAGACAACGTATGACGTTCAAGATGAGCTGTTAGTTAGGCTTATCGTTGAGAAGGACTTTCCATACTGCGGGCAGTAGCCTCGCGTTTCGAGCCGCAGAGAGTCATGTCCCACGATATTCGTTAGATTCTTGGGATCTAATCATCCTTAACTTTTAGCTTCTCTTGAGTATTGAGAGTGACTCGACCTTTTCTAGGCATGGTGTACCTTACGTTGTTAAACAAAGATTTTTTTTTATTTTTACTTACAAAAATAAAGAAAACGTAAGAAAATAATTTAAATTTAAGATAAGTATTACCAATGGCCATGTTTAATATCGACGTGGACAACGTCTCAGCTCCGTAGGCCTGTTGGATTGGTAATACATATCTTACTCTCACGGTAGGGCTGGTCCACCAGTTCAAAGTCTCTCAGTGTTGTCGCGGACGGCAGACGGGTGACATTACCTAGCATGTAATTGTCTCGCAAAATTACTATTCTGCCTGGAATGTCTATTTAAACGGTGATATGTAATAAGCAGTTATAGTTCTATAGTTCTCTGAAAGAGCTATGCTCGAAGTTTCTCTAAACGATATGATTAGTAATGAATGAATACATCCGACAGAGAACTAAAGTTATCGACATAGCTCAAAGAATAAGCAAGCTGAAGTGCAGTGGGCCGGCCATATCTCGCGAAGAACCGACAACCGTTGGGGTAAACGTGTTTTTGAGTGGAAACTGCGACTTGGCAAACGTAGTGTAGGACGCTCTCCAGCCAGGTGGAATGACGATCTGCGAAAGACTGCTGGCAGATGCTGGATGTGGCAAGCTGAAGACAGGGCGCTATGGTGCTCATTAGGGGAGGCCTATGTCCAGCTGTGGACTAATAAAGGCTGATGATGATGATGAATTCAACAGAAAATATTACTTTTACTGATAGAATACAAATTATTTTTTAATATCTTTGAGTCATGCATGACCATCCGCTTGCGCGTTCTGAGCCCGCGCGAAAGGCAGCCTTTGCGATATTCAGCGCCGAACTGAGCCCTCTTGGTATAGGTACCTACCGTATGTATACTTTCATATGCGATTAGCAAAAAGAAGTTAATATTAAATAACACATGATAATGGCAGTATCAGTATTCACTACTTACTCAATTAAAGTTTTTTAGCTATCCCACGGGAACTCTTTAATTTATCGGGATAAAAAGTATCCTATATGTTGACCAGGGATATAAGCTACCACCATACAAAATTTCATAATAATCGGTCCAGTAGTTTCGGAGTTTATCCCGTACAAACAGACAAACAGACAAACAGAGAAACAAAAAAATTTAAAAAACACCAAATGAGTTTTATTATACTTCTTACATCTCCCTGACTCGGTTTATGGCATTTTTTTTCATTGTACAGAAATTTGACCTCTTCAATTTTATTATACACTCGAGAGCAATGAATCCGGGTCACTCAAAGAATCCAAAAAATCTCGGAAAGTAAGAATGCTAGGTTAATGCAATAAATTGTATTTAATAGACAATTTAATACTCCTTAAATGAAAGTTAAAAAAATATGAGTCACCATACATTTTATTTACACAAAATTACAAAAAGAAAAAAACTGCTGATCTCTCCTTAAAACAAAAATAGGAAACATGAAAATTTTGAACTTTATGACGATTTTCTTGAATTTCAATACTTCGTATTACCTCCTCGTGCTTCCATTACTGCGTTTACGCGGTTTGGCATGCTGTACACCAAGTTCTTTATACGATTTTGGGGAATATTCTCCCATTCCTCTGTGAGAGCAATTTTGAGCTCAGGAAGCGTGATTGGGGGAGGGTTTCGTTGTTTTACGCATCTCCCTAGCTCGTCCCAAGCATGCTCGATCGGGTTGATATCCGGGCTGCGCGCTGGCCACTCCATACAAGTAATGTTCATCTCTTGAAGGTAGTCATTCACAATCCTACCTATATGAGGTCGGGCATTGTCATGCATAAATATAGCATCTTCACCCAAATTGACCATAAATGGACCAACGTGTTCGTTGAGGATTTCTTCCACATATCTTACGCTAGTTAAAGAGCCGTTTTCTATGATCACCAGCTCTGTGCGACTTTCAGAGGAAATTCCGGCCCACACAAGTACAAACCCACCACCGTAGGCTACTTTTTCTTCGATGCATGCTTGCTTGAATCTTTCTCCTGGTCTTCTGTACACTCTGTGTCTTCCATCGTGCTTGTAGAGCATAAATTTTGATTCGTCGGAGAACATAACTTTCGACCAATCTTCAATACTCCAATTTACGTGGTTCTGGGCATATCTTAGTCTTGAAATACGATGGCCACGCTCCAGTTTAGGGCCGTTTGCAGGTCTAAGGGGTTTTAAGTTAGATTCAGCAAGCCGACGTCTTACTGTCCATGCACTTGGGTTCCTTCCTCCGAGGCGTCGAAACTGATTTGTGAGTTCAGTTCCTGTGAGAAAGCGATTTCGAAGCATGGTGTTCACCAAGTATCGGTCTTCTCGTGCTGTGGTACACCTAGTTCTGCCCGTTCCTGGTCTGCGTAGGTTAGAACCAGTTTCTTCGTAACGTCGGAGAACTCTTTGTACTGTTGACAGCGACACACCGACAGTCCTGGCTGTATCGCGCTGACTCCGGCCGGTTTCCACCAATGTAAGTATTCTGGTGCATTCTTCAAGTGTAAGCGACATGGTTTCAGCTTGAATAATGAATATTGAGCACTATCAACCTGGTTTATGTACCAACATAAATGACAGATTACAAACAAAAGCAAAAACAAATCCTGTAATTTCGTAGTTCCATCTTCGACAGTGTTCCCTTTTCAAATTTGATTTTTTTATGATATAACTTTACAATAACTAAGAAGTTTTAATACTTTCATTTAAGGAGTATTAAATTGTCTATTAAATACAATTTATTGCAATAACCTAGCATTCTTACTTTCCGAGATTTTTTGGATTCTTTGAGTGACCCGGATTCATTGCTCTCGAGTGTATGTATGTATAGATCCTGCCTGTAGGTAGATCATAAATGTAGGATCATTCTCGGGTCTCATCGTTACCGCACTGCAAACAACTGAAAACATATTCAAACATGCCCTAAGCCTTTTTAAATGTATGAAGTAACAGACAGGGCTTGGTAAGCGAGCGAGCCGCCGCCGGTTTAGCTCTGGCTTGATTCAGGTGAGTGGCTCGCGCGTTCTACGGCACTTTTTAAATATTTGAACGATTATACGCATATTTTTTGTATGCACTAGGAGCTTCTACTAGCTATAGCCGCGTTGATCTCTGTGCCAACCACCCCGGTAAGCGACCGGGTCGGCACTACCGGGCTCGTTGAAACCAATTTTCAAAACGACCCCGGTGCCGGGGCAGGCCGACCGGGGTCGATGGGAGCGACTCGTGGATAGCATGTTGTCATTAAGGTTTGAAGCGAAGGCTTGCGAGAGCAGTAACTGCATCAGTAGCAGTGCTATAGATACGCTGTATGTCCTGTATTAGTCGATAACAATGAGCATGGAGGCAATTAGATCTGCTATTTAATAACATGAAAGCTGTATCAGATTAAACTAAATAACATTGGTTCAGCCAACAACGAATCTTACAGGCAATTAAAAGATGTCAAGTGTAACCAACTATTTGAATAAGTTCCAAGCAGCCCGTCGAGGAGACGCGCCGCTCATGAAACAGTAATGGAGTCATTCGTTAGTGCAGGTCGTGTTTTTCCGGACAAGTGGGGCTGGCGGCGCGCCAGGCGGGTGTCTGCCGGACGGGTGTCTGCCGGCGGGGGTCTGCCAGGCGGTGTCTGCCGGACGGGGCTCGTCCCGCAGACTACAGCCGTTGGATCAGCCGCCTGATTTATCTATTGCTACTGGTGTCATGTTCGAGAGAGGGTTAGTGTGATCCAGAGGACCTAAACAACGTAACATTCGGTTAACAATAACGAGTTATAGTACAAAATTCAAAAAATGTATAAGTAGACATTTCGATGCCATCAAGCGAGTCAATAACATCGAACTATAACTTAGATTCACATGTGAGCGCCGGAGGTGTGAGCCCTCGTGTCTATATACAAGTTTAACATAAACTTAGAGCGAGGTGTCATTATCTTTGACCCTGATAGGTTTAATACAAGTTAGTAATAAAAAAACAACAATCATTAGAGTAAGCTTTATATATTCTATAAAACTTTGTAAATCCATATTTTGTGAATAAATATTTTATTATTATTATTACTATTTAATTCCGTAAAAATGCCTTGCTAAGTGACACTTCTTCAATCGAACTTTGATATCGTTTGAGCGATTGTAGAATAGAAACGCTGTATCGAATGCTTTTTGGCGAAGCCGACTGTGTGCCTTATAATATTCTATGGTTTTCGGCACAAAATATATACCCATGCGAGATGGCAGTAGAATACGTAGTCCTTCCATAGAACCTCATAAACTATCTGAATACCTGAATACCAACCTTCAATGCTATACCTTCCCATCGAGCCGTTACCTAACATTTACCCAAACGCATCTATTTGACGAAAAAGATTTCGTGTTCTTGTCGCCCCACAAACTGTCTCTTATGGAAACCTAAACCTGCATTGCGCGAAATTTCTTAAGTGCGAACTTTAAACTCATGACTCAAGTCCTATTTAGATCAGGTAAGGGACATGTTAGTACGCAGTAAAGTGCTGAGCTAAAGCTACCCGGTCAGAAGTAGAGCCATCAAGCAGTACGCAGTAAATAACCAGTGTCTGGGTAGGTACCGCGGCACTAATGCGATTTAGATGACCCGCTCCGTAATCTGTCGGGACTCATCGGGACTCGTCGGAACTCATCGGAATTATCGGCTGCTCGTAAAACGTCGCGTTAAACTCGATTATGATTATTATAATGTAGGTTACGTTCTATTTTCATAATGAAATTGTCTTCAGCCTCCGGAAGTTGAGGACGATCGTCTGTTATTTTTGGATCATTCAGAGTTTTGAAACCCACGCGTAGTGCCTATGACATTTAAATAGGTACATTTAAATTGTTTGACAAATCTTAATTTCACTACTAAAGGAATGTATTTCTGAATTTAAGATGGAGACCAACAGGGTAACCTTTCTTATAAAACAGTTGTTTTGTCTATACAAATATTATAAAGAGGAAAGGTTTGATTTTTTGTTTGTTTGTTTGTTTGTATGAATTGAATAGGCTCCGAAACTACTTGGCAGATTTGAAAAATTCTTTCACTGTTGGAAAGCTACATCATTTCTGAGTGACATAGGCTATATTTCATTTTCAAAAAAAATAGGCATCCTTACTAAAATTACGATAACGTAATCCAAGGTGTGAAAAAAATATCAAAAAACTACCTTACATCGCGTGCGCTGCGAAAACTATTGATGATAGAACAAAATGATATACTACATTTTTTTAGAACACACCATTATCTACAAAAAATCAGCGGCAGCATATCTCTAACTATTACAGTCATGTCACAATAAGCGTTTTTTTATTGAAAAAAAGAAATTAAAATACCACCGCTACAAAAAGCTCTTTATTTGTACCTTGGTATTAACCCTTATCAAAATAAATGATGTATTATTTAAGACTGCTTCAATATCTTTATATTACTTTTTGAATTATTCGATTCTGACAATCCATTCAAAAGATATCACGAGTTAAAAAAAAATTAAAAAATAAACTGTATTCGGCTAGCTATGCGTTGTAGGCGTCACTCGGGCAGGGGTACGGGAGGGGGGTTAAGATCACGAAATAAACTGGTCGGCTCCCTACGTGATGGACGTGTGCGGAATTTACGCTTGATAATAATTCGTTTAGTAAGTAACTAAACCGATTTCAAAAGTTCTTTTCAGAACTAAACCCATTTATATAAAATATTGTTCACTTAGTTATTAACCTAATAAATTAGTTTAATGCCCGTGCGAAGCCGGGACGGGCCGCTAGTCTTTTATACTGAGCATGCAAATGACTTTTAGTTTTTAAAGTTTAGAGTTATAAAACACTCTCTTAATTTAAGGCAGTGAGTTGTGTAAGTACGCGGTCATCTTTATGTCAACGATAGTTAGATTGAGGCTATTGTACTGTTTCTCACAAGGCAAAGGCCACGGCTTTGTAGTGGCAAATATAGTATTAGGGGGTGGTCGGAGCGTAGTTTTCAACAGTGCAATAGCTCTAATAGAGCCCCACTTTGAATTTAAGCACACTCATAGTTGATTAACGAACGAAAAAACGACAGCAGTCAATTCAAAGATAAAAACACCAGTAACAAGTAGACTTTTTTATTTTTTGGATAGGAACTAGAAACATCCCAACTAGCACGTTGGCGTTAAAATAACCTGTATATCATACTTATAACGGTTCCAATCGAGTATCCTAGTGTTAAAAATACCTGTAAAAATGGAGTTAGAGCATGCTCTAACTCACTTATAACCACGAAAGAGGCCCACGATTTTGCAGGTAAAGGTGTTATAAAGCCTGTATAAGGGTGGTATAAGGGTGTTAAGTACCTGCACAAGAGTGTTTATTCATTCTCAGCTAATACCTTAACCGGTATAAATGTCTTGTAGATGAGTTGGTTAAAACTTTAGGTGTTAGAATCATTTCGGTTAAGAATGAAATATCACCTAACATATTACAAGACCTATTAAAGATACTTGTTTGACACTTAATCGCTTAGTAGTTAGTTAGAATATTCTCAAGCATTTTGTATCTTACGACAAGAAGTCTATGAACTTTGTTACTTAATAAAATTATGTGACTATCAGTGAATGGCGTAACAGAATTGACAGAGGAGAATATACAAATACTAAGGAGTTAAAGTTTTCATTGTGAAGTGAACATAATCTGCCGCGGTAATTTTACTGTAAATGTATACCATGTTTCTCATCTCAATTTTAAGGCGCCCTGGATTAAATTAAGATTTTAAATAAAAATTATGAAGAATAATAAAGAAATTTCAAATTTTTATTTTTTTATTTTTTTCCTTATTAGCCAGTAGCATGTTAAATTAAGAGGTTTCAGTAGAATGACAGAACTTACATAAATAATGAAGTATTTTGTTGTCAAATATTGAAAAACCTATTCAATATATATAAGTTAATTGACCAAAACAATGGCGACCGAACATTAAAGCTTTATGTCTTTGTTAAGTGTTCTATTACACATTTCGAGATACAACATCTTTAGTCAAGAATGTTGTCAGTCTTTAGTACTCTTTACAGTGTATTAATAGTCTTAAGTAACTACAATTACTATAGCCAAGACAATACTACCGGCTAAGCATAAAATGAACTTATACTCTTGACAAACTCTGTTTTAAAAGTAATGTCTGCACCTTATAATCAATATAACACCAAAATACTTATAAGGCACTTTACGGAAAAAACTAAACAACAATAAGTGTTAACGAGAGTCAGCGAGCACCGTTGTATAGATTTGGGTGTTATAAACAGGTTAAACCTATAACATCTTAAGTATACTTGTTGCAGTTAGCACTATTGTAACTCTAAAAGTTGTTTAACGTCGTTCAGTATAATACTACTAACACTTTTCGAGCTCAATTTATATTTTAACTACCTTATAAAGTTTATAGTTACAACTGAGATCATTATTACTCCGTTAAACAGTTAAAAGTAATAATAATACCTGTAACTGACACCAAAATGTTAGTTGGGATACGACATTCCAAAACTTTACGGGCAAGCGTATTTTGTTGTTTATTTTACTTTAAAACAGAGTTCCGTTAGCAAGATAATAATTGAAATAAGTAGTAGATAAATATATGTTAAAATTATAAATTAGCAAATTAATATAAATATGACAGCAGTGCCACCTTGAATTTGCAGATTGCAAACACGCTATCATTTATCTACATTGCACAATTTTTATTATTTTAAATAGTTCCAGCAAGAATCCGGCACATATGACTCAGATCTTTTTAAGTTTGTATTTTACAGGTAATTGTAAGTTCTTCCGTACCTCAATTTCTCCAACTCTTCTTATCTATTCCGATAATGAGAACCAATTGTGTTGGATCTACGAGTACATTAGATCCATACTGTCGTACCTTACCTACATACCACGTTACATAACCAAATAAACTTAGAGTACCTTACCTTTTCATTTCATACATTGAATCCCCGAAGACGTTCCGTGGCATTGTATCGCATCCTCTAGACCATCCTCTATCCCGCGACCTTCGCGCGGCAGCAAGTCTCGAACGTTCCAATTTCCACAATTTACGACTGTTCCTTGTATAAACTATATTTTACAAACGTTCGCGCAGCGCGGTGTAATTGCAAGAACATATCTGCGGATAAAAGACTGTGATATCGGTATCAAATCGCCCTTTGATCATGAAACATGACCTTTCCTTACAAGATAAATGATCACTGAATTTTTGTTTGCACCTATGTATGTCTAATATATTTTAAGATCCGTCTGGAGGTGGTCTATATCCAGCAGCTGTGTTCGTGTGTAGGTGTGTGTTGTATGATAATTATGTAGTTTTTAAGTGGGATTGCGCACCAACTTGTTTACGCTTGACATGAAACGAAGAGCAATCTAAATTTGTCTGTTTGACCTTGAACTTCTTGTATATTGGCTTTGCGTCAGGTCGAACTTGGCCACCAACTCGCGAGGCTGTAGACTGTTGACGCCATCGACGTCGGGTTCCTTGCCGGATGCCCATCTACAATTTCAGGATCCATTTATTTATCGGAATACGTGAAGGCTCCAATAACTATATCATTGGAGCAGATAGCAGTCCATCAATCCAGCGAAATTGTCGATGTTTATTCATGCCAATGAATCTTCCTAATTTAATTTAATTAATAATTCCTAGTTATTTAGTCTCAACCAAATTTATATTCAATTTTCATATCTAAATTCCCGAAATTAGATTATCGATTGGGTAATATTTGTAAAAAAATTCTATTATCAGTGTTTCAGAAAACTCATTTTAAACTAGTTATAGTAAACTCGTATATCCACGCAACTTCGCTCGCTTTGTTTCTATGGAAAAGTTTCAAAGCTATTTCTATCCCGTGGGAAGTGATTTAAAGGATGAAAAGTAGCCTATGTGTTATTCCAAGGCTACGAGGAGTTTAAAAAATCTCTTCTTATCGGGTGTCTGTATATAGTAAAAGGTACCTCCAAATTTCACCTTCAGTGGCTTGGGCTTACTTATCGCACGTACCTGCCAGCTTCTTTCGAGAATTCTAAATTACCTGAATTGTCTCTTAGACTTGCTAAATTTGAGTCACTTTCGGGGCGTTTTGACGACTTGCAAAGTCAGATAGAAGTATTAAATTCCTACTAATTTGAGCTCCGAGTTGTATAAGTGAGATTAGAATGAGCAGTTCTTCATCACTAACATTGCTTTGGCCCAAAGTTTAGAACAAAAATAAAACGAACAGTTGCGCCAAGATTGAAGCGTCAATTCCAGTCACTTATCCTCGGCTAAAAGCCATAATAGATCAAGAGTTTTTCAGTTTTAAATTGCCGCAAATACAAATTGCTAAGTTCATCGGATCATTCTTTTGTTGGCTTGAGTTTCGTGACACATTTCGTCAAGCACAACAATGAGCACATCGCTCCCATAAGAAAGGACGGCGGCGGCGGCGCGCCGCGGCGCGCCGCCGCCGCCGTCCAAATTTTCAAGGCACGCCGCCGCCGTGAGATTGGCTATCGGCGCTCATATCTATTTGTCGCCTAGTGAATACGAGGCTAGCAAAATGTATCACGACATGTTACCAAAATGTATCACGATATGTTACCAAAATGTTCTGAGAACACGCACCGTAGATGTTCTGTAACAGTCTCAGAACTTGTGCCCTAGTGAAATCGAGGCTTAAAGCCTCGTATTCACTAGGCGACAAATCGTCGCAGAACCTGTCTAGGCACATGTCGTCTACGTGTCGCCGCGACGTCGCGCTCTGTTCTGCGACGTCGCACGCGACTATACAGCGACATCTACGTGTCGCAGAACAGGTTCCGTGTTTTGGCTCGCGAGACAGAACTTCCTGCGACATCAGTCCTGCGACCGCTGTTGCAGAGTGTGGACGCGTGCGCGAATTCTAGCATCAACATGCCCGTAGAGTGGGGAAATCAATTAGTTCTAAAACTTATTGAGCTTTACGAAAGCAAAGGATGTTTGTGGGACACGAATAACCGTGAATACAAAAATAAAATAAAGAAAAATGAAGTTTGGGAAGGTTTAGCCAATGAACTTCAAATACCAGTACCAAGTAATATTGTGTCTTGTTTAGCTATGGCAGGCCCGATCATTTCTAGTAAAACTTCAAAATCAGTCGATGTCATTCGAGTGAAATTTACAAATGATCCATCAAACATTCGAAGATCACGTAAGATATTATCACTGCTTTCTCTTTGTGATAAGTAGTTTCGCACCCACCACCTTTTCTTTTTATAACGTTTCGGTAAACTACTCGATAAAATAAAAATGATATAAATGTACGCAGCACTAACTGCCACGACTTCCTCGGGCGACATCTCGGCGGAGACTGCTGGTGTGGACAAGCAAAATGTATCACGACATGTTACCAAAATGTTCTGAGAACACGCACCGTAGATGTTCTGTAACAGTCTCAGAACTTGTGCCCTAGTGAATTCGAGGCTTTATGCACAACAATGAGCACATCGCTCCCATAAATTTCGTTTTTAATATCTTATCTAACGGGTGATTCGGCTCGTATTATTTCTTATATTGAAGTGTAAAGGGCCAACTATAAAATGCTTGAAAGTTATTATACGAACATTATCACAAGGAGGGTTTTTCAAAGCAATCTTAAAAAAACAATTCAATTCATGGTGTAATGGCTCTGCGTCTTATCGACACATCTTTAAAAACAATCTCGCACATAAGCTCTGCTTGATGGTGCCGCTGTGTGGATTGTACAGGATTATAAAAATACAAAATAGTATAAAATGCTTTATCTATTATATTATGATTGTACAGTGACAGAATACATTGAATGCATTGATTCCGAACTTGTTGACGGAGTGGAATGAGTGTCGGCACTAATAATGCACGGGCACTCTCTCATTATCGCCTTCATAATTCATCGGACGTGTTCGGTCTGTTCAATCGATGTCATCGTTAAAGCTCTGACCACAATTTTTATTATTTGTTTATAATAATATTTCTTAACCTCTCGCGTTTAGGGGAGGTATGTCCATGTGAACATATGCACTCGTGCTGAGGAGTAGATAGTAGATAATTTTTACTTTGTTTATACTCGTAGGTTTTACAGACTGTATTGTTCACCTTCACAGGTCAGAAAGACAATGAAGAAAGACATTTGCAATGGCAAAGACTTGTATTTAGCTTTACATAACTGACTGTGCAGGTCGAAATGACCCAGAACTATTGCAGGCCGCGCCAGTAAACCTCTTGGGAGCGCATGCGTTGCGGCGCTCGCCAACTTCGGCGTCTTCCATCATAACATTATGATCCGGCCTCACGACTACAAGCTCTACGTGTTGGTGTCTACGACTACAATCGCTGAGCCGCTGAGGGCGCGGCACGTGCGCGCATGCCTGTGCCTCTCATTACATTTGGGACTTCTCCAACACGAGTCCTGCGGTCCGGCGGCACTCTGTCCTGAATTGTTAATGACCACAACGGCTCAATGACTACCTACTAATTATTTAATACATCTAAATAATCTATAATCTAAATACTATCACTAATTTTTATATTCCCTAACTATAGTTTTCTTTACTACATAGTATAAAACAAAGTCGCTCTCTCTGTCCCTATGTCCCTTTGTATGCTTAAATCTTTAAAACTACACAATGGATTCTGATGCGGTTTTTTATAGATAGAGTGATACAAGAGAAAGGTTTAAACGTATAATAAAAACGCGCGAAGCCGGCGCGGGTTGCTAGTCACTACATAGTATAAAAACAAAGTCGCTTTTTCTGTCCCTATGTCCCTTTGAATGCTTAAATCTTTAAAACTACGCAACGGATTTTGATGCGGTTTTTTTAATAGATAGAATAATTCAAGGGAAAGGTTTGTACGTATAATAACCGTGCGAAGCCGGGGCGGGTCGCTAGTTCTTAATAAAATGCAAAAACCACGAAAGACTTGAAATCTGCTGATTGCAAATCTTTCGTGGTTCGAACTTACGATGAGATCTAATCATTTCTACCTGTAAAATCATCCAAAAAGAATAGCGACAGATCGCTGAAGTACGAGTAGATGTGTCGAGCAAGCTATCTGCGAGTGTAAAAGCCGACACATGACCGGTCAATCGACAAATAGTTCAACGGGTCTTGATGGGCGTCTCCAGAGAGCGATCGAGGACGTTTGAGCCACTCTATGGCCTATTCAGAACGATGGACTTGTTTTAGAAGTGCACTTTCAGCGATTTCAAACAACAGTTACATTACACTCCGCAGATAAACAATCAGAAAGGACGGAAAGATACCTTACCCTGGAAAGTTAAATCAAATTACGAGGGTTTTTAGTAATTAATATTTCGGTTTGACAATAAAGTGATGCGATAAAGGTCGTAACATTCAATAACAAGGGTCCTGTCGGATCGCCGCACCCACTGGCCTGACCAGCGTGGGACCCGCGCGCTGTCCATTCATAAGTACATCTAATTTAGTGCAAATTAAGCGTTTATGCCACTTAGTGGACGATGTTTTTTATTCGATTCAAGGCGAATACTTTTATTAAATTTTTTTAAAGTAAACTAAAAGTTTACGTTCGTAGCGCAAGTATGGTTATTTCTTCAAATGAAATATATTATGCAAGTGAGGGCGAGTTCCAGAGTTGCGTGAGTTTGTTAACAAGGCAGCCTCCAACTCGAGGTCTCGATGATCCGGTGAAGTTGGTGTCACCTTGTTAGCACCTAGAAGGAAACTCCAACTGTGCTCTCCTGAGGCTGATATTCGAATAGAGCCTGAATCGTTTTGAAATTTTTTCATTTATAAAATAAATAAATAAATAAGAGTTATTAATTTATTAAAAAGTTTCACACCTGCGACAACTCTGTCATCGATCTAAAGTCAAATAAAAAGTTCAATTAAGCTTAATTTAGTAAGTTATCAAAGTCCCAGATAATAAAAAGCGCTGATAAAGTTGGTAACACTAATTTATGTGCGCCCGAGCCGAGAGAGATATTCGGTTAAACTTTAAATCACTGCAAAGTTGCTAATTGTCGGGAGATCATTATTATAGAGTTAGGACTTTTGACATTTTCATCACCGTGTTAAATAATATTCAACTTCTTAATATTTCCCCTAACTTTATAAAAATCTGTTGGCGATGAGATATGAGCTCCTACGGCGAACTAGATCAGTAGGTCAACAAAAGAAAACCAACGAATTTTACCTTACCTATATTGCTTAGAGCTTAAAATGGTTTAACTTTCCATCGAGCTAAAAAAGGTACCGTATATTATATGCCACGTTAACTAAGGAGAGCCGATAATGGCACGTTTTCCGTACTTAATCTGCTTTGTGTTGACCACAGAGCATGTACTGACTGACCGCGCTTATAGGTAAACCAGGTACACTTGCTTGAATATGCCAGAGGCAGGGAATCTAAGGTAGCTATCGCTTATGAGACCACCGCAACACAATCCATCAAAAACCAATAACTCTTCAATTGCTCAAAATATTTCACTTGAAATACTACTTAATTGTTTTACAAGATCAAAGTCATAAATAAACCTAAAACAAAACGAAGTTCGTTAGTCGTTAATTTTAGATGGAAGAAGATTCCTAGAAGAAAATTCTCATTAAACTACGTAGACATTTAATGAATAATCTTGCTGTTGTGTTTATTTTATTTATTTAGTGTAGGTACTGATAAGAAAATGACTTGGTATTTTGTTGCAAAAAGCCATACAACCTTACCCGGAACAAAAGCACGAAGCAGAGTTCCCGACCTCTCAGCTGCTGGTCCATTATGCTCGCTAATAGTTACAAGAGGGGCGCGGCGCCCTAACGAGTCGCCTATAAATAAGCACCCGAATAATAAACACATAAGTGCTTTGTTTCCGATTCACTGCGACCCGCCGGGCGCGTTGGAAGGGGCCAGTGGGTCAGTGCGCCAGTTGAACACGTTTTCAATCAAAATACAAAAGTTCTTCATTATCCACGCAATTTGATTTCCATGGTCCGGTAGAAGAAGTCACCCGCGACATAATATATAATTTGCTAGCTATGTACTCTACTTCAACTAGACAACTAGATAAAGTACAAAAAATAGCATAAGATGTCAAATCAAATAAATGCATCGTTGTTTTAATATCCTATGTATTATTCTAGGCCTTAAACTATCTACTTACCAAATTTCATTATAATAACTTAAGTATTTAAGGAGATTACTCATAACAAACATTACTCCGAAATTGTATAAATTAATTTAATTTCAAATGACGCTGTTTCTTAATCCGCGTAGGCCATCAAACAATACTCGCAATAGGACAGTGATATGGCTGGCGCCGTGTGAACGGTCCACGGGCAGTGTTCGGGGTCACTTGTTTTGCCAAACACTGAAAAGGGTGTCGGCGTTCGGTGAACGCCACTCGCTATTATTTTAGGCTTTGCAAAGGCCTTTTGTACGACATCATGATTGGTTTCATCGAGCTCGTATTTCCATGAACAAGGCCTTTCGAGGTATTTGCCGTGACGATGTTGTTTGGTTAGATTTGATTCTGCAGGTTTCTGAAACCGCACTGTTTTAAAAGGTTATGAATTCGTGCGGTTGGTTTAATTCGCGGGTAGTCAAACAATTCCACGAGTCATCCTTCAAATTAGCGCGGCGCGGCTCCGGCGGATCGTCTGATTAAAACTCGGCATTTATTTCAATTATACTGAAAGGCGTAACCTGGAATTAGGCTCGTTTCGTTTAATGAATGCCCAGGAAGTGTAGCGCCGCCGTGGACAACCACTGAGGTCAGCGAAAATTTACCTCATAAATATTTTCACCGGTCTCTCTTTATGGTAACATAAGTTTAAACTTTGAGAACGACATTATTAATTTCATTTTCTATCATCATTGCACAACGTAGTATTCAAAAGATGCTGTACTGATCTGTGGTCAGCACAGTCCAAGCTAGACTTTTACCCTTTTCCTTGTTCGTCGTTCCACTGCGGCGGGCAGAGGCTGCGGTCTCGCGGTGTCAGAGATGTGGCGTCGTGGTTCCTCTCAGGTGTTCATTTTTTGTTTATGCTCGCCGCCGCTCGTCGGTCGGCGGGCGCGCTTGATTGCGGCTCGCATCACTTTATCTACGTTTTATTCAGACCGCCAAATGGCCCGCTGTGTTATTTTGTTTGATGTTTTCTTTTTATTCGCGAAGTTTATTTTGGTTAATTAGCAGAATGGCGCAAAGTTTTTATACGGTTAAGCTGTTGTTCTGGCGCAGTGCAAGTTTTTAACTTCGTACACGGGAGCTGAATAAATGTAGGAATAGTGGCCGGCGGCGGGCAGTTATTATAAACGACCTGTAGAGTTATTATTGTTTCGCCTGGAGTTTACACTTTACTCTGCACTTTGTACCTACAACGCAGAGCCAAGTTATGCAACAATAGCTGAACTTATTTACTTAAATTTGGACATATTCATGCACATCAAGGTACCTAATACCTTACGGAACGTAAGGTACCTACTTGGTCTTAGCCTAATACATAATATATAGAGTCAAAAAATCAGGTATCAATTTACATCGGTAAAATAATGAACGATCTCGAACCAGCTGTGCAATAAGATAAAAACGAAACGAACCTGTTATAGAATATTTGAATGCCGCTACGAAGGTTTACAAAAATTCCGTGCATCAGCAGTGGCCAGCGGCAGCGATTGAATGCGCAATTACACTTTGGTTCTAGGAATGAACTCATGATGCATTTTTGATGCTCATTTCACGAACTCCGGGAATTCAAGAACTATAATTTTTAAATACACTTTCAAAGAAAGTCCACGGTCGTAATTTGTACATAACTCAATTGCTAGTCCTCTCAATGTTCCAAAAACTCGAGAAAGATGATCCTGGGAATTATTCTACTAGCTCCGATCTAAATTAAATCAGGAAAGTTTTCCAATGATCTTATTTCATCTGAAACAACGTATGTCATTAGTACCCATGAATACATTTGTAAATTATAATATAAAAATATATGAAATACATACACATCAAAATATTGAAATGAAAACTAATTGCAATTGCAGATTTAGGTTAAATAAAGTGGTGTTTACGTTGATTTGTATACCTCTACAGACAGCTATGCTGAAGAGCTGCTCAAATAGATTACCGCTTGTTTGTGTTGTAACTAGTTCAGCGAATGTATTATGTAATTGTGCGTATTTAAAAAAATAAACTGTAACCCTTCATTCCAAATGAGATTAAAGAATCCACAAGTCCTCTATAATCCTCTTACTTCAGAATGAATATTTTATTGCTATAAAACTGTAATGATTTAAGTAAAAATGAATGTAAAACTTTCTCTATAAGTGAACTATGTCCGTGACGACCGATGTGGCGCGGTGGGCGAAGGTCCGCCTGCGAACAAATCTGTGTACGATCTGCAGAAATTTGTTCCGTTGGTCTGGGTGTTTTCTATGTATAATAAAAAAATATCTATCTATGTAATATATTGTATGAAGTACATCAGTCATCTAGTACCCATAACACAAGCTCTGCTTAGCTTGGGGCTAGATGACGCTGTGTGGATTGTCCAGCATTATTTATTTATTTATGTTTCTTTGAGAAAATAAATATCTTTAACCACATTTAAATAAAGACAATATCTTAAGCCCTCCTAAGTACATTGCCGTACATAACACGTGCTATTAGAGCACCGTTGTGTGGTCTCTGACTAATGAACTGCTCGAGTAGGTACATACCCGGGGTAGGACGGGTAGGTGGTGTGTTGTTAGCTTTGAGCTCGTGCTCGCGCCGCAATCAATGAGATTGTAATTAATGATGTGAACTGAGCTCGGCATAATACTAGTGTAGTACTATTGTTTATCAAACGAACTAGTTTTCATTTGACGTTGGTAAGTGGTCCAATGTCGGTACTTTGGCTACTGAGTCATGACCTTACAGGTCAGTGATCTATACTTACTGTGTGATTCTACTGTGTATTTTATGTGTTTATAATTGTATGTTTTATTGTAAATTAGTCTTAGCTATCTTTATTTATGTGTGTGTCGTGTCACTACATAGTATAAAACAAAGTCGCTTTCTCTATCCATATATCCCTGTCTCTATGTCCATATGTATGCTTAAATCTTTAAAACTACGCTACGGATTTAGATGCAATTTTTTTAATAAATAGAATGATTCAAGAGGAGGGTTTACATATAATAAAACCGACCGAAGCCGGGGCGGGTCTCTAGTTAAGGCCCCTATTACGAAAAAAGGCGAAAATGCACTTATTCGTCGTCCAAATTCTATAGCTTTCGTTCGTTGCTTGAAATAACAATTTCTTGTTAATAGTAGATTGTTTCCTCAACTTCAGTAATAATTAACCAGATTTTAGATAACTTATTTGTTTATTTAGTTATAATCATTCTCCCGATGCAAGTTTAGGCAAAAACGCTCGGAGACCTGTTTTGGGAGCTCTAATTTGAAGATTCCATTGAACATAGACCATAAAACTATTTTTTTTAAGGTAACAAATATCCCATTCTTCGATAATAATTAAATACATTTTCGATAAATGCCTTTATATGAAGGGAAAAAAATCTGAACCGAGGTTAACTATCGATCGAAAAGGCTTCGAAACAAACCCTAATATCTCCAAAGTTCTACATCATTTTGACATAAAATTTATACCAAAATAATCTTCATTGTTTTCTTAAACTACAATATTAATTTTACGTTTTAAATCCCAACTAATTTTTTTTTAAGAATTTATTAAAAAAAGTATATATTTCATTGTGCCGGCAATCTGCCCTCAGTACCGCGCGAGCGCTTGTCGAAGGTGGACCTATGTCACTTTTGCTCGCACTCTCCGTCGGACGAAACGCCCAAAAAATGCTGCGTTTATGAGAGAGTTGGAACGTTTTGATCGTTGTAAATATTTACATTCGCATAGTATATTTCAATAATTTTTAAATTCGTACATTTATTACATATTATACCAGATAGTTATTTTAATTATAACTGAGGTTTATCACAAGCCGAAATGGGGAAAAATAAATAGAAATGCGTTACTAAACAAAAAAAAAACTAAATATTCTATCGTTGAAGAAAGCAAGGTATGGTATTATTTTATTACCCTTTATATAAAATGGTTTACCACTCACTGACTGACATGATTGTTCTCCCTGTTGGTGGAGGAGGAGGTATGGTTTTTTTTTCGGAAATGTGTAGGGGGGGTGGGGGTGAGTTTGGGAAAATTTCGACTTTTTTAAATTTCGAACCCCCTCTAGGACCCCCCGGGGGTTCTTCGGCCGTGTGGGGGGGTGGGTCAGATTTTTTTGTGGGGTCGTATGGAGGGTTATAATTGGTTTTGGGGGGTGAAATTTTTTGAACCCGAGACCCCCCAACACCCCCGCTTTTGACTTGCTACCGGATAGCGTACCGATAGAGGATTTCGGATGGCGGGATCGTATAGAGGGTTAAGTCCTTAATAGGAAGGAAAAAAAATCGACCCCCCCTCATGACCCATTTTTAGAACCCCCCTTCGTATCTCCCGAACGGCTCGCTATGGAAAAAAAGTCTTTTCGCAGTCGCGTAGAGAAGGTCGAAAAGTTGCGGAATCCAAAAAAAGTTTGACCCCTTTGCACCCCCAGACCCTCTTTTTTTAAAAAAACCGTTTTTTGGCCAATTTTAAGGGTTTTTTTTAGGGTGGAGCATCGAGGCGAGCGAAACGAGCCGAGATGCGACACTGGGAACCAGCACGGCGAGCGAAGCGAGCCGTGCTGCTTTCCCCCCACGACCCCCAGGACAACCCCCTCGACCCCCCCCTGGGGTTCTTCGGCCGTGTAGGGGGTGGGTCAGATTTTTTTATGGGGTCGTGTGGAGGGTTCAAAATCGTTTTGGGGGGTTAAATTTTTTTTACCCCCAAGACCCCCCAAGACCCCCACTTTTGAATTGCTACCGGATAGCGTACCGATAGATAATTTCGTATGGCGGGATCATATAGAGGGTATAATCTTTAATAGGAAGAAAAAAAATCGACCCCCCCCTCCATGACCCCTTTTTAGAACCCCCTTTCATATCTCCCGAACGGCTCGCGATGGAAAAAAAATCATTTCGCAGTCACGTAGAGGAGGACGCATAGTTGCGGAAACCAAAAAAAATTTTACCCATTTGCACCCCCAGACCCCCTTTTTTTAAAAAAAACTATTTTTTGCCCCATTTTTGGTGTTTTTTTAAGGTGGAGCATCGAGGCGAGCGAAGCGAGCCGAGATGCGACACCGGGACCAGTACGGCTCGCTTCGCTCACCGTGCTGCGTTCCCCCCACGACCCCTAGGACAACCCCCTCGACCCCCCCCTGGGTTTCTTCGGCCGTGTAGGGGGGTGGGTCAGATTTTTGTGGGGTCGTGTGGAAGGTTCCAAATCGTTGTGGGGGGTGAAATTTTTTTGACCCCCAAGACCCCCCAAGACCCCCGCTTTTGAATTGCTACCGGATAGCGTACCGATAGATAATTTCGGATAGCGGGATCGTATAGAGAGTATAATCTTTAATAGGAAGAAAAAAAATCGACGATCGATAAAAAGGGGTCATGGCCTTTTTAGAACCCCCTTTCATATCTCCCGAACGGCTCGCGATGGAAAATTACCCTTATATATAAAATTAATATATAATATTAATAAATAATACATTAATAAATAATGCTGGACAATCCACACAGCACCATCTAGCACCATGTAGAGGTATGTTTTTTTTAGACGGAATCGTAGAGGAGAGATCAGGGCAAGTATGAGAAAATTCCGACTTTTTTATATTTCGACCCCCTTCTTGACCCCCTCTAGGGTTTCTCGGCCGTATAGGGGGTTAGGTAAGATCATGTAAAGGATTATAAATATTTGTGGGGGATGAATTTTTTTTGACCTTCAAGGCCCCTAAGGCCCTAACATTTCAGTTGCTACCAGATGGAGGAGCGAAAGAGGGTTTCAGATGGCGGCATCGTATAGAGGGTTCAGATTCGCATCGCAAAAATAAAAAACCGACCTCCTCCATGACCCCTTTCCACGACCCTATTTCATATCTCCCGAACGAAGCGCGATGGAAAAAAAAACTTTTCACAGTCACGTAGGGGAGGACGAATAGTTGCGGAAGTCAACAAAATTTTGACCCATTTGCACGCCCAGACCCCCTTTTTTTAAAAAAACCGTTTTTTGACCAATTTTCCACACACCAGACGGCAGCACCGCTCGCTTCGCTTGCCGTGCTGCGTTCCCCCCGCTGTTGATCCCCTGAATCCCATTCCCCCCCAAGTGATATGGGTATCGTTTTCGAATAACGCAAACCCGAAAATCACGATAAAGATGTCCGTTTTGAAATCCAAGATGGCTGACATTTTTTATCGCAAAATACCGTCATGGGTATCGATTTCGACCAATTCAGGAGTGTAGGTTACGAAAAGGGGTTCTAAATAAAAAAAAACAGCTTACACAACCGACGCGAGCTGCTTGCAGCTAAAGATTAGTTTTTATTATAAAAACACTCAGACAAATTTCGATCACGTGATCGTTTCCGACTAAACCCAGGGTATGTTGCTACGAATTTGAGGTGTGTTTTTAATTTTTCCAAGTTTATTTTTTCATTTCAGGCGATTTTTTTTATTTTCGTATAAACTGAGGATATCAATTACGAATTTCAGGTAAATTTTTAATCCAATACGCCTTATTCATGTCCCTAAAATTAATCTTTGGTATCGTTTCACTTATTTTATTAATAACAATATTTAAATTAAAACAAGTTTATTGTTTGGAATCAATTAATCAATTCAACATGTATTTCAATACGGTTTTAAAAAAAAAGAATTAGTCGCATACATTTTTTTTATTGTAATAAAAAAAAATCTATCCATATACATATTGTATTACCTATATTTAAATAAAAAAAATATAATTCTGGACAATATAATTATAATAGTAATATAATTATAATAGTTTTCTAGTTCCCATAACACAAGCTTTGACTAGCTAATTTTGGGACTAGATGGTGCTGTTTGGATTGTCCTGCATTATTATTATTATTTTATTATTATTATACCAGGGTACAAATAAAAAGTCTTTTCTTGCGACGACGGCGTTAATGACGGCGTTTTTTAAATGAATATTTATTATGACGTCACTGTAATAGTTAGACATATATTGTAGCGATATTTTTTGTAGATAATAATGTGTTCTGCAAAGTCGTAGTACATTGTTTTGTTCTATCATCAATAGTTTTCGTAGCGCACGCGCCGAAAGACATTTTGTGAATAACTTTTTTACACCTTGTTTTAGATAATTTAAGTTTTAGTAGGGATCCTTTTTTTTACTTATAAATATATTCTATGTTGCTGAAGGATAAGTAGCATTCTAATGGTGAAAGAGTCTTCGAAATCGGTCACTTTGTGAGTTTATTCGTTACATACATACAAATCTTTCACATTATAATATTACTAGTTGCGCCCTACGGCTTCGCCCGCTTGTAAATTTATTTGTCAAATTGAGAACTATATCGATGTCCAAGGCTGAGAATAATCACTACGTTTGATTCTTTGGTGGGTAGGCCACGTTTTGGAATTTAGAGCCGACACGGAGAGCGGATGCGCTTATATTCTATTATTTACATACGTAATGGTTTTCAGGTAATGGTATCATGTTTTGAGTGAATGAGAGAAAAAGGAAAAGTTATTTTTCTTTTCCTAAAAATTTATTGCAAAAGCCCTAGGGGTTATATTGTTAAACATAAAAATACGTATTTAATAATTCACTTCAAAATTTATTTGCACTGAGTTTTGATTGTTTCGAACCAAGGAATAATAATTTCCCATACAAAATTTACCACCCTATTTAACCCCTTCAAAGGTTAATTTTCAAAATAATACTTCATATGTGTTATTCTAGGTAAAATAAATTAGTAGTTACTGAAATAATTATAACAAACATTCACACAGACTTTCACTTTTAATGTAATAGTAACATAGTAAGTATAAATAAAATTACCTACATAAAAACGATAAGACAAACTGATACTATTAAATTATTTATAAATCTATGGAAGCGATATTTGATTCACATAAAAAAATCATCTACCGAAATCAATCCGAAGAAAACTTTGTAAAAATTACTGGTGGATCAAGATTTTATAGCAATACTCGCTTGTGTAGCACGATGCCCCGCCCACTCGGTGCCGAAATACCTAAATCAGCATAACGTAGATTTGTGAACCCCCTCTTAAACAACAAAATCCTAGAACGAAAGTTGAATCACTCCCTTTCAGCTTATACGTGTTACCTACATGATACCCTGTACTGGGTAATACTAACAATGATTCGCTGGCAGTATTTCGAGTGGTCCCCTCTGCGCTTGCGGAGTGCGGATTCGAGTCTCGACACGGGTTGTGTTTACAGATCGCAGCTCCGCGGGTATCGAATGAATCACATCTGTTTGTGCGCGCTGTTTGCTCTCTCCGCGCGGAGCGAACGTGAAAACCTTTTGTTCACGCGGAGCAAACAGAGCAAGTGCGTTATTATTACTCAACAAATGCTCCGATCAAACGACGATACGTCAACAAATGTTTTTTTACGAAATATCTTCAACTTTGTTTTCAAGAATCTTTTTGGTAGTATGTATGAGATTTCGTTTTCGAGATGGAAAATTAAATATTATAATACTAGCGACCCGCCCCGGCTTCGCACGGTTTTATTATACGTATAAACCTTCCTCTTGAATCACTATATCTATTAAAAAAACCGCATCAAAGCCATTGCGTAGTTTTAAAGATTTAAGCAGTCAAAGGGAAATAGGGACAGAAAAAGCGACTTTGTTTTATACTATGTAGTGATGAAGCATTACCATATACAATGTGATTCTTCGAACCTTGATCAAAAGAAATGTGCGGATACACGACACATATTTATCGGTAAAAATCAAGATAAAAAAAATTATATGTTATTTATCTCAAAAACAAAGCAGTTTTAATAATTTTTAAAATGAAGACTACTTCATCTGGTTTTTTCTTCGTTTCTTTTTGAGTAAATGGTGTATTTTATTCGAAGTAGTCTCATTTGAAAGCTAGATAGTTTACCTAGCTAATAAAATAAATAAAAAATACAAATACGATACATAAGCGTAGTAAAAACAGTATTTTTTTAGAAATAAGACAAAAAAAAAACGATTTTTATTTTATTTTTTCTCTGTAACTTTAAAACTGGGTAATTAAGGTGTACTTTTTTGCATGTTGTATTAAACTTCATAATTTATTCTACAAATCCTTCAAAAACTGGGGGTCTATCTCTTTCCGTTGTCATGTTATTCACCATTTAAATTAGGTACTTTCTGCCATTTAGATTAAATCAGTTGAGATTCCTGTTGATATCTGTACTTGACTTGTGTTTAAAAAAAATAACATTAAATTTTTTTTATCTCGGTTTTTATCGATAAATATGTGTCGTGTATCCGCACATTTCGTTTGATCAAGGTTCGAAAAATCACATTGTATATTATTTATTATTATATATAGCATTTATTATATATAGCATATCTTCAATTCACACGTCTCACTTTCGTGATATTCATCGCCTTAAATTTTAATAATGTAATTATTCATGCTACTAATAAATAACTAACATGTATGTACTTAGTTGAGGTGTTACCACGTCGCCATCTCCTCTCAGTAAGCATACGTTCTAATGTGGAGGTGGCGCGACCGACGTGACCAATATGTTGTCAGCGAACTTTGTTGAAGCCGCTCTGCTCCGTCCGCTAACTCGCCCGAACGCACGGTCAGCCGGCCGCCGCTCGCTTACCACAACATACAGACAAACACTACTTACACCTAGTCTGTACCTACTACTTTGAGGGTTTTGGCTGTTTTAGATGCAGGTATATTAAAAATATGTCTATAAAATTGTAATGTATTGTATTAAGTAAGGACATGAGTTATCTAGTACCCATAATGAAAGCTCTACTTAGCCTGGGGCTAGGTGATGCTGTGTGGATCGTCGAGCGTTAGTTTGTTTGTTATTTATTTGCTTATAACCAGAAACACGGATGGATATCACTAAACTATAACTTCACACAACACCATTTAGCTTCAAGCTAAGTAGAGATTGTATTGAGAGTCCATATGACTTTACTTAACAAATTACATTTTATAGATTTACTAGCGACCGCCCCGGCTTCGCACGGTTTTATTATACTTATAAACCTTTCTCTTGAATCACTCTATCTATTAAAAAAACCGCATCAAAATCCGTTGCGTAGTTTTAAAGATTTAAGCAGTCAAAGGGACGTAAGGCTATAGGGACATATGTAGGGACAGAAAAAGCGACTTTGTTTTATACTATGTAGTGATATAGTTTTATTAAACATAGAAAATATCAAGAATCCTGAATACATTTGTGCAGATCATACAAACATTTGTCTCAAGGCGGGAAACGAACCGCAACCACGCCTTTCAAGGACATTGGCCCACCGCGCCACATTAGTCGTCTTAGTAATTTAAACAAAGGATAATTTGACGCTTCCTGCTTTAAACATTCCTGTTTTCGAAACGAGCTTACGTGGAACCATACCTAACAATTGAGATATTTGATTTTGATGGATGTGTCCAACGTTACTGAGTCGCGAAAGCAAGTCAATAAAACTCAAACCTCGTACAGAATAGAACATTAACTCTACAATGAAGTGCAACATTGTGCTAAAGTACCTACTGTGTGGTTAGTACTCGTGGTACGACAACTTCACAACATTCCATTTGTCCTAAAACAAACAATGTGTCTCTTGTCCCTGCGCTCCATGTCGCCGCCAGCTCCTGCACTATAAGCTTTATTGATTCGACTACTTTTCAACTTGAATTTTTCAGCGTAAGACTACCATTCGCAATTGGAAGTTTAAAGTACGTAAATAAATTTAAGAATAAGCCATAAAACATTTATCGAGAGGATGAAAGGAAGTAAAGTAAGTCGAACAGTCCCCCGAGAAAGAGTTCGGAGATTCATCCCGTTCATTCCTTGACTTATATTTACTTGGCTTAGAACAAAAGGTCGTTCGAGCGATTTGCGAACAATTTGTTTCATTTGCACGCACATTTTTTATTTGTTCCCTAGTTATAATAGTAGGCATAATATGATAACCCATTAACATCTATTACCCTATTATAGTGTTTAGGATTAACCCAGTTATGTAGGCCTATTTCGAGATAGGACGATCGAATACATAGGTAGTCTGTTTCCCATTGTGATGAGAAAAGATATCAATATCGTAACAAAATACACAATACAAAAACTTTTATACACACAAATTTAAAACTAACGACAACCACAATTCAATTGTGTTTACAAGGCGATCAAGAGCACCAGTGAAATACGTAACGAAGAAGTCTAAGTTAAGTAGGTATAGTTCTTTAAAAATGTACTTTATTGCGTATTCAAAAACTTTATTCAAAAATAAATTATAATTGAGAAAAAATAAATAAATAAAAACTAATATTAACAACCGTGGAGCTAATAGTTGACGGTTGCAATGCAAACTGTCTAGAGTTAGAACAACTGGTCCATATCAATTCCGCTGGCTGCCTTGCCCCACTGGATGGCAATGGCGATGCGCTGCGTCAGATACCCTACGCAGTACACGTTCCCTTTGCTCCGATGGGTCCTTGTCTTCACCTCTGCCGATAACTTTTTCGGGTTGTAAAATAGAACAATGTTTAAACATGAGATTACGAAGGGCGCGCGCCGACTTATAATTTCATAAGGCAATCTAAACTTGTTCAATTTCTGGCGTTCAGCGCTGCGGCGGATCCCATTTGTGCGAACGCAAACATTCAGATCCAGCTCCCGTGTCAGTGGTGATAATACCACTCATTACTTAGGGAAAGTATTTAACCTCTTTTGAAACTGTTATGGTACTCATAGAAAGCAGAAAAAGGAATATTTCCCTATTCGTCCATTCGGGCAACTCTACCGATATGTAAAAGTAAAAAAAAACAACGTCAGATACACAAGCGTAATTTAAACCACAGCCTTGTACGAAAGGTTGGTTCTTTGAGCTAGAATGCACTGCTGGACAAGCATACATTAGCATGTTTAGTTGACACTAATTTGTTTTCTCGTTCGCAGAGCTGAATACACTTCACTACATAGTATAAAACAAAGTCGCTTTTTCTGTCCCTATGTCCTTATGTCCCTTTGAATGCTTAAATCTTTAAAAATACGCAACGGATTTTGATGCGGTTTTTTTTAATAGATAAAGTGATTCAAGAGGAAGGTTTATACGTGTAATAAAACCGTGCGAAGCCGGGGCGGGTCGCTAGTTATTAATAAATTTCACCTTTTGCTCGTAACCTCCTGAGATACCTTGTCGCTAACCGAGTCACACCCTGACAGCGTATCATCGACCCTTCTTCAAAGTTAAAATGAAAGGAAATCCACTAATAAACCAACCTTAATCTAATTAAGTAAAACTCTTTAGGCGCCTGTAAGACCATTGTAGGCACGACATTATTCAACAGATTATACTCCCAAATATTTTAATTAAGATGGCGGCGGAGGCCAATCTCAATAAAATATAACATCAGTCGTGTAAGCACTTCTTTACGCGAGTATCTACGGAGGACGTTTACGAGCGCGTTACGACGAACGGTGACGCGGCACCATCATAAACTGAATTATGTGGCTACGTGACCTCCACACTTAAACTATGAAAATACAAAATATAAAAAAAAGTTGTGTTCACACTTATATAGTATAATATGATTTTATTAGTGAATGCCTATTATTAGCTTTCTGTATCTATTTTATATTCTATTGTGATTAGTTAAGCTGACGGCAATCCGAATTAAATAAATAAATATCCGTATATCCGTTTCATCTTCCTATCTGCTAGATATAGGCCTCCTATACATAGTTAAAAACACCGTACAATGTGTCCACTGCGGTCCATCGTCCTGTCCTATTCCCAATATGGGAGGCTTTACCGGTAGTCTCCACTCTCGGCAGGTGGATAGATGCAGGTGAGGAGATACTCAGCAGTAAGGTTTCCTTTCCCCTGGTCGGTTCATATAATATGTCGGCTCTAAAGACATCCGCGGGACGAGTTGACGATCAAAAGATCTCTATAACATCAGATATTTCTAGGTTAAGTTAAATGTTTGTTATTTTATGAGACGGCCTAGGAGCGATATAAATGTGTTGATGATGATTAATATCTGTGGTTCAACCATCAATGTTCTTATGGATTTAGAATTAAGTCTTCACCAGTACTGGTATACGATACGATGAAACCTACTCCGGAGTATAATACGAAAATACGTTTCAATTTCATTTCAACGAGTTACATAGTCTTAAAACGTATACGCCGCAGGAGGTTTTGCGTTGGATTCTCGCCACAGGACAAACGTTTGAACAATCTGTTACTATATTTTCAATGAATGTTCTCTGAATATTAAAAAAAATATCCATCTATTTCTAAAGTACATACCTATAATGTCAAATATCTAGTGCCCATAACATAAGCCTGCTTAGCTTGGCGATAGATGTGTAGATTGCCAGCCAGCATTATTATTCTATAGTAAGTATATTTCTGTGTCTTCAATTTAGCGAGTCATGCATCCAATCGATTTCTGTAATACCTACCTAACTAGATCTGTGCGAGTACACGCCTCACTCTGACTCTGATCTCACTGATATTTTGTCTCCAATCAAACTTCTAATCAGTTCTGTAAGTAAGGTTAACATGAACACACTCTCTGAAGAGGAAAAAACAAAGTTAGTCTGAGTATAGATATTTGAAATTACGAAACGAAAGTAACGTTTTTATATTCTAGCCTTCATGTCCACACTGTGGGACTAGTTTTATTAATTTTGAAGATCAATTAAACTCAGCAGGTGATCAGTTAGAGGTATGTCATTAAACTAGCAAATGATAGCATAATATGACGACGCAGCGAGATCGTTGCGAGACGTCACGGAAACCTGATTTGTCCTGAACCTGGTTTTCCCAAGCTGGCACGCAGTCTGCGTGCCAGCTTGGGAAAACAGATAGTCCATTGTGACTTCCTACAAGTAGTTTAGCAGAAGTTTTAATCAGAAATTGTACCTTCTTGGTCGAAAACATATTTTGTATTTTGTTTTGTATATCTTGTATAGACTAGCCTGGTATGGGCATGTTATGAGAGAAATGTCATGTGATAAAAAGAGTGATTGATTTGAATGTGGAGGGATGTAAAGAGAGAGGAAGAGAAAAGATGGAAGGATTCTGTGAAAGAAGATCATGTGAATATAGCGATGACGGAAAACAGATGGGAATGTAAGAAAAATACATGTCATGCACCCCACTTGGCGTGGGAGATGGTTGGTCCAGGAGAAGAAGAAAGAAACAGAAGATAGTAGATATTAGTGCTACCTTGAAAGCTTAAATCATAAGCTTTGAGCTTGAGCTTGGGCCTATCTTTATCTAGCATAGTGCGTAGGTACACCTATTGAGTTGTAAGGTAAATACGGATAATAATTTCCTTCTTAACTATTTTTTTATTTGGTTGTCTCAAAAAATGAAGTGTTCTAACTGTATAAGATAAAAAGACGCAGGTAC
This sequence comes from Eupithecia centaureata, assembly GCA_944547425.1. Lineage (NCBI taxonomy): Eukaryota > Metazoa > Arthropoda > Insecta > Lepidoptera > Geometridae > Eupithecia > Eupithecia centaureata. Next base: position 14,739,899 of record OX155688.1, read on the forward strand.
GCCTCGGCTATAAACGTTGGTAGGTCCGGCGACTTAACGAACCTCCGATTGAAATACAAGTTTGTTCTCTTTTGTTCTGTTCCGGTGTCGGAATGGATTCAAAAGGAACAAAGATTACAAAAGTAAACTCTAAGTGCTTAATTGAAGAGTTTGGGAGTTTTCAAGGCTGCAGGTTTGTATGGTAGGACTGTTGTTATAATGATAAGACAAAGTCCGAGCCCTGCGGCCTTTATTAAAAAACGATATTAAAATCAAGGAATATATTTTTTTTTACAATTGAAATTATTGATCAAGCTGCAGACGGTTGTAACAGTCTAAAGGTAGCTTAAAATAATAATATCACGTTGATAGAATAATAACTAATACTGCAATAAATAAATTAAATTACATAAGTCCTAATAAAGTATACTTACGTGGCTCTTGATTTTATTAACTGGCGCGAAAACAAAGATGAAAGTCTTGTTAGTTGTCCTGAACGTCTTTCAAAGCGGCGGGCATTTAATGTAGAGGTGAATTAGAGCAGCCCTACAATAAAAATGGAATGTCGCCGAGTGAGAGCCCCTCGGGCTTCGGACCCAACACTCGGTCAACTCGATTACTGCGCGACGGGTCCGTCAAACAACCTGACGTGGGGCTTCCACCGAGCCTCACTTACGTTTTGTCATAAACTACGACAAAGTTACCTGACGAAGCGGAGGATGGTTTTCTCTGTATTGAAGACTGCTATCGTCCATGTATTACTAATTATCTGAATGTAAGACTGTTTTGTTGATCGTCCGAGTAATATTAATTTTTCAGAGAAAATCATTCACAGCTGTTGTCTCTGCATTTGCTGTAGTAGAAATACTGCGACTGCCTTCTATTGATCGTAATGTGTTCCTTAGTAAAGTTGTGAATTTTGTTGTAATTTTTTCTGTCAAATATTAAATCTACTAATAAGCTCTATTCCACGGCTTCAGGATAAAAGGAATCCTATCTTTCATCGCAATATAGGTATTAACATGTTTTGTTACCCAATTTCATTAGTTGTGCTTACTTTTCAGTCATGAGTGAGTGGATAACGATAATAACGATAATTAGATAACAATATAAGGCAGACAGAGTGAGTTTTATAATTAGCACTCTAATTATAAAATCCATAAGGTTTTACACTTTTCGCTTTATTTACTTTGTGTAATATTTCAGATTTTTTTAAACAATATCGCAAAAATGTTCGATTCCGAACGGCGCTGGACTCCTTAGGAGGATTTCGATTTGGCGGTTACATGACTCCGTGCGCGTCCCGTGCTGACAGAAGGTCGCAGGTTCAAGTCCCGTCAGAGACAGAGTGATGTTCGCATTTGTAATATTGGTATAAAGAGCGTATGAACGTACATACATGCCATAAAGTACATGCACGAGTCCGTAAAAAGGTATTCATTTGGATGCGGGCACATCGCTCCCTGTACTTCCCAGCCCGGGGCTTCCACTCGGTCCGTATAATGCTATGAAAATAGCGCAGAGTAAACTCTATCTCGTATTTAGAGGGCGGCGTGTTTGAGTAGTTGGAGATGTTGTTCCAGCGAGCGGATTGTCTCGCACCCCGCCGCGCCGCGCCCCGCCCCGCCCCGCCCCGCCCGCACGCACTGTTTACTCGGCGCACTCGACGCGTGAGCCTCATTCCAAACATTTCAATCAATGTTTATATAACACAGTTCCGTGTGGAAGTTGAGCTCTCAAATAAACCAGAACATAATTCAAACAACAGATCAGAATAAGCTCCAGGCGTACGCATTGGACATATTTTTCATAGTAGTACCGCAGGTGATAAATACTGTGTGAAACGAACAGTAGACACGTATATGCATAAACTTGTACACGCAGGCTTACAAGAAATATCTGCAGTTTATAATTTTTTTGGATGGTGGGAATAGAACTCATTTTTCTGTGGCCGTCGAATAGTAAACGTGCATCACATTGCAAAGGTCGTCCTCCGACGAATATAATAACATCTCCGGTCACAACCCGCGATAGTTTGCCACAACTTTTATTAAAAATCTTTTATTCAATCCCCAACCTTTCGGACACAAACAAAAGGAAAACCTCAAAGTTACGACTTCAACTGTAAACAGAAGAGAAAGAATGTTTAATTCATCTCGTTGTTACCCGAAACAGATTCAAATTATCCATGTCAATATTCAGGAACCAGGCGCGTAGGTTCGAGTCTCGCCCCGAGGCGGGAGGCGGGGCGGGACGGGGCGGGGCGCGGGGCGGGCGGCCGCTGCATCTCGACTTACATCTCGGAACTTGTTCCTAATGCTAATAAAAGAGATCGCGGGCCCGGGAGCATCCAATGAATATTTCATGCGGGTCCACCGCGGCCAGCCTGCGAGACCCCCGCCCTGCGCCCGCCGCGCTCACCGCCGCACTCGATCCCGAACACACAGATTTATGGAGGGCTCAGTGTTCGCTGGTTAGGATCACTGAACAGTGACGCAGATGTTATGCGTTTATTTTCGCATTAATATTTCATCGTTGAGTTTGGTTTGTTGCTCCGACTGCGGGCGACCTTGTTTTTTTACCAGATTTGTGTTCAGAGCTTCCTGCCTCGCCAGTTCTAATATAACTCTACACAGTTTCAGTTTACCTACATTTCGTAGTACGTGACGAATATAACCATACAACATACGGAACGCAGTCTTTTTGAATTTCAGCAAAATACCTACATCAATTCCCAAATTACATTTACGTAAAAGCCGAAAAAAGCATAAACTAAATTGTGTAAATTTATTCCAGCGACGCTAATAAAAGCCAACATTAAATGATTAAGCACTCAATTATATCAAAATAATTGAGTTAAATGAATAACCTACGCAATTTCAGCAATAAAGGAATTTAATCACACAATTATTTCGTTCATCGAGTGGAAATACCATTTTCCGCGCGAGTGCGCTACCTCGTGGAACTACACGGCCGTTCTGAAAATTATCACATTTAGTGCCCTTTATGATATCTAGTCTAGTTTCAGCCTGGGCATCGCGCGGTCTTTTTGAAGATTATTTCTTTACTTACGAGACTTGCTAATTTTATTTGCTTTATTATTTACAAATCAGAACACAATTCAAACAAATACAAAATCCTTTATTTGCACAAGTACACGTGTATAGTACATGTTGAACGAGGAGACCATAAAAGTATAATCCTGCGGCGTCGTCTCCTTGCCCGCCGCCTGACACTATATTATAGAGAAAAGTCAGAGTCAAGTTGTTGTTCAAACTGTATGTACGTATTATGTATCCATGGTAGGTCCGGGTCAGTAGCTCTCGGAGTAAGTATCTTCTTATTATTTGATGAATATTTCGAACTAACAGTTTGTTGTTGTGAATAAGTAACTTACATATAGTTAATGAACAAATGGTTGATAAAAAAGAAATACAAAACAATATAATAATCGTTTATCTCATTCCTTATAGTCTATATAAGGCACCAAATGCTTACAAAATTTTATAATACTATTTTATTATATAGTAAACTTTTCTACATGTAAGAAAATTACAATCAAGGAATAGAAAAAAAATTAAATTAGCGTTCAAAATTGAAATCATAATTTTGTTTTATGAAATATTTTTCAAGATCTTGTTATCTTCTATTTCTTTTAACCAATAAAATCCACAAGATGTAGGTAGTAATAATATTCACAATATTAGTATGAAAGCATGGATCTCTGACAATTGCGTCGAAAGTAGTTCTTTTCATTTCGTTCATTCGATGAAAATGCGGTTGGTCTCAGTTCACTTTTATACATATACATAGGTACCTAATGTGTAAGTAAGGGAGGCAGGTATATGCGCATAGAACCTTTCAGTCAGCGTTTTATGTTCACATTCAATCAGGAGATCCGCAAGCCAACGTTTTTCAGATCACACGGAATTTTATATCCGGACAATCTGACGAGGCGAGTATTCTCACAAAATATAGGATTTAAACCTTATGGAGATTAGGGACAGTTTTTGGAATAACCGTAATTTGTATCACACACATTTGTATCATAAAAACTGAATCTAAAGGTTCAGCCTTTCTTCATTATAAAGGTACAAGTGACTTACAAGTAGCCCATGTGTTATTTCAGATCTGGAGCTTCCTCTATGTCAAGTTAAGACCGATGCATTCCTTAGTTTTAAATAGTAACAGACGTCCAACATTTCGCTTTTGCGATGTTAACACAGAAATACAATAATTAACGACAAGGGCTAGCGAAAAAAGGGAATAATCAATCACGATTTGCTACTATACTTTGTTAGATACTGGTAAAAATCGAATGAGATGTCTTTGTGCTACGCCGCTACTTCATTGCTACGAGACTGCTAGGAAGCTGCTACGAGGGTGCTACGAGTCTGCTACGAGGGTGCTACGAGTCTGCTACGTGCCTGCTACGTGTCTGCTACGCGGTCGCTACGCAACGTTTAAAAAAATATTTAGTTTAATTTTTTTTTAACGTTTTCTACCGACTTCCTCAAAAAAGAGATATTCTCAATTTGACTATCCTCTATTATAGTGTATTTTTTCTAGATCAACGGATTCATGAGTTTTTCGGGAAGCGTGCTTCAGTTAATAATGCATGAAATTTTAAGTTTATTAGTTTTTGTAAACCTTATTAAGATTATCAGTGATAATCCACCGGGCTCAGGACCAAGATGATGAAGTGGAGGCACCATGTCACCCCTTGGTCAGCAGTGGGACACTCACCAGCTTATGTAATTATAATAAAGGATCAGATCAAAACTTCGGGAGTTCCTGCATTCACGAACACTATATTCACATTAGTGATGCCCCGCCTGTCGTAACTGTGCTAATGTAACTTACATTCAGCCAGAATTCACTGCGTCATCATAAAATAAGTTTTGAAACTGATTTCACAACATTTAGGTCCAGTATTTCACTTTAATTACTCATTTTAATAGCTAGACCAAAATTCAGCGTTGTCATTAAATGTAAATTGAATACAAGTTTATGTCACCATCCTTGCTTGCATATTGCATAAATGATAATAATAAAGCAATTATGTACTGAATCAATTAAGAAGCCGTTAGCAGTGCTAATTTCATGATTGTTCCGAAAGTTCCCGCTAACAGGAAAAACTGCGAATGACTTGAAACTAAAATAAGTATCAAAACTCAACATTCGAGCTCGATGTTATTTGAAACGTAATTTCTAAGGAGTCCTCCACAAACCGCCTCCAAGTTTAGTTAACTTATACCAAACTAGAACTATCTTTATGACTGAATGTAAATTACTTCTAATTCATATTCCGAGGTCCTCTGACGCGAAGTCGGTATTAATTTGACTCAGAAGTACAACCAAGCCCACTGGACCCAGCGAAACATAATCAACCTTATCACATCTAACGTTAGATTTAGTTTAAGTAAATGAAGGGTTTCAATTCGTACTACACATGAGTGAGTCTATCAACTAGCCCGCAGTTCGTAGAAAGTTATTTCGGTAAAAGTTGATTCTGCCAGTCAGCTAGAATCATATCGTGGAAACTACATATTCGGTCGCTGGCTTAATGTAAGCCAACTCGGAATAATTATATACTGTTATTAGTAAAACGTGGAACGGAGCGGAACGAGCAGACCGAATCGGGAACACGATACTGCGCTCAAACACTGACTGCTGATGTAGCTCGAAGAGTGGCGAAGCTCTAATGAAACTAGACTGGTCATGTCTGCCGCAAGCCTGGACACCTATGGACTAAGATAACCAAACCAGAATTCTATTGATCCTTCTTTATAATAAAACAAAAATATTGAAACGTAACAAACTTTTTAAAGCGTATAAAATTTGCTGATTTGAAGACGTAATCGGTTCGCTTTCGGTCGAAACAAACACTACGCCGAAGGTCTTGTTCGGGTTTCGGCTTCAAATCCAGTTAGGGTCGGACACTAGTCGTTAGTAATGGAACTGGCGGCGGTGTGAATGCGCCGCAGACAGATCAAATATAATAGGTTAAATGGATAACGACGCAAGTCAAATGTACAGCTGAGTTCACGTTCTGATTGATCTTCAAAATAGAACATAAAGTCATTTGTGGCAGTTGATCTACGCAAAGTATTGAACATTTAAATATTCACATTACGTTCATGGGGAAATACCTTTAACCTGTATATTTTTCAAACGTTCCTTTGTTAGGGAGGCACTTTCACCTGTAGATGTGCTGAGAATCGACAGTTGAACATCGTGAGGATCTGACTGTGTGGTCAAAATAGACGACTACGACAAACGAAGTATTGAAGTTTAATGTTTGATCAGAAGTATCTGAGTCACGGTCTACTGAATCCTCGTCTCACGCCACATCATTATGTAAATCTATAGATCTGTCTCCGAAAAAAGTCTTTGATAACTACTGTAGCGTCGCAGTGCCACGATTCCCGAATCTGGGTTTTTCAAATAAATGCGAAATAGTTTCAATAAATTGAACTTTTTTTGTCTTATCAAGCAAATGGTTCTTTCGAATAAGTTCTGAAATTTACTCCGAATTTTCACTTTTATATTCCTACTGTTTTTAATCTACCGATGTTTTTAATCCCTTTTGATTTGTATTATGGGACAGCTTCTGAATGTTCTTAGATGCGAAATCGAGAGAAACATCAAATTTCCCACACATCACAGTTTTTTTTTAATTGGTTGATAATAAGTTCATCTTCAGAATCAAAATAATGCTGCTGATGTTCCAATTAATTTGGTACTCAATAGCTGATAGAGTTTCCCGCCGACGCCTTACAGCGCAAGGTTCCGACCGAGGCCTCAAAGATTACTTATTTATTTACTCAGCGAGTAATTAATCGGGATCAAAAAGATTGAGATTGGGTTCTAAGTAAACACAATCTTCTGAACTTCATCAGTTGAAGGGTTTTTCAGTTGTTTGTATTAGAAAGGGAACGCGTCGATGGACTGGGGATCTTCGGCGCAGGTCACCTCTTACGTTAATAAAAACCATTTAACTTCTGAGAGGTTCTCGACTGTTTGTTTTAGGCCTTTCAATGCCCTCGCCTCGCCCCCGCCCGCCCAGCCACTTGAAACAACTAACTAGACTATAACCCCTTACCCCAAGCATTCGCTTGTAGTGATATCGCTTTCAGACTCGAGCATTACATCCAGCGAGGCGGGCGAGCCATGCATGCCAGTACGCAGCCTGTAAAAATCAATTGATTTTACATTGTCTGTCTGATGTTGAAATTTGTAATTTTAATGATTCGACTTGGGCAGAAAGCTCATATCAAAAATTAATTTGGAATTGGTTCATTGGAGGCGAATGCTTGCCAGTCTGTAAGGCAGCATTCTAAAGGCCGATTTACACCGGACGAGGGAATAATAATAAATTATAACATGGCTCTTGTCTCAACTCTTTGTCACTTTAATCTAAATCCACCTTCGTTACAGTACAAAACTTAACTGTAGTGCTTGGAAATTAATCTTGGAATTTTACATTACAGACGAATTTTCGGTGTGAGGTAGCGCCTTTATAATTGAGAAAGAAAAACTACACTTGCGTGCTTCCACTGGCTAGACTTTAGAAGCAAAAGGTCGTTGCAGGTCCATTAAAAGTATTTGTATATTTAAGTAAACACGTCGGCCCCTGTCACAGTAACAATAGGCGTGCGGGCTATGGGGCTACGGGCTATATACAGCTCAATCAAAACAATGTTCCCACAATATTAGACGGAGCTTTGTTTGTCCGGAGCTTTCGGGCGCTGCGCGTCCGGTGTAACTACTGACATCTATTAAAGATCAGAATAACAAAGGTGTTTTTGTTTATTTATCCGGTTGTTTGGGTCAACCACCCAAATAACCGGACGGGGATAAGTATTATATCCCGGGCGGGGTTATTGTATTAATATATTGTATTGTATATTGTATTAGGTGATAGATAAACTTATATAAACAATACCTATTCCAAGTTTGATGGACGATGTCATTTATTTCTTTTTCGATTACAAAGTACCCAAGTACTTTTTAAAAAGAAATAGAGGGTTTATCAAAAACAAATTGTTTTTACATTTGCTGTGTGTAAGATGGCGTGTCTACTTCTGATCTGAGATTTAAATGACACCTGCGTAATAAACATCTAAATTGAACATCTGATCCAAGCCAGGCGTTCAGTGCGATGCTCATTTCTTTAAAACCTGATCCTTCAGCGTTATTTTACGATAAAATGAAAAAGTGAATCCTACTATCTTACTATTATAATAAATGGGAAAGTCTGTGTGAATGTTTGTTATAAGTAATCTCCGTAACTTCTTAAGTTATTTAAATGAAATTTGGTATGTAGATAGTTTAGGATCTAGAATAACATATACTTAAGGATAAAATTTTTAGAAATTAACCTCTGAAGGGGTTAAATGGAGTGATAAAATTTGTGGTTCGATTCACTCAAAATCGGTATTAATAAACTAAGGAGTGAATAGTTAAACGCGTCTTTTTTATTTTTACACAATAACCCCTAGGGGGTGTGCAATACATTTCTGAAATTTGTTTTAAAAAAAAACTCTAGTTCGCGGGCGAAATTGCGAGGTGCATCTAGTATAACATAAGGCATACTGACGGTATCTCCTCACTCCTCCTTTATCTATATCGGCATCAGTCTGCTGATAGGGTCCGTTTGAAGCGTGTGTACCGGACCTTAGTCCTGCATAATGTATCGAATGTCTGCATAAGTCAATGTATCGGGCCCGGAACGTAGCCCGCGCCTCACCCACCTTCACTCATTACTGCTCATTATTTATTAGAGGCAACCGACGGCTGCTGGTCTATATTCTCCATATAGACCAGCAGCCCTCGCATTTTACTTATCTCATACATTTGTGTCTCGGATAAGTACTATCCATAATGTTGGCTAAGACTCAACTGTATTTGTTTAGAATCTAATTGAAATGTATGTATGACTTGGCGTAACATAAATGATTTAACATAACCAACTAATTTTGTAAAATCATTTATTAACAACTCTTGCAAGACATGTTTCAATCTACAAATTAATGATATAAATAGTCTAATGTAAAGAACCTTAGGTATTATCTTATTACCCTAGAAGACACAAGATAGCAAAACAACAGTCGGTTGTAGTTGTACAGCTCAGAAATGTAAATGCTTTAGTTTGCTGTCTGCATTACACATTGGTAGATGCAATATCCGATGAAGTCCAAGTCAGTAAACCTCAGTGTAGTTGTAGATGAGGTGTGGCGGTGCGCGGCGGTCGCCTGGCCTCACATCCCGGCGCCATAAATGGAAATCGAATGGCGCTCAAACAGCTGCCCTAAGTGGTCGTCTTCGGCTCCGCCCGCCCTCGATCGTTCATCACTTCGCTCCTCTCACCCACTTGTTAAATCATCGAAAAACCATATAAATAACATCTTTTACCGCGCACACATTTGTTCCCCACTCGAGCCGCGTACATTGCATGCAGCCAACAAAGTTACGTATAATATTTTTCCTTTAAATTCCATTATTCCTGTTTTCACGACAGCTACCTAGCGAATTCTTACTTTGACATCGCATTTTGAACCCTGTCTTCTCAAGGTAAAGGCTACAAAGTTCTTGGCGAACGCGAGGCCCCAGGTGCTATCTTCGGTAAAAATTGAATTGAAATTTTCTGAATACGAAATCTTTTATTCTCTTAAACATTTTGGCGGATTCTTTAGACAATTTAAGAGCAATTTAATTTTGTAATCGCAACATCTGTTTGAGGGACGAGGCGAGGACTAATCGCAGTTTCATAATGAAGGCCTTCGTCGTAGGGATTTAATTTTGCATACGTTTATCTCTTAATATTGGGATACGAGAGCGAAACTTTGTGAAGATGAGATTAAGACATGTTTGTTACCTTTAAATCACACTGGACCAATAGTTCAGGCGTATACTTTACTTTCCAACCTAAAGTTTTAGGCCCGGATTAACATTTAGCAACATTTTCTCCTCGTACACGCATCCAAAGCCGCGGGCAGCAGCAAGCTTATCTTGATCATCATCCATCTTCCATTCGGCCTTCGTTCTGTAGGTTACTCCGAAGGTGGGAAGGTCCTGAACAAGACATTTCGACAATTTGTGTCCTTAAAGAAGTCACAAGTTGACGAAACACTGTCGGCTGATACAAATAATACTATATTGATATTTCACACTTTCACACTTAATGTTTTTTTATTTATTTACATAAACATTTAATAGAGACACCTACTAAGTATAGGCTGTCCGGTGGCAAACTTTAGATTTTAAAACTAAATATTTCAAAAACCGTGATCCACTTGATTTGAGTTTAGAAATAATTCGATGTTGATTGAATGCGAATTTTACAAACATAATCTTGTAGTTGTCGAGTAGGCACAGTGCATTTACAGTAGAAGCGTCTATTACACCAATTATTTTTGCAGCACAATATTAACTTTACGACGAAGCTAATTTTCATACTTTTATTCAGTGATTTTATTTTTTAACAGTTTAATTCCATTTGAAACGCTTTGTTTGTATGTACTTAAAATGTACCCTCGAATTACATTGTCGAAATAAAAATACTTCAATTGGCTTTTTATTCCTTCTTTCGTGAATATCACAGAATTTTCAATTTCGTTGCTAAAAGGTTTTGTTGTTCATTTTAACGTTCAAAATGTGTTAAATAAAATTTTCCATTTTTTCTTTTTACACATAATTAAGCATTTCATTTCGCAAAACTGATTTTATTTAGTGGAGTTACTAGAAAAAACTTTTAACAAGGTGCACAGGTACTTAGTAGTTTAGTACTTGCCAAATCAATCCAACAATTATGGCTACTTCGTAATATTTCGCAGCAAACTAACATAAATTACCTACAACATTTTCATGACGGTATGTCTTGTAGTTACGAAGTTTACGTGTTATCATCAGTGATGCTATAGTCCACTAAAACACTTCAACAATCTCATTTTCGTCGAATTCCCCTCGCCTCCGCTGAAGCTAACCTCATTATTGTAGCAGAAGAAGTAACAAACAAGGCGATGCGTGCGTCGCTACGGCAGCTCCCAGTTGACTTCGTCGTCGAATTTCTCGGTTTCTTTCAGCGGCTCGAACACTTTTATTTTCGACAACAAACCTGAAATTAAGTTATCATACTTAGGAATCTAGTTCATGACGACTTTCTGCTGAGTTCTAGGATTTTATGGAGACAAAAATAGTAACTCAGTTGTGTAAGGCTGTAACATAAATTGGTATTTTTATGGACGAACTAAAGTTCAATTAAATTCATAAAATATTGCAAAAAAAAGAAAAATAGACACATTTAACATTTCGACATATTCAAGCTCAGATATAAATGTATCAAAAACAAAGATATTTAGATTTTAGTGAGTACCAAATAGGAACGAAGTATTACAATTCGAAGGGGTCACTTCGCTAAGCCTGTGAAGATTCCAGGAAGATTCTACGATTCTAGATGGAGTTGGGCTTGCTAAATCAAGGCATAACTACAAAATCAAGCAAAGTCTAAATGCGGAAACAATAACACTTGACTTAAGACCTTCTCCATTTGAAGTGTTCATTATGTTATAGAATTATTTATAAGGCTAATGAATTATTCAAATGCAAAGCTCATGATTACCTTGTGTTGGTTTGTTTACTTTGAAGGGTGTTAAAGGAAAATGGAGAGAATGAATACCTGTGAGCGACCCTCCTGACAACGCAACACTTTACTGTTGAATGAGTACCTGTGAGGAATCCAGAGCCGAGAGCCAGCACGAGCGTCACCGCCAGCGCCAGCAGCTGGTAGAGCGCCTGCCCCGCCGCCGAGCGACCCTCCTGACAACGCAACACTTTACTGTTGAATGAGTACCTGTGAGGAATCCAGAGCCGAGAGCCAGCACGAGCGTCACCGCCAGCGCCAGCAGCTGGTAGAGCGCCTGCCCCGCCGCCGAGCGACCCTCCTGACAACGCAACACTTTACTGTTGAATGAGTACCTGTGAGGAATCCAGAGCCGAGAGCCAGCACGAGCGTCACCGCCAGCGCCAGCAGCTGGTAGAGCGCCTGCCCCGCCGCCGAGCGACCCTCCTGACAACGCAACACTTTACTGTTGAATGAGTACCTGTGAGGAATCCAGAGCCGAGAGCCAGCACGAGCGTCACCGCCAGCGCCAGCAGCTGGTAGAGCGCCTGCCCCGCCGCCGAGCGACCCTCCTGACAACGCAACACTTTACTGTTGAATGAGTACCTGTGAGGAATCCAGAGCCGAGAGCCAGCACGAGCGTCACCGCCAGCGCCAGCAGCTGGTAGAGCGCCTGCCCCGCCGCCGAGCGACCCTCCTGACAACGCAACACTTTACTGTTGAATGAGTACCTGTGAGGAATCCAGAGCCGAGAGCCAGCACGAGCGTCACCGCCAGCGCCAGCAGCTGGTAGAGCGCCTGCCCCGCCGCCGAGCGACCCTCCTGACAACGCAACACTTTACTGTTGAATGAGTACCTGTGAGGAATCCAGAGCCGAGAGCCAGCACGAGCGTCACCGCCAGCGCCAGCAGCTGGTAGAGCGCCTGCCCCGCCGCCGAGCGACCCTCCTGACAACGCAACACTTTACTGTTGAATGAGTACCTGTGAGGAATCCAGAGCCGAGAGCCAGCACGAGCGTCACCGCCAGCGCCAGCAGCTGGTAGAGCGCCTGCCCCGCCGCCGAGCGACCCTCCTGACAACGCAACACTTTACTGTTATGTCTTTTAATGGTGATAGCAAGATATCGTCCCTTGACAATAATCAACCAGCATGTACCGAAGAAAATGTGTCACATCTTCGCCTCGTTTTAACACGCCATCAGGCGGGATGAAGGATGAAGGGTTGTGCTGAGCCAGAATTAAATTTTAGAACAGTTTTAAATTACCACAGTCACAAAGGCTTGTATTGGTTTACTGAACGGTGCTTTGAGTAGCCTATTCGGAAAGATAACGCCTACATGACATTGTCTTGGAGCTCTTTCGGATCCATCACCACCGCCGCCGCCGGTCAGAAAAAGCACTACGTTTAAATTTTCCCTGTTCTGAGGTGTCACGACATCGGTGATATGATGCTGTCACGTCGCATACTCAGAAATAAGTGTTTTCCGACCGGCCAAAGTCTATTGCACGTCTTTTTGGACCCGTAACAGAAAGTGTAGCACCGCTTCTCATAATAGAACCTTGTAGCATTAACGTAGCGACTGGGGCAGCACTGAATGGCGGGCACTTGACTGTCGAGGTGGGTTCATAAAATAATAATAAAAATGTGTTTTATCTCATTGAGTGTATTAATTAATTTATCATCATCAGCCCATATTAGTCCACTGCTGGACATAGGCCTCCCCTAATGAGCGCCATAGCACCCTGTCTTAATTACAACTGCCAAATGAAAGTATGAGGGTCCTCGTTTCTCCGCTCCGCTGCCTCTCTCCGCGTCAATGGACAGGCAGCCTAAGAAGCCTGATGCTGCGTTCTATTTATTTGAGTGAAGCATTATAAAGGTAGCACAGTGAGACTCACATCCTTCATGGCGGGGAAGAGCAGCGCGAGGCCGGCGCCGTACCGGTCGGGCGAGGCGAGCGCGGCGAACAGCGCGCTGAGCAGGCCGGAGTACACGCCGGGCAGCCCGTGCAGGTTGTGCACGCCGCACGTGTCCGCCACGCCCAGACCAGCCAGCCGAGGCTGCCCACACACAACACTATTAAATCCTCAATGAAATTCTCTAGAATGACTGCTTAGCGAACTTTTTACAAACGTTTTCTTTTAAACCTTGCTACATTGGTTTTTTTATAAGTTTTCGAGCTTTGTCTCTGATTTCTTAATGTAAACTAAATATACGTATTTTTAATGTGAATATCTCTGAGGGAGCAGAAAATGTTTACTCTGAGACGTAACCTGAACAGCTGTAATGATAATTTGTATCAGAAATAAATACTAATTTTAAACTATCTCCTAAGGGCCTACAAAATAAGCACTCAGACAAGTCAAAGTTTAAACTATAAATAATTATAATAAAAGAAATAAGGTGATAATTGACGACAGACATAATGTTAAATTCCTTATAACTTTTTTGATCTCCAGCGAGAATGCCAGCTGGCATAGGTTTGCATACATTATGACCGCATTAAGCGTGCTTTGATACGATAAATAAATAAATGCTACAAGTAAATGCTTTAAAACCTCTAAAAGGTGTGTGTTCAGTTATTTGAAACAGCGAAATGGTTTTCCCTCAAACCTAATGTGTATTATATAAAAATACTGACGCGGATCCCGCTCACTTGGAATATTCTTTTGAGTAGAATGAACAGAAACGGTGTCGGGCCTTTTATCGACATGAATAAAACGTGAGGAAATTCCGAGAAGTATAAAATAATAAAAGAAGGTAGATCCTTACAATTTATGTCCGTATTTGATTCAGGTTTCGATAAACACGAATGTGAAAAGACAGCTAAAAAACACCTAGGAACTATAATTAATTAACTATTGTCTTTATTCTAAGGCTTCAAAAGTAGCAACAAACTTCACTTTATTTCCTCTCTAGACATTGAATGAACTTGTGGTAGTAAGAATATTATAAACCGAGCCGCTTTGCACCCGAAACTCCGGAACTTTCAGTGTCGTCAAACCGACACTGAAAGTTCCGGAGTTGCGTCCACTTCGCGCAACTAAGACTGCATAAACAAAAACAACATGAGAAGTAAGTTTCTACCGCGAAGGAGCATCGAGCCTCCACAGGGGCAGTCCTCCACAGGGGCAGGCTTCCGGGGGTAGCCCTCCACAGGGGCAGCCCTCCACGGGGGCAGCGCCACCGCCCCGTCCAGAAAACTTCGCTCTCAACGAGCCGAGAACTTAATAAGTAAGCAACAATGGGCCGGCGTCATAATCTACGGTATTAAACCCGAGCTCAACTTTCCCTCAACTTGTTAGTTTAATTGTTCTTTAGTAAACGGAATATAGTGGAGCAGATTGCGCGGAAATTAATCTTGTTTTATGATGAGAATCGTAACTATCGAACTACAGGAAGTGGATTCATCGCAGCCTGTCGTTTGGTGAGCGGTAAACAAGCCATTGTCGTATTTCTTCACATCCACTATCAGCCGTCGATCTCGGATTGTCTCTAGAGACAATTCCCTCAAGAATGATCGATTCCAAACAAACGCTTTATGTTTATAGACCGTTTAACTTTCGCTTTTTCATCATTATCATCAAACTGGGATAGTATAGCTGAGCAATTTTAATTAAGAATTATTGTTAGATTATTTAAGAAACTAGTCTTAGTACTTATTAAAACAATGTGACCTAATTTTAAGACAATTTCCGACACAATACAACTATTGTTTGAGAATAAATGATTGAATTGAATTGAATTGAATTGAGCCTTTCGCTTCCCATAATTCTGTCTGAAAGTAGATTTGTTTATTCCAGTTGTTAACAATCGCAATCTAAGATAGAATCGGATATAATTTTTAAAAACTACGAAATAAAGTATTTTATTGTTTTTGAATAAAGAACAGTAAGAGAATTATGTCTGTCTCGCAGTCAACCCATCCACACGACCTAGAGTAATGTGAATAGGTTAGTAGCGAGCCAGATATTATTAAAAGGTATAATAAGGACAGAGTGCAGAGGCACGTACCGTGAGGTGCCTGTAGCCCAGCACGCTGAGCAGCACGTGCAGTCAGAGAGCGCAGAGGCACGTACCGTGAGGTGCCTGTAGCCCAGCACGTGCAGTCAGAGAGCGCAGAGGCACGTACCGTGAGGTGCCTGTAGCCCAGCACGCTGAGCAGCACGTGCAGTCAGAGAGCGCAGAGGCACGTACCGTGAGGTGCCTGTAGCCCAGCACGCTGAGCAGCACGTGCAGTCAGAGAGCGCAGAGGCACGTACCGTGAGGTGCCTGTAGCCCAGCACGCTGAGCAGCACGTGCAGTCAGAGAGCGCAGAGGCACGTACCGTGAGGTGCCTGTAGCCCAGCACGCTGAGCAGCACGTGCAGTCAGAGAGCGCAGAGGCACGTACCGTGAGGTGCCTGTAGCCCAGCACGCTGAGCAGCACGTGCAGTCAGAGAGCGCAGAGGCACGTACCGTGAGGTGCCTGTAGCCCAGCACGCTGAGCAGCACGTGCAGTCAGAGAGCGCAGAGGCACGTACCGTGAGGTGCCTGTAGCCCAGCACGTGCAGTCAGAGAGCGCAGAGGCACGTACCGTGAGGTGCCTGTAGCCCAGCACGCTGAGCAGCACGTGCAGTCAGAGAGCGCAGAGGCACGAACCGTGAGGTGCCTGTAGCCCAGCACGTGCAGTCAGAGAGCGCAGAGGCACGTACCGTGAGGTGCCTGTAGCCCAGCACGCTGAGCAGCACGTGCAGTCAGAGAGCGCAGAGGCACGTACCGTGAGGTGCCTGTAGCCCAGCACGCTGAGCAGCACGTGCAGTCAGAGAGCGCAGAGGCACGTACCGTGAGGTGCCTGTAGCCCAGCACGCTGAGCAGCACGTGCAGTCAGAGAGCGCAGAGGCACGTACCGTGAGGTGCCTGTAGCCCAGCACGCTGAGCAGCGCGGCGCCCGCGCCGAGGGCCAGCGCGCCGCCCGCGCCCACGTGTAGGTCCGCGACGGCGCCCACGGCCACGCCGCCCGCCAGCGTGGAGTTCTGTACGTGCACCATGTCCAGCCGCCCGCCGCGCGCACTCACCAACGAAGACACGAAGAACGTCGTCACCTGCGGGTCAGGGAACAACTCTCACCAAGGGACTCGGGGTGAACTAGTGGAAGAAGTGGTTGAAAGAGGCGCAAATATGCAGGTCTCTGATCTTATGCATTAGGTCCCCTCGGAGGCGAGACCCAAGGGCCATAGGGTACCGAGGCATAAGAATAAATAGTAACTACGGAGGCGAATCTGACGCGTGATCCGAAGGCTGATGAGAAATCTGTGTCTTGGGGACGCACTGACTGGTTATGTATAGATCAGTTGAGCTCTAGACTGCAAACGTCTGCATTTAGCTCAATTGTTTGAATTATAAATACGTACAAGTTTTAATTAATTTCTTTTGATTTTAGTTTTTTGTTGTTAATAAAGCAATGTATGTGCAATAGTACGAAGGTACTTGTAGATACTTGAATGTATGTATGAGAGAGTGTTACCGTGGCAGCCGCCAGCGACAGGTAGGTGTTGACGACGGCGCGCTCGTACGCCTCGTCCGACCGGGTCAGCGCGGAGTTGAACGACGGCCAGTACACCCACAGGAATATCGACCCTACGAACATTTACCATACTTCAGTTATTCGCTTGGCTCCATCTAGCACAATTCAAGTCAACTACTTTATGTACTTTAGACCAAACAGGACTCTTGGACACGTCAGACAAGACAGACGAATGTCATATAACACATAAGAATAACAAATAAGTCTGAGCTAGTTACTACTAGGCTACAACTGTAAAACTATCACTTTAAATTATAGTAATTCAATATTACTTACTTTGAGAAAATTCTCCTTACTTTAAGCTATAGCTAATAATTATGTTTTTTTTTTATTTATATATATTTTTTTATTTATATTATTATGTTTTATTATGTTCTTCTCTTGACATAAGCCAGATAAATCATCTGTGTTCGGTGGGTACTGGTGCTTAAGTCCTCGGCCGCATTCGGGATGGACTCACCGATCATAGCCGTGACGTCGGAGGAGTAGCTGGCTCCGTTGAGGTCCACGGCTGGGACCGCCGGCGGCCCACTCGAGGGCGTCTCGTCCCGCTTGCGGCGCAGCGCCAGGCTCGCGCCCAGCCCGAAGTACGCGCCGAAGGTGTGGATCCCGATCGAACCTCCCACGTCCGAAGCCTGAACCAACAACAGTTTACTTTAAACAGTTTCAATACGGAACCCAACTATAGGGATCTATCTGATTATAGACAAGTTCAACTCTTATCCGCGCTGCGCTGGCTTGGCGATAGATTGCCCTAGCAAGAATATCGTATAGCGTAATTATTCTAAGGTTTATCATATCGTTTTACGAAGTAAATTAAACCAGAATCTGAGATGGAACGAGGATAAAAACCTGGATGTCTCGTAGACTACATTTACTTTGGCTCTCTGCGGCACAAAAGTACGAGAAAGAGAGTAATCAATTGTGAAATAATAATTTTCATAAAAAAAAATTCAACTATGGAGTTATAGTAACGGTTTTGTTTATTTTTGACCTTCAAACGACTTCAGTTGATGATTATTCTGCCAAAGCACAACAACACTCAAAGGAAGTTAAGTTCCAGTGTAATTATGTAAAGGATCACAGACTCGGACAGAACACTTCGGGAGAGTCTCTCGTCAGTCTCCAACTTAACTTGAGCTGGAGAAGAAATTACTTATTCAATTAGATATAAATTAATCTTCATTTATGGAATCTCCAAACAAACCGGAGGTATTCTCTTTGAAGCCTTTTAAGTTAAGTAATTAATGCTATCTAGGAAAGCAACATACGACAGGGGCTAAATTTAGTTTAAATATTTTAGCGTAGAACACAGCATCTTCTTAGGAATATAATTTTTATGGAAATTTTTGCGAGAACTTTCTTTTGTGCTTCAATTTATGATATTGTGTTTGTCTACGGTACAGTCAAAATCTGCTGGAATGTGTCCTTCTTGTTCACTCTCAAATGACTGAATGGCTGAACATAGTCATAAAGCTTCAATCACACATGGTCTCACGCTGTTCTTTTGATATCCTGTCCTCGATCGTACATGTTTGTATACCTACTTAAGTACTTCATAACAAAGTTGTAGGAAAAATCACGTGGCCTGGATATTGAACTTCTATTAATAATTGTAAATGCAAACCCATTAGGTTATTATAACTATGAGGAAATTCTACTTAACATCAACTTTATTTATCTACTAGCGACCCGCCCCGTCTTCGCATAGTGTATACATAATATAAATTTATCTCTTGAATTACTCAATCTATTTAAAAAAACAACATCAAAACCCGTTGCGTAGTTTGAAACATCTAAAAAAGGGACAGACAGACAGCGGGAAGCTTTGTTAGTTGTATATTATGCAATGTTTTAATCCTCTGCAATTAATTTTATAAACGCGAAAGTTTGTAAGTATGGATGGATGGATGTTTGTTACCCTTTCCACGCAAAAATTACAAAACGGATATGGATGAAATTTGGCACAGAGATAGATTATAGTAGTGGAATAATGCATAGGCTATATTTTACCCTGGAATTCCTACGGGAATTGCGCGGGTGAAACCGCGAGGCGCTGCTAGTACGCTATATAATCAGGATACCTTCCGGGCGCTGGTGAGTAGAGGACAGAGGAGGTACCTGGAAGACGTCGGTCAGCAGCCAGAGGTTGAGGCAGGCGACGGCGGGCTCCAGCACGGCCACCAGCACCAGCTGGCCGGCGCTGGCCACGCCCAGCACCGCGCCGAATGTGATCAGCACCGTGGCCGCCATGATGTCCGCCTCTACAACACGCGACGCATTAGCTCCACATGCATCTAAAGGTACCATACGCCCGTAAATAGGGAGTAGTAGTAGTAAACTTTCAAATATCAAAACACATTGTGTAGAATTCTTGACGTTATTTATATATCGCAGTCGGATTGTATAATCCGCCGTATTACATTACGGCTAGCTGTTTTCAAAAACAGGGCCGGTTTTGTAAAGCGGCGGTTCAACGATTAGCTGGATTGAAAACGGCTGAATAAAAAAACGGCGTAATGTATTCGGCGCCAAACGTCATTCAATACGGCTAGACATAATCTCATAAAGCGAGTGATTAGCCGCCTCTTTGACAGTTTTTAGTTCCGATTATTAACACTCGTGGCGCTGCCTGACAACAATGGCGTTAGGTAAAGAAAGTGTGTTGCTAAACTGCGGAGTTAAGAGTGAAATAAACAAATAAAATATGTTAAATATGTCGGTAAACAATGACTTTAAGAACAATTTTCCCATGGAACAGTATTTTAATACCCTAATTGAAATTCACAAGGTAAGTGGCCACGCGTGGCCACTTACCTTGTGAATTTCAATCCACCGCGGTGGGCGACACAAAATGCTGTACGCTGTCTAAAATAGACTTTATACCTATTTAAAAAAAACAATTTAAATATTTGTCTTCTTATCTCCTTATCTGTAAGTAGTATACCGATTTGGCTAAACGTGAGCCGACATATTGAAGTACCGTAATGACAATCCAGCTAATCGTTGAACCGCCGCTTTACAAAACGGCCCTGTTTTTGAAAACAGCTAGCCTTAATGTAATACGGTGGATTATACAATCCTGCGAAATATATAGTAGGTAATAGCTAAAAAGAGATGTTAGACCGATGTGGTTGAAAGTCCCTTTATAAAGTTACAAAATAAAAAAGATGTTGTTGTGCTTTAGTACTTTATCATTGTTCCTTTTAATGTTAAATAAAGTGTTATGTATCTTAATATTATAGAATAATGCATTTTTACGTAGTCGTATTATTTTCCATTTATCTAGTACTGATAAGGTTAGGAACACGAGTCGATCGAGAAAGGTTTATTATTATTATAACTTATTGTCACTTGCATAGTTTTCCAATGATAAGCAAAGTTAGGTCTCAAGTCAAAGTACATTATAGCATTCGATTTCATTTTTGTATATTAATAAGTATTTTATTAAAAACAAGAGGTGAGTCAAAGGTTCAGACCCCCTGGGGTCAGCGCTTTCTAGCTCGTTCGTTGTTGTTGAAATAAACACAGATGGTGAAATAAACCATTCAGCCGTAACGATATCAAAAAACAATCGTCATTTCTTACACTTAAATTTCGCCAACTTTCAGTTGCTTGTTTATTTATCTTACAATTAAACAAACTGTCTTCATCGACAAGTAATTCAATTTCGTCGTTTGAGATCCAATCTTTTACAACTCAAACATTCGTTTCACTCTAAAACATTAACAATCAATTTTATATTAATTGACTCGCGACAGAGGATTTTCTTTGATAAAAATCTAACAAAAAGCCGAGACCTTGCGCCGTAATTAAAAGGCTTTCTCCCATAACCGAAGGGAAATACAATATCAAAGGCTCTTTTCTCTTGTGCGTCTCCAAATGGTCGCGAGCTGAAAGTATCTGCCATTCGGCACAATGACATCATGATCATAAAACATGGTTTATTTTTTATATCTACCGACGGTGTCAGTCAAACCTGATGGGAAGCGGTTACCCCCGCCTATGCACGCCAGCAACATCTGGGATCGACGCGGACGGATGGAGAAGAGACTAGGCTTATGATATCAAATCCAACATTTTTGCTGAATCGCTAACATACTAGATACTTAAATAAAAGTTTGAATTTAGTTGTTTACTTTACATAAGATGGGAAAAGGAGAAAAATCGGAATATGAACAACATATTTTAAGCTTTTAACAAAGATGTCGAGAACACCTAACGAAGAGTCGTTAGGGTAGGTCGAAGGCCCCGACACCAAGCCGTCAGACGATACAAGGGTCCTTAATTTGTGGTTTGATAGGTTCCATTACCGGGCCTGGGGCCGACGCCGGGATACCTGCGACGGGGGCACAGTACGTACGTGTTTGCTCCATTGGGTCTCATCTTTCGACCAATTATCCAGGGATAAGAGATTCCTAAGACACGGACGAAAGGTACCAGGACTCAGCTCGTTTCAATTACTTTTACTATACCATAAATTATTTAACCTAACATGAGCAAGGTGCCTAACATATACGGCATTGTCGTGTTATAAAAACATTGTTATAAGAAAAATATAAACAATTTATTTTAGTTTGCTATCCTATATTATAAATTTCTATAAATTTGACAATTCTTCAGCATTACTCAATTGTAATGTTAAACAGAACACACAGTAAATAACAATAGATCATGTGAATTAAGTAATAGCAAAGGTTCTCGCGTGCAGTCCGGTTTTATCGCACCTGGCTGATAAAGGATTTAGTAGCTTACAGCCAACACTATTCTATTAGGGGCAATGTGTGCGTAACCAAACACGGAAGGAACCGCCGCGTTAAGACTGCGAATGAACTTACTCTTAATAGTAACACAGCTCACAGCTTATAATAAGCCGCCGCCGGATCGAAGAAACAGCCCGTTTGTAGAATGTCTAAGCCGATTTTACTTTTTTTCAAACTTATTCAGTTATTGCGCATGCTGATTTTTGGACCATCAACATTCGAAAATTTAACAAGGTGTCACTTGCGCCTTAATACTCAAACATATCTTACATGTTTGAGAAAGTCTCTCGTCCGTCGAAAGTGTTCGAGACAAATCTTACATTGCGAGAACGTCCTAACTTTGGTTCCTAGAAAAATATTATCAAAGTTATTAAAGGCAATAATGTACCTGCTTAACTTCACTTTCTTCGTTGTCGGACGGTGAAGATATGGTTGAGCGGAACCGGCACTCAGGTAGTCGGTAGCAGTACTTTATGAGGAATGCTCACCAAGCAGAGACTTCTTGGAGACATAGACGACGTGGTCGGCGTCCATGTGGAAGGAGGCCTGCACCAGCAGAGCCCACTGCACCGCGAGCGCGCCGAGCACGCACGTCAGCCCCAGCGCGCTGTAGCAGTACTTTATGAGGAATGCTCACCAAGCAGAGACTTCTTGGAGACATAGACGACGTGGTCGGCGTCCATGTGGAAGAAGGCCTGCACCAGCAGAGCCCACTGCACCGCGAGCGCGCCGAGCACGCACGTAAGCCCCAGCGCGCTGTAGCAGTACTTTATATGGAATGCTCACCAAGCAGAGACTTCTTGGAGACATAGACGACGTGGTCGGCGTCCATGTGGAAGAAGGCCTGCACCAGCAGAGCCCACTGTACCGCGAGCGCGCCGAGCACGCACGTGAGCCCCAGCGCGCTGTAGCAGTACTTCTTGAGGAAGGTCATCAGGAAACCGAACCCCACGAATATCATGACGTGCGTGTCCTCGAAACCTGACAGTTACAACAATAAAATTAATTAATCAAATAATATAGTCTTTTATTTCATTGAGTAGCTAAAATTAAGTATTTAAACCTAAATTTATTTGTATGAGAGATACAAATTAATTGAGGTTTAAATACTATTCAATTTATTCATAATTTAATTGTGACAGTTCAATAATATCTGTTTTGAAGTACAGCTGTTTAGTTCGAGCTTCAACAGAGCTACTCTCTCTCCCTCTCTTATTGGTGGATAACAACATTCATATTAGGACTACATAGGAAGTTGGAATTACAAGTAACGTAGGGACCATTGACACAGACATTGAACAAATTATCGCAACAACCGCGTCGGGAAGTTAGCATCTTCCCACTTTTTACCTAAAACATTCTTCAATGATTCTCACACGGTATTTTTTATTTATTATTGATGAGCTTAAGAAGTTATTTCAAAGATTTAGAAGTGTAATAATTTTTGAATACTTTTGCAAATCAATCTGGCGGTTAAAGTCTCTGTTCCTGCATCGTAATATCATCTTTATTACAGGTCCAATATTTATCTGAATGTGTTTTAATCCGCTTCTTCTAAGACAATATTAACTATTAGACCCGACTGCAAAAGCAATCCGACAGTAACAATCCATTAGCAGTTTCTAAAAAGCGGACAGAAGGTAAAAAAGAAAGAGGACACCTTCCTAGGTCGGGCCGAGGCGAGGGCTGAATGCAGTTGTTCTAAGAGCGTTTCCACACGGACGGGCTAGACTGACGCGGGCCAGCGAGCCACTTGTAGCTCAGCTTATTGAGGAGAGCTTCTCTTATTCTTATAATCCTGTTAGTGAAGAGCCGCGGACTTTTTATCCGGTGGGAATGGTTGTTTTATAAAGAAAATGCATCATATTGTATTTTCAATTATTACATAGTGTTTGGGAAGGTCTTGGATTCAAAGCGTCACGGATATAATTTAGCGAGCGCCGACGTAGAGAGGCTATAAACAGAAGGGTCCGGGGAGGCGCGGGGGGACCGAAAGTTATCTTTTCCTGCGAACGTAAACACTCAATTAGACGGCGTTTTCACAAAAAGCGACCATTTCTCGCCATTGTTACCCGACATTGTTTTCACTCCACCACATTATACCCCATTACCAAGTAACACATTACAAAAAACCTTTTCAATTCTACTCGTTCATTTTATCTGTATTTTTTTCTTTTTACCATTTAATTGTTAGAGCGACCGATGAAAAATTGCAAATGAAATTACGCCATTCATTGTTTTTCAGTCGCCGAATGGCCCCCGAGGGAGGCCAGGAAGGCTTGCGGGAGGCCTAGGGGAGGCCTAGGGGAGGCCAGCATAAAACGTGTTCATAGAGGTATCTCCCGGCTGTGCGTGCGAAGGGGATATACTTTTATTGTTGAGCCCATTGTAGTGGAATTTTATGAGATAAATAATATTTACACCCCTGTTATGGGGTAATCAATTTACCCCAACGTCAGCGATCATCATTTAGATGTTTTTTTGCAAAATACAGAGCGTGAATAATAACTTACACGAGGATATAAATGTGCTTTGTGCTTTTGTTGCAAATTATATTTTATATTATGATAAAATCCTAAAGACGACGACTTGTGGCTAGATTGGTATTAACAAGTTTCTTTATTCTCCTCCTTTTGTTTTATCCATCGTCATCGATACTGTTGGTCCGTCCGTGATACCTTGCTGCTAACCTTTGACTGAAGACTGACAACTGGTTACTATATCTACTAGCGGTATCGAAGCATGTATGTAAGTCCTCTGATGTATCAGGTGAATCCCTCTGTCACGCACTAGCTAAGTGGTTATTCTTGACAGAAAGCTTTTTTACGACCGTCCATAGTCTTCTGATAAATCAATTATTAGCTTTTGTATATTGGTGAATGTCTCTATTAACTCCCACGTATGAAATTAACGATGCACCAGTTACTACCGGTAAAGGTACTTTGAAAGTCCAACTTATAATGGATTTAGCAAAATGTGGTAAAAACTTGAACACAATAATAATAAATAATAAGATGAGATAAATTTTATCTGATCTTATAATTGTGTTCAAGTTTTTGACAACACATTTTTGTCTATAAGTTATCCGATAGGTACTACTGAGCGGATCAAGATCAAATGTGTAGAGAACGCGTAGAACAAAATCTGTCTAACGAATTCGGCCACTTGGAGTTAGTTTACATTTTCAGTACATGTTAGGTAAGAAGATACTACCGGTACTTATAGACTTTTATGAAGACAGGATATTGGTTATCCATTAATAAATAGGCAAACAAACATTTTGCTCTCTTTTGAATAATATAAAATAAAGTCTGATGAATATTTAAATGAACGCGACAATAAATCCAAGTATTTGCTCTCGTCCGAGCTGAGCTCAGCTTAAGAATCTGGGGATTGCCTTCGCTCGACGTATTTTTGAGAATAGCTCGGGTTCATTCCTGCGTTCAGTACCTACTTCCGGTATTTCCGTCCAGCGGCGTCCGTTCAGCGTACATTATAGACGAACAAAACCTACGGGATCATGTTAACAGAGGGATCTATCACTACCCTATAAATATTAACCCTTTCCCAGATAAATCAATTAAAACACCATTTGCCCTGACACGACGAAGAAGACATCAGACTAAGCTTCACTGTACACTTATCACTGCTGGACATATAATTTTTTTTCTCCAATAAGCATTATTTTCAGCTTGCATACAGCATCTGCGAGCAATCTTTCGCAAACTATTGACCCACACGACGTACACTGCGTTAACCCAGTCGCGGTCCTTACTCAAAATCACGCCGAGAAAATATGCCACAAATTTCGGTCAACTGGATCCCTCAGCAGATGAAAAAGTAACCAAAAGTAATCCCGATCCGTATCTGCGGGTCCCGACGACCAGACGATCCATCCCCGTAATCCGGCCCACTTCCACCACCTGATATCCACCTTAATCACTCTTAATAAAGAATTGTTTCGCTTAACGTGCTCAATTAATTCCTCATTAATCCGCCGGCTTAACCAATTCCGGACTTTGATTGATCGCGCCGTAAAGATTCAATTTATTGATGGGACTGCTGAACAATTACTGAAAATACAAATGTACTTCCATCCAGCATAGCTTTGATTAAGAAGTAATATAGTACGTATAGTATATCCGCGTCTGTGGGTTGTTCATTTGCCACTGTCGCTTTTACGACTTTAGCGTTTCTTGACATAAGCGTACACTTAGCTGTATAAGTAAATGCTTGTGAGGCCAGTGGCGGAACGGAAACCAGTTCGAACATAGAACGTCACACTATCTAATTATTATTATAAATGCAAACGTTTGGTTGTTTGTTACTCTCTACATGCAAAACCACTGAAGGGATAGGACTAAAATTTGCATTCTGATAGTAGACGTGAATTAAAACAGGATACCTTTATCTTATAAATAACTTATAAAGATTGTTAATTATTATGATGAGTTTCTATAAATCCATCCATAAATTAGTTCCCATGGGCCAATTAACAAACGTTTTCAAAGAAACAAATACAAAGTTGCGGGCAGAAGCAATAAGTCGGTAATATCAGTGTATTATTATTTACAATTGAGTATCATTGTCCTTCAGCGGACTCCAATTCATTCACGAAGTTCTTGACCGCGCCGTGGTCTCGAGTGGCGGCTACTTAACATTTCAAACATGAAAGCGATCTACTGGCGACCACGTCCGACGACGACGCCGCATGTATCAGGGCTCTCGATCGATTCTGTCGCTGATATTACTCACACGACACTATTACTATCTTTGCTTAGGTTGATGTTGGAGCCTCGCTTCTGTAGCGCATCAGGGATCAGTGCCAAAGGAGTAAGAGACAAATGACTTTGCTGCCATCCTCCGGGAAAATACAGGGCATCTCTGACACGCAGAGTATGCGCTATCCTCAACAGCAGCCTACAAGCTGTAGCTGGTAGAATTACCGCGATAATGCAGAGCTTTATAAGAAAATCATTTAATAGTCAGATGTGATGCAATTTGATATCATTTTTTAATATTTACTGAGAATTTAAAGCCTTTAGAGCACTTTATAAACAAGTTTTAAATCAAAGTAGGCTGCAGTAAATGATTTTATTTACTAATTACTAATAGATCTTGTATATATACATTACACTGCCTTATTTAGTCGCTTTCCAGTTTTTATTTGTATTTCTTGAAAAGTTTACATTTAAGTTAATTAGGACCACTTGCGTTAACTTCTAAATATTCTACGTTGGATTAAAAACCTTATTATGTTTAGGTACCTATATGTTGTTCCACAGAGAGTTCAGAGTTACCCTTGATTTAAATTTTAACATGATTCATCCGGATTCTCATTGTCCCGACAATCCTGGGCTAATAATGTCACAAATCAATAACCAATAAAAAACTCAAGTACAACTGACAATCAAATGAGACCAAGAACCATTACTATGCAAAGAGGAACGTAGTCATTATCTTTGCCATTATGTGATTAAATTTTAAATCTGACGAAAAAAAGATGTGGAGCGAGAGAGGGCAGTAGTACACTCAAATCATTCAGCATTCATCCTACTTTATTTGGCCGGAAGTAAATGAATGAATGAAACTATAACCGGTTATTTGACTATGGGCTATTTCCAACTAGCTGCGCGCCGCTGTTTCACCCGCGTGAAATTGATGAAAACCTTTGCTTGCAGAAAAAAAACCCGGTTGGAAAAGCCCGCATTTTTTTGCGTTTGTTAATGAGACGTTTATTCATTTACTGATAGTTAATGTTTGTGATTTGAACGTATTTTATTTATGGTTTACTGACATTCTGTAAAAGAAAATAATACTTCCCTAAGAAAAAGAGAATTATTGAATGTTTGTAGCAACATTATTTAGAAGGCGAGTGAGAGCTCGCTTCCCTCCTGCTGATCGTCGGCGGGCTATAAATAGAGCTGTCTGTTCTACTTTATCAGTCCCCTATCTGCAGTCCTCCGCTCCATGTTTCGCAGCTCGTTATAACTCGCGCCGATATCCGTTGCTACCGAGAACCGCCTCACAGCGTTTCAAATGATATCACGTCAGGTAACTACCTGTGTGTAACTACACTGCCTGGAAATCGTCGACGATATCATATATCTACTAGATAATTTTATTTATCCCACTTAACGATATGGCTATATCTCCAAAAGGATGCCCTAATCCGTCTGTCTGTAGGCAATCATAGATGAAGGCTCAGCTAACGCGATTCACCACATCAGCATCAATCATGACGTATTATATCGCTATAATAATGTCTGCCGATGAAATTACTTTCCGCTGATCGGGATATATCCCAATAATAAGGGATGATTGTTCCACGTAAGCTGGCTTACGTATTCCTAACAATGCCGTCGGGAATGACGATAGCTCACTCGGCGAATTCGAGGCCGTAATTCTACGCAAGCACTTTCATTATAATCTGGATTTAAAACTCGATTGTGAGCACTCCGCAAGGAATCAAACCTGCACTTGAAACTACGAGCCACTAATCAAACAGGCCTAATTATGGGGGGATGCTTAATTCAAGGTTTTAATAATTTTCTCAGTTACTGTGTGATTATTATTATCTGACCATAACTAGAAATTGTTAAACCTACTAGTGGCGTGCATAGTCATGAGCAAGGAACTTATGCCCAACCTTGGGATTGGATGGATTGGATTGGGTATAAGTTCCTTGGTCATGAGTCACTTAGGTATGCTGCTTCAGCAAGCGACGTTTGTGATAGCTTTGCTAACATGTGGACGGAACATAACTGTGTGGGTAGACGGATAGGCGGAGGCTTGGCCGTATCTGAAGGCAGATCGCCAACCACATATCGGTTAGTTGTATAGTTAGTGCGCGTGCTGCAGTGGACGCGGCCTCGCGGCGGAGATTCCTGAATTGTCGGACTAATAAGAGCACTCGCAATCGAATGCTCTCCGATATTTAACGACCTGTTCAACGGTCTCAGTTATATAGATTTCCATTTTATGTTTTTCAGACTAAAATTTGATGACTGCAGCAATAACTTCCGTATGCCAGAGCGATTACGAGCTATATCGATACAGTAAACTTGTTATTGGTTTGTATGCTCGGCTGTTGGACGGCCTCTATAGTTTGGTCGGTCGATAGTTTGTTTGGTCGGTTGTTGCTTGTTTTAGGCATCGCCCGTCAGAGCCAGAGGCTAAACAAATCCAAGCCCAAACTACAATAAATCCTAACTTAAGTTTTTAAAGTTACGATGTTGATGAAATTGTATATTCTGCTGAATGAATCTGAAAATAAAGAGCGCAAACAAATATTCCTCTCCAATAATGTTTGAACGAGCGGTAGGTAGGTACAGCTGTAGGTAGCTACGTACTTACGTACGCGAGGTGGCAGGCGCCGAGTGCCATCACAGCCGCGTCAATTAAAATAACCTCCTCGTTCTGAATAAGAAGTGCTATGCAATTAATTTACTTGAAATTCCACATTAATCCAGGCCGAAACGAGATCCGACCGATGCAGGCCGAAACAGTCTTAGCCACCTTTAATAGAGTTCTCGTTTCGATGCACGCCGCTGAAACGCTCCGGGTCTATTACATGGATGCACTTCAATTAAATGTTTCGGAGTGGTCTGTACATGTTCGGGACAGCGTGAGCTCGTATGATGTGGACCCTCGTCTCGGCTCAATCACAATCTGCCTTTACTCACTGTGGCCATTTAGCCGAGACTGCGCGACAGTAGCTTTATGGACACTCCATCCATCTTAGATAATAATTATGAGCCTCTAAGTGCTGTCATCGAAAAGCCAATATTATATTATTTTTGCAAGCAGCTCGTCCACCAAAATACAGTCTTTTTAACTCCTTGGACCTGGATAATATATATATATATATATGTATTTAGGATAAAACATGAAATCGTTAAGCTGGTAGTGGAATATAAACCGGCGCGCGTGCAGGCAGTAAACAGGAGTGGGTGATAAAGCAGCGCGTCTGGTCGTTACGTCAGAGGCTTGTCCTCGCATCTCCATCCTCCGAGGTCTTAAGTCGATGGAACATTGCGTTGGTCCCAGCGCCCTCTACATTACCTCATTGACACAGACTACGATACTTAGAATTATTGAAGGTCTCGCGAATACATTCTAAATTTACGGTTTTCAAAGCAAATCCGAACAGATCGATCTATAATTCCATCAAAATCTACGACATCTATCTACTATCTGTAACAACAACTGGTTCGATTCCTATGAATAGTGACCGACCCGGGTAAACGTAGGTCGATTGCGTCGAGTGAGTGTGTGCACAGGTGTCGACGCCCCGGCCGCGGCGGCTGTGCGCACACGGGGCGCGGGAGGTATCTTCAATCATGTCAATGGATCAGTGCTACAGTAGTTATGCCCAAAGCACCGGACTTCAGTCACTATTGACTTAGCGTAGGACGTCAAAGGAAATTATTCAAACCAGTCAATTTACTCAGCGAGATCGGGCACGGCTGAATTACTAGGGTCAGCTCGTAGCTTCACACGTGTGCCACTTTAATAAAGGCTACGTTATGTCTTTAGTATTTTGGAACACTGTGTGTTTTTGTACTATCTCAAAGATATTTCGAGGGGTTCGTTAAAACTTTGCGAACCGCATAATTATAGTCAATAAATTGTTAAATGCAACACTATCGTAAATCCAATGATGAAGATCGGTAATCCCTTAGTGCAGGCGAGTTGAAACAAGTGATTATTCAATGCAGTGTGACGTCCTGATTATGATGGATGTTCGTCAGGCGCTGACGATGCGGTTCCCAACTCCGGAACTATCGGCCGGAGCACTTACAAGTTCATATCGTGAAGCCGGCGGTGTGTAGCGCTTGTGTACCCGATCTTATGAGGTCACGGCTCAATCCAGGCAACTAACTAAAGCGGGTAAGTTTCCTCATCGTCGTTGTATCAAAAGTTTCGCCGAAATCGTATTACTTGAAACCGTGTTTACATTCTGTCCTGATTCTAGTCACAGTTTGTCGTTTTGGTAATGAAGTTATAGAAATTCTTGAGTGATTTCTTGTTCTATTGCGATTAAAGTAAGACATACGTTAGTGAATGGAATCGTAAAAGGGGTCCTGGGCCTCGCGCGCTCGTCTTTGTCCCCCGGAGACAAAGCGCGCCGGGAGCGATCCAAGCCGATCCGACGACGGCTGCACTCAAGCCTCCGACACGCTCTGCAGTTGATCCCTGAACCGGTACTTATCTATAAAACCCACTCTTCTTGCATTCCAATTAACCGGGCTATTTGCAGTAAATCGGTGCTTACGCGGAGAGACATGGTTTATTTTGTTTTCAAATGCGAATTGGATTTTATTCCGGGTTTATGTATACTTAAAGAGGATTATATCTTTGCATCAGTTAATTACAAAGAAAGCTTTTACCCAGCTTGTGTTCGTTTCACTGCAAATAACTGATTAAAACAATGCAATAAGCTGGTCATAAATATCGCCTAACATTTATGTACTTACCTAACATTTATATTATCCGAGCTCTATTTTTTGCATTGAATGTTCATCGTTAGAGCGCGGCTTTTTTGTTAAACAAGTATTTGAACAGCATCTTCTATTGCCAATGAGTATAGGAAATTTTCCATCAGTGTCCTTCCGTACAGAGTAGTCCCGCCCGCCCCGGCCCGACTGGTTCCCAGCCGCCCCGCCGCCGTGAGAACGGCCCACGCGACAACGGCCCGCGGCTGCTGCTCAACCACTCATACCCTTTCTTTACATTCAAAGGGAAGCTCACTCAACTTGACTTGTAAACATAATTTTAAAATAACTTTGTTGTAAAAAAAAACTAATTGTCATTAACATTATCGTTATAATGTATCCTAGCACTCCATAATAATACAGATTTCCTGGAAAAAGCTTTGGATCTAAAAATAGATTATTTTATTCAACGTTATTGAATCTATAATTTCATATCTGTCATAATCACGATCAGAAGCAGTCAATTTAGTGGATTATTGGAATAGAATTTGATAGTGCATGTGCTGCGGAGTAGTTTCAAGAAAATAAATAATTTCGCAATAATTTTCCACTTTGGCGAGACTAGGTACCGAATCCTGTTAGGGCTAGGTGGTTACTTAACTTTGTTAAGTCCTGCCAAAGTCAAACAATTTTGCGATAATTTCTAATTTCGTAAATTTACTATGATAGGTAGAAAATTTACCATACGAGTAATCGAAAAAAATAGAGCACATAGAGTATTTCTGTGGTTTCTATTTCAGAAAATTTAATATAATGTGTTGACTCTTATGGAAGACCTCCGGCAAACTATCTCTTGCACATACGTTACCTTTATCAAATAATCAAATAATCAATATCTTTATTTCTTTAGGCTTACAAAATAAGCACTTAGACAAGTCAAATTTAATTTAATTCACCTCAATTTTTTGTCCACTAGTGGAAGATGCGAAATAGAAACCACTAGCATGTGTATAACTTATGTGTCTAATACATGTTTGCCTTATAAATAATTACATACTATTGTCGATGTGGAACTGAGCGACATCTGGCCAAGCGCTAACGTCATTGATGTAATCATTTATGGAGTAATATGCCTTCTTGATAAGATTTAGTTTTATGTACTGTTTAAATCTACGAATAGAAAGTTCAGTTGCTTCAGATGGAAGCTTATTATAGAAGCGCACACAATTACCCATAAATGATTTCCCCAGTTTCCGTAATCTAAATGAAGGAATGTGTAATTTGTTCTTGTTTCGTGTATTCCTATTGTGAACATCACAATTTTTCAAAAAGTTGCTTTTGTTTTTGTGTGTATAACTACATTAAATTTTCATAAATATATTGCGAAATTACAGTTAAAATATTTATTTCTTTAAATAATTCCCTCAAGGAGTCACGTGGCTTTAATTTATAAATTGCACGCACCGCCCTTTTTTGAAGAACAAAGATAGTCTGAATATCAGCTGCCTGTCTCCAAAGCAAAATACCATAAGACATAATACTATGGAAGTAACTATAATAAACTAACCTAGCTGTGTCCTGATCAGTGAGATATCTAATTGTTCTCACTGCATAGGCTGCTGAACTAAGCCTACCCGCGAGAGCATCAATTTGCGGTTGCCATTGAAGAGTTGAATCAATCAATATACAACCCCAAGAATACAGTAGAGTCAACGAAGTGAACAATCTCATTATTTAACTTGATTTGAGTTGGGAGTTCTCTAACATTTGGTAACATGAATTTTATACATTTTGTTTTTTTAGCATTAAGTAAGAGGTTATTGGCGGTAAACCAATTTAGTATCTTTGACAGCGAATTATTTACATCGTCAAAATTATGTTTATATCTGTCAACTTTAACAATTAGTGAAGTATCATCAGCAAATAAAACTATATCACAAAGATCTTTTGCTAAAAAGGGAAGATCATTTACGTATACTAAAAATAAAAAGGGACCTAATATAGATCCTTGGGGGACGCCTAATTCAATTTTTGAGCCCGTAGATCTTTCTTTACCAACGTCTACTTTTTGAACTCTATCAGATAAATATGATTGCATAAGATCCAGTGCCTTGTTGTTTATTCCATAGTGTTTCAGTTTCTCAATTAATGTACTATGATCCACACAGTCAAAAGCCTTAGAAAGGTCACAGAATACACCAATAGCGTTTTTGGCTTTATCCCAGGCCTCCAATATATGCCTTAATAGAACTGTACCAGCATCCGTTGTCGATCTAACCTTGGAGAAGCCAAATTGGTTTTCATGAAATAACCTATTAAGGTGGAAGTGAGAAGTTAACTGGGTAAGAATAACTTTTTCAAAAACTTTACTCATGGCAGGAAGTATTGAAATCGGTCTGTAATTAGCCGGATCAGTGTGGCTACCAGATTTATAAAGAGGAACTAACTTACTATATTTCATGAGATCAGGAAAAACTCCTGTGTCGATACAACTATTGAAAATATAGGCCAAACAAGGAGCCATTTCCTTAACAATTGAACTTAATACTTTTGTTGATATACCCCAGAGATCCTGTGTTTTTAATGTTAATGGACTTAAAGATTTTCACTACATAATCAGCATTTACATAACTAAAGATAAAACCATCATTACATCTAGCAACTGAAGATTCTAAAAATTTAACAGCCATTGATGCTGAGGAGTTTAGAGACTGGGTAACAACTTTAGGAATAGCAGAAAAGAATGCATCAAAAGCATTGGCAATATCTTTTTCATGTATAAGAATTGAATTATTAATTTTTAACCTTATTTCTTTATAACGTGGCTTTGATTTACCTGTTTCGTTATTTATTAGTCTCCGCTTTTACTTTATTAGATGATTTTATTATAACATTCTTTAAAAACAGGCATTCGGCTGTGTTGCAGACTTTCTTAAATGTTTTAGCATAGTTGGTTACATACAATAGAAACGCAGGATCATGTAACATAGTTTCTCTAGAAGCATAAAGGTCATATAGTCTATTCCTACTTTTATAAATACCCGGAGTGGCCCAATCAACTTTACTTGTCTAAGTGCTTATTTTTTAAGCCTGTATATACATATATATTATGTATAGTAAATTATTTCTGATTATCGTATCGTATGCTAAAAAAATCCTATGTTCTGAATTTTTGATGGCGAAAACACATGAACAACATAATTCAGACCGCGAATTTGGTTTGTAATTAAGTAAATTGTTCGATACATTTGAGGAACGCATTGTTCATTGTTTTGCGTAAACAGTTCCACAACATTTTAATTAAGTATTCAAAGGCTGAACCACTAAACATGTGATTACAGTGCCACCGCAGTCACCGGTTACATCTAGTTCCACTAAACAAACAGACGTGCCCAGGTGATACGAGTAGGTACCTCACCTATGAATAAAATAATCACGTCGTTTCTAAATTTAATAATTAAGACAATGTGTAGGTACTCCCTCAGCTATAAACTCTGGATAAACTGTCAAATCTTTGTAAAAAGGCTTACTATAAAGTATCTGATTATTTATATGATAAAAAAGCTTGGGACTAGTTTTGCTCCAACTCGGAATTTAACAACCTAACAAGGTAAAGGTTTCTGTTCGCTTCTTTAGCTTAAAAAGATTGAAGTGAACAAAAATCAAAGCGAGCACTTTATTTCCTAGTTTTAATTATTAATAATATGAATTTTATGACGTGTCCAAGTGTCCTGTAAGGTCTTAAGGAAATAAAGCATTTTGACTTTGACTTTGAAACGGCCACAGTCAGCCATAGTAGTTCCTTCCTGGAGTTATCGACATATCAGCTCATAAACGTCCAGGGCGGGGCAAAGCTGCCCTTACAGCAAAGTTAGTCTCGACTAGACTTGCAAAATGGTGGTTTCGAGATAAACGCAGGAATCATGTATTCGCTTGACCTAACCATTTGGGCCGGTGAACTATTTATATTTATTACTGCCAAATCAACTGGTACTGTGTTTGTAGTTAGCAATGATTTTCTAATTCATGGTTGTCAAGTCGATTATGAAAAGTTTCATAAATTATAGTTAAGATTAAGATCAAGTATTTCAATTTGTTATAACTCACTTTCAATTACATTTTTATCTAATGCTTTGTATATTCTACTATTTAGTATAAATTTAGAACTTGACGAAACACTAACCAGTTGATTTAGCAGAAATAAATACAAATGCTGCTTTTGCCCTTACAATGTTTCAGACATTTCAATTCGGAGCCAAACTACGAATCTCAAACTTTAATAACCTGTTTTACCATTTTCAGGAGTTTTTAGACAAATCCTGAAACACTTGTCCAGTATTTTAATATATGCTTAGTATTCTCTGGAAGTTTCGGGCAAATCGGACCACTGGATAAATAGTTATAAAAATAAACAAAAAAACTTCAACCCCCTTCAACCTATTAGGGGTGGAATTTCTGAATATTCCTTCTTATCGTGTGTGTGTTCAGCAAATGTACCCTCCAAATTTCAGCTTTCTAGCCCCAGCGGTTTGGGTTGGGCGTTGTCTTCCAAAGCGGTTGTTTCGTACATATTAAGAAGGTAAATGGTAATATACAGATTTCTTTCCGGCCCTTTGTGGGGGCACGGAGGGGGGCCTCGAGGCTGGGCCTCTTTACCCCGGCTTCAACTCGAGGAGTGACGACCCCTCGGTCCTTGGGTTAAGCAATTGCTCTTTTTGCTTGCTGGTATTCTTCTTCTTTTTTTTTTTGGTGTCAATGTTTTTTTTTTTCCTTTTTTTTGTTAAATGAGCGAGAGTGGTAAACTCTTACCCCTGACGGCGACGTCCTCCCCGCCGGAGTAGCGCACGAAGACGAAGAACAGCGCCACCAGCACCAGCTGGAAGCCCATCAGCGGCGCGAACCGCAGGCTCGCGCGCGGCACCATGCTGACCTCTTATGCACTCTGCACCCTGGAAAACAAGACACTTTTTACAACTTACCCATTAATTAATTAACCTAGTTTCATGTTGTTGTACTCCTGTTTAAGGCTTTGTGGAGTTGTAATTTAAGCCCCTTTTATTGTGAGTACATTGTAAATATCCAAGTGTGCCTTCTGATCCTACGGTGAGTAAATAAGTACGAGTGTGTGTTGACCATTACGTACATTACGTAATATATAACTGACATGCAGTGAGTGATTCGATGATGCTAAATTTGCAGCTCATTGGTTGATTTCTGAAGACAAAGTGTTGGTGCACGTTTCATTTAAACGAAGTGTATGGTCGCATAGATGTCATATAAACTATCTGCGCCCGTTGACTTTACTCCCTTTCTAATTGATGATATTTAGTAGTAGCCTATGTTTTAATCCAGTTCTAGAAGTACATCTATTAAAAAAATCAACGAAAAACTCAATCCGATATAGTTCCGTAGTAGTTTTGGCGTAAAGAAATAACAAACATCCATCCATGCAAACTTTCGCAATTATTTTATTTTATTTGTATGATAATGTTAGTGTTGAGAAAGTCCCCTTAAAGTCCTGTATAAGGATCAAAAGATCCTGTCCCAATCAATGTGCGGCCGCATCGGAGTTAGGGATCAGGCCGCGTCGAGTTGAGTTAGCTGAGGGCCATGCGTATGTAATGGACTTTATGAGTGCTCTGTGTATCTACTATCTGGTTTCTCAACGGATAACCCTATTTTAATATACTTATTGTTTTTTTATTTGGTTTGATAATTTTTTGTTCTTTTTCTGCGCAAACTACCTGTTTCACGCCTCAGGAATAATGTAGGCAGGTTTTTAGTAAATGTAATGGACAATCGATAGCCTGGGGCTCGATGCTGTGTGAATTGGCTAGCATTTCTTTTTTTTTGGTGAATCGGGTCAGAGGTTCCAGTGATTATCCGTTTCAATGAAAAATTAAAAAAAAACAATAGATAAGTACCAAAATGATATAATTAATAAATTTTCTCTGCGGCCGGCCTTTTTTGATAATGAAATCCTACTTATATCAACTAGAGTTTTATTCATAAACGAATGTATCATTTTTATATCTTTAAATAAGTTTTCGATATTTTAGTCAAACAAGAGTACCTTTTGTAGAAGTGGGTACTTCTACAAACACATAATGTAATTAAATATAATACAGAAGGCAGTAATTATAAAAGGCAAGATTTTAGCCACTGGGAGCTGACAGAGTAGCAGCACTGAATAAGTTCACCTACAGTGCTACCGTAGGAAGAATGAGCACAAATGTACCCCAATAGAGAACGAGAGTCACGCTGTGTTCACAAGGAAGCACCAATAAAAACTTACGGATTTATCTAACTAGATTTACGCTTACAACAACATCTCAAACTGACAATTTTGTAACTAAATGTTAGCTTTAACACAGCCCGGGCCAAACAGCTAACTTTCATTACATTTGTAACTAGAATCACTACACTACTTCACTGGTGGAGTACCTACTAAATGTTATTTAGTCAATTCTATTTCTATACATTCTTAGATTGTTATTTTCTTTGTTTTTTTAAAGTAAAACTTTTAGTGTAACATTCAAAAATTTAAACATATTCAATGGCAGATTTTTTTTTAAATTCATTTTTGTTATATGAAAATAATTAGTTGAATAATAATAAAATGAATTAATTCGTTAATCAAACGCAGTTGATGTCTTTTATTCTATTCGAATGTCACAGAGAGACGAAGAGATGAATGCGCCATTCATGTTCATGTTCATTCATTCTGTGAACAAGACAAAACAAGGACAAGACTAGGAGGCCTACAGCGGGCACAAGGACTCCACTCTGGTCGCAGCTCAGGCCTTCGAACTCTACGTCGTCGTCGGTTGGCATGGCGATTGAAATGTTAGTCACATTAGCTTCTCCCTTCGCGACAGATTTTGGCGCTCCGTCTTTATACACGATGTCTACGAAAATAATGTGTAATGTGCAGGTGAATAGTGAGCGAGGTGGCCTGCGCACTGTGGCTAACGTTAGTTTAGGAACTGTCGCCCGAAAGGAGTTTAATGTTGTTAATTAAGGCAAGCGCCGGCCGCGGCGCGATGCAGTTTGTGCGAGCCGTAAACTACTTGTATGCAGATGTGTCGACATGTTCCGTCTAAGCTGAATCGCTTTTTGTACGAGCTTTTTGTCTTAACACTAACGACCTGCTTCAGATCCGCTCGTGAGCAGAGACCTACGTCAAATAGGTTAGTAAAAGGATTCTTTGCCTGGAAATATAAAATATAGCTAACTTAAAAACTGTCGGAGTTTTATTCATTCAATTGAGAATACTCGTTAAATATTTTCTGGAATTGAATGATGTACAAGAAATAGTTGACGATAATTCAGATATACAAGTTCAGTCCTCTGGTTTCATGGTACGGACTAGTTTACGTTTACACCGAGGACTACCAAGAACTGGGCGCAGGGTAACGTAAGCCGATCGGCGACAACAATAATGATAAACACCCTGTTCCAAGATACCGAGGGTCGACATTAACGGCGGGCCCTGCCTCAGCGCAAATCGCACTATCTGCAGCGCACACTGAGCCGGCTCGAGTTAACGGAGCTGTTGTCCGGATTATCCGCCAGAGGTCAGCTCGCTGGGCTGCGCGTAACGCCTCCACTGCCGCTCAGCCTCTCCACGCACTGAGCGTATCTTGACACACTCAAATGTTATAAACATTCGTACCTATCTAAGTACAGAGTCGTGTAAATAAGAGCAGTGTTGCTGGAGAAGAGCAAAATCAAATTATAGATTGGAACTGTTTTACAGATTTTGTTTATTTGTCAGTGATTGTGGAAGATGTTTTAGGTATCTGTTAAAGTAGAGACCATCGTTATCTTGTTATATTTGAGCTGTTTATGTAAGTAATCAAAGTATTTTTACGAGCGTCATTGTTTGGTGGAACAAAGACATTTATCGCAGTTAGTTAGCTATCACCCGCGCGGTGTGGCTGGATTATGAGGATGGTATCTATGACTAGCTCGTGCGCGGGACTCCGCTTTACTACTCTTACATGTTCATGTTATTTTAGCCGAGCTCGAAATAAGGAGGAGGATTTATGTTTGGCTACATAATGTTTGTTTTTTAAGTATGTGACAAATTTATCCGTCAACTTTGTATCGATTTTGATAATTTGTGGCTTTTGTATAGATAACCAAGAATGTGCAACCTATGTAATTAGTTACTTTGTCTTGCTGTAATAAATACATTTTCTTTTTTTTTTAAACCCATAATCCCAAGATTTAGTCCTGAGGAAACGTTCTTCGTAACTTTAAAAATAATGTTTTAACATAAAGAATTCGAAGTCATTTACAAGTTTTTCAAAACAATCAAATTAAAAGGGATTGAATAGATAGACAGTCTATGAATATCTAATTAGGTCACTCAAGTGAGCACAAGGCTCTATTCAGTCATTAAACTGTGACATAATTCGCGATATAACATAATACCTACTGATTACGAGCATCTCAACATTCTCGTCGAAATCTTCGTTTTATAATACATCTTGTTGATCTGTGATAAAACTTTACGATGTAAATTTAAAACATAAAATAAAAAGAGATATAACTGATTCACTTTGTGTGGCAGAAACGTACGAGTAAATCAGACCTCACATCACTTCGATCCTGAAGTACATCATCGATAGCACGACCGTTCATTTACTCAAGTACCTAAACCTAATGCTCATACTACGAACACACATATAAAGGTAATTTATAGGCAAATAAACTGCGTCCTTGCTGGCTTTACTATAACTCATACTATCTGAGTTATTACACCTCAACGCTGCTGGTCAAAATGTCCAAGCATATGCTAGTGCATCTGCTCCGAGGGTTGTTCACCACTGGACGGCTCTGGACATGCCTCCCGCAATAGCCGATATATTCGCCACAATAGTTGTTCATTCGCATATGTAATCGGATTGAAAACTGCGCCCAAAACAAACATTACCTATCTAATTGCGAAATATTATGCAGCTTAATGTACAAATCAAACAAATATAATGTACCGCATTTAAATTATAAATGTAGAGTATTGAAATTTTAATGTGTCCAGCTTTGGGAGGCGATCGCGCGAGCCGCATATCACTATTTTAGATTTAAGCTCCGTTGAGCTGGATAAATACCTATTCATTTTGGCCTATTGAGGATGCAGTTTTGGAATTAATGTTCGATTAAACAATAAAATGCAATTATATATCAGCGAACATATACCCTTAAATCTACTAACTCATATAATATCGACTTATAAATTACTAGCGACCCGCCCCGGCTTCGCATGGTTTTTTTTATAAGTAAGTATAAACCTTCCTCTTGAATCACTCTATCTATTAAAAAAACCACATCAAAATCCGTTGCGTAGTTTTAAAGATTTAAGCATTCAAAGGGACTTAGGGATATAGGGACATAGGGACAGAGAAAGCGACATTGTTTTATAGGTACTATGTAGTGATGGTCTTACTCACCGTCCGAACTGAACAGTTCGAGTACGAGACAACAATAACAACTCATTGGTGTACATATCTCTACACATTAAAACATTTAATAGGTAGGCATAAAATACCCTCCTCGAATATGTCTGCTTGAAATAAAAACTCATAAAAATCAAGTTAAGATAAAATAAAAGTAAACAAGCAAAGAACGTTCAGCCCCTTATTTCCATAATTCGGGACACTTGATGACGAAATAACAAATGTGAGTCAAGACGCGGGCTCGAGCACTCGGCTCAGCCTGCAGGAAGATACTTTGAAATCACTGTCTGCCTCGATGTAAAAAACATTTTGTTTCAGCTAATGTATTTCACGAAAATTTCACAGTTAAATTGAATATATTTTCAGCATATCCATACAAAACAGATCTGGATTTAACCTGAATTCCAGACATAAAGTGAAACTGAAACTAGTGATTGAAAAGGATTGCGTAAAATAAATAAACTTAAATACCTTTCTGAAATGTATTACAGCGAAACACCGATCGTAAAAATGTTTTATGCAATGCGGCGCGTCGCGACGAGC
The DNA here is from genome assembly GCA_944547425.1 of Eupithecia centaureata. Lineage (NCBI taxonomy): Eukaryota > Metazoa > Arthropoda > Insecta > Lepidoptera > Geometridae > Eupithecia > Eupithecia centaureata. The sequence goes on from OX155688.1 coordinate 14,781,270, forward strand.
GCCGGCTCCCAAGTGGAGATATAAAAGTAGCGAGTGATGACCTACCGCACCAGGAGCGAGACCGGCCACCGCGGGACCTGCGAGTAGCCGGGGGAGTGGCCGCCACCGAGAGCCGCGCGCGTCTGTCCCGCGAGCCGAGCCGCGGACATTAGCTACAAGTAGCTGATATTGTCAATCATGTGTGCTACAGGCACTCGCAAAACTTATGACTATTTCAATAACAACTAGTCTGAAGGCAGCTTCCGTGAACGGTAAATCAGGGAACTTAAAAAAGGGCAAATGACAACCTGCGCAAACGCCTCTCTTTTAACAAAAAAAAACACCAGCTACAATTATGCTTCTACCTAGTTAACCACACTCAAATTAATATAGGTAACTAAAGGTAGTTCAGAATACATTTGTAACAATATTTTCTAGTGGGTCTACAGCACAGCTGACCGAAATGTAGAGAAGCGATGCTCCAGGCCATATACTCCACGTATTCGGATGCCTCACAATGTATGGCATTACTGACGATGGTTTCCACTGCTTTTCTCACGTTGCAGATAAATGAAATCAAAGTATGTTTCTGTGGTAAGCCTCGACCGCAGATGACAGTTTCTTATTATCTCATCTCATGACGTAAAGTTACATTTATTTGAAAGGTCCATAAAGTAGGTAAATACAACGTAGTCCATGTTTACCCGTCGCCGCGGCGCGACGAGGACGCCGCCGCCAGCACCACTTACCACTCATCATTTATTTAGCGAGTGGCCGCCCTTGCACTTCATGCCTACTCGGGTTCGGAAAAATAGCATTTCACTTTACAAACAAATTAGAAGATATACTTACCTGCAATTGTACCTATCTGTTATTTAGCGTGTAGACTAAATCGCAAATAAGCTAATGCATTAAATTTGTAGATAGCGTTGAAAACGTATTCTACACTAATCAATCATTGTTATAATTATGCATTCTTAAACATTAACTGACTAACTGATAGACAGACAACGCACAGTCTAAACCACTGGTCCTACTGGACTTGAAATGACAAAATGTATTCCTTTTAGGATGTACTACGACATTTTGAATATTCGCATCCTATGGGCTTCAAGAAGGGGTTGAATGTGAAACAAAAATTATCTGTATTTCAGGACCCTTAAGTAGTAGCCCGTCAACTTAAAATGCAGAGTCCTCTAATAAATTTATCAAAAAATTATTGTTTTATGAAAAGTTCCTGAGAAAAACGACACATAATAATATTTATTCCCACAATAGTGACTTTTTTACGTTTCAGCCAGATTTTAAAGTGTTCCTACATACAAAAAATTTGGTTTGAAAGAGTAGATGATACGAGTTAATTATAATTCGGAATTTAATATCTTACTTTTTAATATCTACCTATCTATTATAATTGATGGGAAAGTCTGTGTATGTTTGTTATAAGTAATCTCCGTAACTAGGTACTTAAGTTAGGTTTTTAAATGGAATTTGGTATGTCGCTAGTTTAGGACCCAGAATAACACATAGGATATTCAAAACAAATTACAAATTCTACTATCCTATAATATATTCCTAATCTATTTACATACCAAATTTCATCTAAATAAAATTAAGTAGTTATGGAGATTATCTATAACAAACATTCACACAGACTTTCCTATTTATTATAATAGTAAGATACACCCGGAAACAATATACCTAGATAGCTCAACTAATCCAAATCCAATTCGACAAAAAGTTTGATATTATATCCATAAAACAAGCTCAGCATGGGACTTGATAATGCTTTATTAATTGTCCTGCATTATTTATTATAAGTATTTATGATTTTAGTTATGGCTTAAGTTAAATTGATGCTTCGGTCCACTAGGTTCCCAGAAAATTAGCGGCAGTATAATTTAAAAAAAAGCAATGAAAGTGGTAGAAATATGTCTATAAATATACTTAGATCGCACGCGTCCTCTCCCCTTACACCGACTAGATAAATCTAAATATATCCGGTTTGCGATTCACAGTCGAGCCAATAGAGTCGACTCTACACCCTTGCCCAGAACAGCGCTAAGTTATCCCGAAACATAACTTACACCACTTTGTTCCTTCATTTGGGGGAACGTTCACATCGGCGCGGCGCGGCGGTGGAGCGATCAAGAAGCTGGCATGTTTTGATGTCACATTCACACAGAGTGCAACTTTGATACAGTCAGCACTTCAAATGACAGCAAGTGACAAAGGAAAGGTACCTCGAAGACTAGTGAGTTTTCAGTGTCTATCACCTGCAAAACGGTGCCTTGGCTCCTGAAAGTTTGACCGTCCCGAGATCTAGAAAATAAGCGAGGAAATGAGAACGCGTATCTGATAACCTAATAATTTTATTATAATATACCGCAGCACCCAACTAAATGTGCGGGGTCCTTACGTCACGTCCGGCTAATTCCGGCTCCATCCGGCCCGTCGCGCCGGTTGTTTCCAGTTTAAAGGCCTACGTGACTTAACTAAATGGACTTTACTTAAGCCAGCCCGATCGCTCCACTAGTGGTCGCAACTTTAAAAGGATTCATTCATATTGGATCCTTTCCATTTCAACCAAGTACTAACAAAGCTACCACACTTTTGAACAGAGATTGTGTTATTTTGATTTACTCTTTGAAGTTTCAGACAAACTTGTAAATATTTATACAGTTGCTAGGCAAACGTTTATCTTATGTGTTTTTATTTGTTTTCTTTGTTTTTAGAACTAATTAACGATTCAACAAAGTAATTGACCCTGAACTTTCTTTATTGTTAAAGTGGGAAAAGTATTTTATTACCTATATTTATTATAATATCAATCGGCTTGAATTTAAAAATTCAAAAAAATCCAGAAGATTATTTTTCTACCAACTTCAAGATAACGTTCTCAACTAAATCTGGCGAACCTATACAATGTGATTTTTCGAACCTTGATCAAACGAAATGTGCGGATACACGACACATATTTATCGGTAAAAATCAAGATAAAAAAATTATATGTTATTTATCTTAAAGAATCACATTGTATATTATTTCATCAACCACAGGTCACCCACGAGTACGTACCTAAGTATGACATTAACGCGAGTCCGAGCAAATCTGCGACCCTTCAATTATCAATTTATAGCCATATATTCCCTGACACGCCTGCCAAATGTAGGTACGATAGATCATCCCAAATATTGTTAGTCAATTTGCAGAATAGAATCGAATCAATTTGTATTGTTTGTAGCAAACATGGAACAATGCAGCGCGAATGGATTGTAAGCCGCGGATTTGATTGGTTTGGCCATTGGCCGCGTCGGTCCCGACCGGTGGGACTCGGGACTTTGTTTTTAGTTAGCTGACTGACAGTCCCAAGCCAAGGAACTACTTGCATACTGGGATGCGGCTTTGTTCAATCATTTTGCTGAATTGAGAGAGGTCGTTTTGCTCTTTCGGTTAGGTACATTTTCATTGTTATTGCGCAGTCGGGTGCGCAAGTTCAACTTGTAGTTTAAAAATGCCTGTACCTTAAAAACAGAGTTACAATCGTAGATGATGGATGACAGTGCGTGGACCGCACGCAAGCCTTGTCGACCGTCGCGAACACGGTCGGGAAGACGGCTTCATCAACCCCCATACAAGATATGGCTGAAATAAAATAAACTCATCCAAATGCACATCATCATCATTGGCCTATGGTATATGTACGACGATGACAGCCAAGCATACACACACTCACTACAATAGATCATTATTTTTACAAAAAATTTTGTTAGTGTCATTATGTCATAGCTTTACGTTATCTATATAGGTTACTGTATAGACATGTACAGTCTTGCTAAAAGCCTTGATTCCTCTCGGTCGTTCATCTCCAGGTGTGTCATTATTCTCGGGACGCATTGGATTGTTTATGGAACTTGTAATGGAATTCCCGCGCGCGCCGTCGTCGGTCGCCAAGCTGCACTGCACCATTATCCACCCGGAATGGAAACTTATTGGCCGACAACGACAAGGAATTAATACTACTTAGTTGGGCGCACTCCACGCCTTTTCTAACAAATATAATCTCATTGCAAACAAGACGAGTAAGCCACGTCGTCGTCGTAAGTTATGACATGCTATTGGCACTTCCAAGTTGTACAAACTTCGGAGCCAACAAACTTAGCAGCTTACAGCGGGGTGTGGGCCCGGTTCATTGAGCCACACACCCCAAGGCATGTCACACCCGTGGGTAGTGCGGCAGCTCCGCGCTATCTGAACTGCGCGATTAATTGTCAAGTTATCGTCTCAGTTAACAAATTATACAGGTAGGTACTTACTAGCTAGGCTATAGATATTTGTTAGCAATCAAATTCAAAGCATTTACTTTAAGTTTATCGTCTTATCCTTTCGCCAGCGGTTCTTTACAAATTTTGGAGAGAGGACCTGCGGTAGCGGCCGTCGCAAGCAATCAAGAGGTAGGTAGTTCAACTGATCCATATCAATAGAGGTCGGAAGAGTCCCCAATAAAACTGAAAAAGTAAAATAAAAAAACGATGTCTGTATTACACCGCTGCTGTATGGAAATGCCTTTGTAAAAAGGCTTATGTACTACAAAATTTCAGGTTATCAAGAGGACAAAAAGCTTGAGACGAGTTTTGCTCCTCGAACACATAAATTATTAACAAGCTAACAAGGTTTCATTATTCGTTTCTTTAATTTATCTGCATAGATTGTACTTACCAAAAAATCAAAATCACTGTAAGTAGTAAATTATGTCCCAGTTTTATCAAAGTTATTTGCATTTTCCTGACTGTGTCCTGTCCTGGGGCCGATGTAACCAATCGCTTTAGGATGACATGGAATCGTCGCAGAAAAGTCTGTAAATTAAAAAAAAACTGTAGATACCTAGTGTGTGCGGAGAGATAGATGGAAAGAGAAGTAGTTACTCTGGACACGTCTCTCCTCTCCACATCTGTATAATATTTCATTCAGGTCAAATGATAAAACGTGGTGACGATACCTTTTATGGTGAAGTTAATTCAGTAGAATGAGAGCCGTAAGGTGTAAAGGCAATTTTATTCTTATACTAACAGCGCCTCGCGGTTTCACCCGCTTAACTCCCGTTCCCGTGGAAATTCCGGGATAAAATAATAAAGCCCATGTGTTATTCCAGACTATAATCTCTCTGTGTGTTATGCCAAATTTCATCCATATCCGTTCAATAGCTTTTGCGTGAAAGAGTAAAAAACATCCATCCATCCATGTATCCATACTTAAAAACTTTCGCGTTGATAATATTATTAGAAGATACCTAAATTTAATATTAATATGTATTACCTATGGCGCTATGGCGCTCATTCGGGGAGGTCCATGTTCGTCCAGCAGTGGACTAGTATAGGTTATTTATTTATTTATTAATCATAACATCATTACAGGTTTCTTTTTTTAGCCCTAAGTCGATGCTAGATCTAAACTAAGTACAGTACAATTAAATTATAACTTATTAGTATTAGTTAGTGATGATCATAATGATAAAGTCATTGAATACGAGATATTTACCATGATTTGTTTTCTTATGAGTTTTTCGATATTTCGGCACCGTTTCAAGCGCCATGATTACGAAAGAACTGAGGTTACTGCGAGTGGGTTTTTATTGGCAGATATATCGATCTACCCTCATTTTTCGTCTTTTGCTACGAACGTTACCACTGAAACGGTGCCGAAATATCAAAAAACTAATAAGAAAACAAATCATGGTAAATATCCCGTATACAATGACTTTAGTGTTAAGAACCGTGATAGTTTAAAAAGTTAGATCATAATGATGTATTCATCATCATCATCATCATCAACCTATATTAGTCCACTGCTGGACATAGGCCTCCCCCAATGAGCGCCATAGCGCCCTGTCTTCAGCTTGACGCATCCAGCATCTGCCAGCAGTCTTTCGCAGATCGTCATCCCACCTGGCCGGAGGGCGTCCTACGCTACGTTTACCGAGTCGCGGTCTCCACTCAAGAACACGTTTACCCCAACGGTTGTCGGTTCTTCGCGAGATATGGCCGGCCCATTGCCACTTCAGCTTGCTAATTCTTTGAGCTATGTCGATAACTTTGGTTCTCTATCGGATGTATTCGTTACGAATTCTATCCTTCAGAGAGACTCCGAGCATAGCTCTTTCCATAGCTCGCGACTTTGAACTGGTGGACCAGCCCTACCGTGAGTGTCCACGTCTCAGCTCCGTAGGTCATTACGGGTAGGACGCACTGATTGAAAACTTTCGTTTTCAAACATTGCGGTATGGATGAAGAGAAGACTTGACGTAGTTTCCCAAATGCTGCCCAGCCTAGCTGGATCCTCCTCTTGGCCTCCTTCTCAAAATTGTTTTTACCTAGCTGTACAATCTGCCCAAGTATACTCGGAAACAATTTCAAGAAGGTGACCATCTACGACGATCGGTCCCGGAACAATGTGGCCATTGATCATGACTTTGATTTTATCTAAATTCATGCCAAGGCCGATACATCGCGAGGCTGAAGCTAGGCCGTCCAGCATGTGGGTCAGCTCCTCTAGCGACTCCGCCATTACGACTATGTCATCAGCGAATCGCAGGTGTGAGATGTAATCGCCGTTTATGTTAATGCCCTTACCTTTCCAGTCCAGCGTCTTAAACATATCTTCCAATGCGCTCGTGAACAGTTTCGGGGATATGACATCCCCCTGTCTCACTCCTCTGCGCAATTGGATAGGTTTAGACTGCTGGTCCTGTACTTGGACACTCATAGTGGCAGCTTCATAGAGACACCTCAGCACTTCGATGTAACGATAGTCTACTTGGCATCGCTGTAGGGATTCCAGAACAGCCCAGGTTTCGACGGAGTCAAAGGCTTTCTCATAGTCCACAAAAGCGAGACACAGGGGCTGATTATACTCTTCGGACTTCTGTATAATCTGCCTCACGGTGTGTATGTGGTCTATGGTGCCATATCCTCCGCGGAACCCGGCCTGTTCCGGTGGCTGGAACTCGTCAAGTCTCCTGGCGAGACGATTCGTGATCACTCGTGAGAACAGCTTATAGATGTGGCTCAGGAGTGTGATGGGTCTGTAATTTTTAAGGAGAGTTTTATCACCCCTCTTAAAAAAGAGCACCACCAAACTCCCGCTCCACGCCTTAGGAGTTCTCCCACTGTGGAGGACGGTATGATGTATTTATACTTACCTAAATTTAACAGAGTAAATAAAATAACTAAGTAAATAAATAATAATAAGAGTTAATAAATAAAAAGCACTTTGTTTTTATAATCCTTTAGTCAGCGTACAGCTCCTGACGTCACGCTGTCAACATGCATTCGTGACAGTTCTAATAAAAAGCGCGCTAATTGATAGCGCATGACACGAGCGTCCGTCCGACCGGCCTGATAGGGCTGGCAGGCGTTTAGTGTTTCAGACAATGCTGAATAGGTGGGTAGATGTTGTAATGATAGGCATTCTTAATTCTCGCCAGGCTCTTTTGTCTTATATCCCTCTTAAAAACAACTACTTTGTCAAGCTGTATTTGTATATAATATAAAAATTAATTAGGTACCTACTAGGTTTTAAGGAAAAATAATCATCGGCAATACTTTTGGAAATAAATTTATCTGTATTTATTATAATATTTTCCGACTACTTTTCACTTTGTGAATTGGATTTTGCAGACGGTTGCTTTAGCTGATAAATAAGTAAGCTTAAAACTGCCATATTAAGGATTCGACTCCAAACCTGAAACGAAACACCCCCCCCCCCCTCCGTGCTGTTTAGCATGTCGTCGTCGCGACACGTCGCGTCGTAAGCAGATATTAGCACATCACACGTGTACGTCGCTAATCCGGATAAACAAATCCGCGACAGCCCTGGCGGCGGCGCGGCGGGCGGTGCTAACAAACACTGCGCAGTGAATAACGACACTCAAATTGTTTGGCGGCCGCGATACCCCTGGGATGTGCCACTGTCAACTTGTTCCCACTCAGATACCCTGTAGGTATACCTACTCAATACTTTATAGCGTAGCATAGCGGGACTACAACGTTTTATGCCCCAAATGTATTTTATGAATTTTTGCAAACAAAAACTTGGCCTCTTATAATAAAGACTCGACTTTTAGATGTTCCATAAAAAATATTAACTTTTTATTCCTATATACTTAATAACTTTTAGATTTTAATTAATTTTGGACCATATATTTAAGTATAGGTCATCCTTGCCTAATTGCACACCGTCGTCAGTGTGATGAAACCCTCAGTGAAACCCTAGATAAGTATGGTCACCATGCACTGGCAGTGCCTCTAGTGCAGCATGTGTGTCCCGCCATAGTTCAATTAATGACCCGTCGCGTCGGGCTTTAATCAGAGTCATACTGACCCTGATTCCCTGAATATAGATCAGCCCTTATTTCGGAGAGCCACGTGTGTAGATACTCCAGCTTCACAACTGACAGGGACATCAGCAAGGGCCGGCTCCATCAACAACATCAGCGGAGTCTCTTAAACGCCCAAAATATAATATAATATAATATCTTGACCGACCGAACCCCGAAAACTTTGGTCAGATTGCTGTCTTCTTTAAGGAACAATGAATTAGTTTCAACGTGGCGTTGCTGCCAGCATTGTGGGCACTCTTCCTGGTGATGGCTTAGATTTTTAGATACAAATTGAATGTGAAGTCTCTTTAATATTTCAGATTTTAATTAATTGAGAAATAAGACCAAATAATGTCAATTTCATGAATTAACCGATCCTGTCCATCCAAAGGTTGCCTGGAAGAGATGAATCGGCAGCCTTATAGCTGTTAGCGATAAGGCTGATTGTGCCACTTTAGATTTAATACAATTAAGCTGCTATGTTATATAATATTTTAATGGTGTCATAAAGAAATAATCTATCTATAATGCAAATGGAACAGAAGGCGAGAATAAAAGATGTTTTGCTTGTTAAAAAAATCCAATCCTAAATCATAAATTTATTGGCAAAAAAAAACTATTAGTGATTATCCACGAGGGCACAAAAAATAGTTGTGATTGTAAATAAAGGTTCATTCTGAGTTCAATTTAAATTGTCTTATACAAATATTTTGGAGGAGCGGCTAGGACTCATTCGTGACGGACTGCTTAGCGTCCGCCGCGTTACATAACTACACGCCCTAACATGATAATACATTATTCGTGACATCAGACACTAATAATAATTAATAGTCACTTCCTTTTCAGATTTTAAGCAAAATATAAATCTAAATGAAATTGTATGAAATTGTATTTACATACAATTTTCCAAGTAAAGTTTCGAACTAAAATTGACTAAAAAAGTAGTCTAAATGAAATACGAGTACGTTACAATGTCTTTCAGAGGCGATGTGACCTGTGTCTCGCGAGCAGTTGTGACAGAGTGTCCCCTCGCCGACTGCGGAAGGGGTTCAGAGAGTACTAATGCAGGCACAGAATTAGGAAGTACCATATTATTCCTTCTTCTATGAAAGCAGGTAATGCACTGCCTCGTCGCGGCTGGGGGGATGCATTAACATTTTTGACGACCGATGTGGCGAATGTCCGCCTGCGACGCAAGAGGTTGCGGGTTCAATTCCCGCCTCGGAACAAATTTGTGGGTGTTTTCTATGTATAATAAAAAATAACTATCTATGTAATGTATTGTATTAAGTATATCAGTCATCTAGTACCCATAACACAAGCTCTGCTTAGCTTGGGGCTAGATGATGCTGTGTGGACTGTCCGGAATTATTATTATTAAGGAAGGACATCAGGCGGGGCATTGCATCTGCTTGAGGCTCGTTAGGTTGGCATCACTGATGCCGGCACTTTGCTTAAATCAACTGTTTTGTGCTGCCCCGAGATACGGGAGACGTGTTATGAAATGTAATTAGAATGTACTCTAAGTAGCATTTTAATCGGGATGTTTTTAAATAATTCAACTCATAAGAAGTTTTGCTAAGAACAGTCTTTTCATTCCATTTCTTCTTTCATTTCCAATACACATTATTCCAAGAATAATGTATTTCTTATATATGGATACTTGTGTATAGGTACTGATAAACTTAATACAATACATTACATGTATAGTATTAAGCTGTAAAATATTTTCAAATAGATGATAATATAGTTAATATTACGCAGATTGTACAAACATTTTATGTTTCCCAAGGCGGGAATCGAACCAGCAACGATTACTGAAACGCGTCCTGCGTTTCAGTAATATAAAAAAAATATAAGAAAGTATATAAATAATAATCAGAGCGAGAGAGATACTGTTAACTCCATAATGCCTCGTTGTATCTGACAAGAGACGGTATAATCAGGCCCACAATAGAGTTTTAACGACGACAATACTCGCTTCGATTCTGTATTGTTTGTCGGCTTTTGTACCTCCTCAAAACTGGTAATTACAGCCCCTTACAACCTCGCTCCGTCAATGCCTCTTCGGATTGTATACACAAAGATTCGTTATCCAATTATTTGTGTGAATCGACCCGAAGTATTTTGGTCAATGAATATAGTTTATAGAAAGACAAAGAGTTGCTACCGACGACGTAGGTAATTGTAATACTCGTAAGTAGTCAAAGGGCAACATAAACGTTGAAGGGATAACACAAATCCACAAAAGCTAACATTTAACCTGGCTGCGGCCCTGCTGGACCAAGAAGAAGAAGAGGTCTATAAGTATTTGGGTCATAGTTTGTAAGAAAGGGATAAAGACATTATTCTCCCGCGGCCACATCTCATCTGCGCTCGTACATTATTGATGGAGGAACACAGAACCTCGATTACCAGCCACTCCTCAGACATCTCGGCCAGAACAGTAAAAGCGGCCTTCCAAGAGCGTACATAGTCGTAGAAACTTCAGCAACGTTCATTAAAATACATGAACTCTTACTTACCTACAAAAGCTGAAAGCTCTGACGTAAAGATTTAACAAAATGTTCGCTATTGTGTCTCATTCAGCCGTGCAAAAAGTCAATGGTGTGCAAATTTTTCGCACAATATCCCGAATCACCGACATGTGACAGGAGCGGGAGTTGACACGACAAGCGCTGCTCTCCCTCCACTGTCGGTATACTATACAACGGATAGGTGCGGTCTATCCCTTATTCCGAGCTGGTCACCACGGCGACCCACGGCTCCTAATTTAATTTATGATACTCCTAGGCAGAGGTCGTGCTACTTCTGGGTACGGTTCTGACTCTAGAGACATTGTATCCAATATCTCAGACGTTCGGATATTATTGCGATTCATTGAGAAACTAGAAGTAGGTAAAAATATTGTCTTTACCCTGAGATCTTATTAAATTTTATAATTTAAAAATATTATTTATTTTTATATTAACCTGAAACGAAAGTAATTTTTGGATATATCCGTAAATGTGAAAGCTATTGGAATAGGCTCCAGTTTCGCGGCAAAGCGCGTCGTCGGGCCCATTCCGTGTCACATCCATTTATCGTATCTCCACATTGAATAATAGGATTTCCTTCTTATGATATCGTTGATCTGGGTAAGTACCTATTGATTTATTCAAACTTTTCAGTATGGGTTGCTGAAAAATTTATTAGAAATGGATTTGAAGGCCAGATTCTATGACTTGACTATGATTGTATGACCTTCAAAAAATCAGCATATTGTAAGAGATGATGGACCACATCCATTTCATTGGTTTTCTATTCTTATACTTACTTCTAACAATCCTAATACCGTGTAACCATTATGTAGATTACCAAAATTTAAAAGGGAAACTACGTAACTAAGTCATTGAGCTCCGAAATGGCACCTAGGCGGGTTCCTACCTTATTGTCAAGAGACAGATAATCACACAGCACTTAAGTAGATTCCCCCTAATCTTTATCGAGTCCGAAAATTACTTGGTAAGCTTTTAAAACTTGAAAAACGTGTCTGCTTAAAACTCGCAAGTGTTGTTAGCGAGAGTTGCCCGTCGCTACGAGCTTCGTTAACAATGAATGGCTCTCATTTAAAATTCTAACTACTCCTGCAAATTCGTTGTTGTTACAATAATACACTTGTGTGATTGTTTGTCTCGAGGTGTCTGGTCGCGGCCTACCAGTCCATTTTTCACGCATCTGAATCTTAAATTAATAAAATTGAAGTTCTGTTGGTTCAGTAATCAATCAAGAGACTCTTCATCAGTGTGCGCTGTGTCCCTCGCGGCAGTATTGCGATGAGCTAATTTATTAGATGCCTTAGTTCTCCGATTCAGTTATTTCGCAAGTTTATTCAGCTAATATAAACAAGACCTTTAAAATGTAATCTATTCGTTTCCCCGAGGAGGAGCGGCTCGGTATTCATGAGGCTGATACCGCCCCAATTATTCACACCGTAGGCTATATTGAGTTGATTCTGTAAACAACTATACAAATAACTCGGAGAACTTCAATATTATGTTTATCTCACAAAACTTAGTTGCTTAATTACAAACACTTGTACCTATATACAAAACGTCTTTACACAGATTGACATACTTAACAACGTACACGTACACGTTTAGGATTTTAATAAAAAATTAAAATCTTTAATTTTCTGTAAGGAGAAAGAGAAAGATCTTAAAGAAAAGTCCGCTACGTTATAATATAAATTGCTTCAAACATCTATAGTTTTTTATCTGTTTTTTGTAAAAAAAAAACATAACGCGTTTTGAATCTGACCACCATGCTTCAGACAGCCATTTTCGATGTCAATATTTAGGCGAGTTTGCTCTATTCTGCTTTAGAATCGTTCAGTTCCGACACCACCGAGCCACAAGTCCGACTCGTAAGTACAATAAATGCAATGTATAAAATATTGGGTCAACGCAACAATATTGGGTCAGGACAAATACTGTCACTGTCTATAGCTTTCGGCGAATATTTAGCAATGGGGAACGTAATAGATAAAATATAAAGTCCAAACTTCACTAATAATTCGTTAGATAGTTTTGTTAGAGAATAGCAATTTGAGATACAAGGATGCAATGCGAGCTCTCACAACAGAGAAAAAGGGGGAACTCGTGCTTCTGCGAACATGCTCGATGGTGATGATGATGGCACAGTGCTTGTTCCAGAGGATGCGAATCATTGTGCGGACTCTCATGATGCTGGTGTCATAAGCGTCTACGCATGTGTGCGTGCCTGCACAGTCGCCTCGCCTCACTCCAGTGAGTGTTACCAACTGGCGGTCGTTTCACTACTGTCCATGAGCTCCCGCATCGCATATCTAACAGTGCTCAAGGATGGATGATCAGAGCCTTCAAGTCAAAGGTTTTAAAAGTTATGCATTACTTGGGTTGCGTTTTTGTAATATTTTATTCAATGACAATTACATACAAGTTTTCATGAACACATGCGCCACCTTTTAGACTGGGCTCCGTAATGCGTCAACTGCAATTGCTATTTAACTACCCAAACGCTGATTAAACTCTGTTCATGTCGTTAATAAGATCCGAGGTAGACTTTAGCTCTTCAGATCGGAACCCACATGAATCGACATACAGTGATACAGCCTCATAACAGAGAAACTACAATAAGTCTTCTTTAGATTCCTCTAGCTGTAATCACGTTGATGCCACCCATACATGAGTCCCACCAGTCCACGTACACCTCTCTGAAGACACCGAGAGTATCCCCGCTAATTGCAAACTTACCGGCTGAGTTATGGAAACTCATATATAAAAATATTATAGTCGTTTTACGATTGTCTGGAGAGTGGAGGAATCACCTCGCGCTACGTGACCGGCGAGGAAAGCGCCGCATTACTGCGTCGTCCGCCCTCGGGCCCCGGGCCCCGAGCCCCTGGGCCCCCGGGCCTCGGGCCACGGGTTCATCAGATTGCCGCACGAGTTAATGGCTCTAACTTACAGCCTACTCATAACTTAATGTGATGAAGTTAGGTCTCTACTATAGATGTGTACAGTACAGTGTTGGCCGAGGACCGTGCGCCTCGAGTTGGGCGGAATGTGTTATCGCACCTTGGAGTGTTGAGCTGGCGAAACGAGTTGATAACTTCGTTTTAGTTTTTATTTTCACATTCCTTATTTAGAAATATAAAGTTTGTGATAATAATCTCTTAGCTTATATATTATATATTAGCTTATTTGGAAGACAGATTAATAAGGAAGAAAAAAGGACGTAAAAAGTGACTTAGTTGCGAGGTTGAAAGTAGTGAAACTGTGTTCGATACCAGGCCGTACAACTTTATAATAAACTTCCAGTTGTCTGCAGATATATTTCCTGTCTTGTAAAGTTTGGTAACCAATTGAAACAGTCCTAACTTGAAATATGCTACTACTATATTGACGCTCTATGTACCGACCATTATCAAATACATCGAAACAAGACAGTAAAAGTTATGATTCAATCCATCATAAATCAGTCTGATTAGGTAAGTATTATTTTTACCTGAATTTGTATAGTTTAAATTATTGTATATTTTAATGTTATTTATTATCTTTAATTTTTTGTGTGAATATTATTTCACACAAATATTTCGCCAATATTTTGATTTAATTTAGATGTAACTAAAGTACTTTGTACATATTCCGAAACAAATGTATTTGTTTTGAGAATCGATAAACTTAAACTATTTAAAACTTGACCTAGTGTTAATTTAAAAGCAACTAGCTGCGCCTCGCGGTCTCACCCGCGTGAAATTTTTTTCGGGACTAGAGCTAAAAGCTAATGTTGTTCAGATCAGTTCAGTATTATTTTCTTGAAAAGAAAACTAACATGCATCAAATATATGTAAAACACAATATTTATATAGGGAAGTACAGAGAGAGAGTTTCAGAAGTTGTTAATGTTAACCGAAGTCAGCTGCGTGTGTACAACGTTAATAAAGTTAACCTTTTAAAGTTTTTATTATTACATTGAGTAAAATCACGTAAAATTATAAGAGCGATTCCGGAAATCGAAGAGCTTCGTTATTAAATAATAATAATATTAAATAACCTATCTTATGTGTTTATTTTTTCAAGGATTTTCAGCATCCATATTTACGAGTAGATCATGTTACAGCAACATCGTATGAAAACTACGCACCCGTTATTCCCAAAAAGCGGGAAATACAAAAGTAATGAGCAAATTTGAACCTTAAAGGCTCTGACTTAAGAGCAAACTCATTAAATTTTCATCATCGAAAATGTAAGAGAAAGATTCATTGAATAATTGAGGGTAAGTCGCAGATGTGGGTTCGATGCCTCCTGTGGCTGAGCGTTGGAGCGCGTCGGGCGGCGCTAGCGGCGCGGTGACGCTACTACCGACGCAATGTGTCAGTTTACTGCCGGTGTCTGCGGTTGTCTCTCTTATCTGTAGGTCAACATGCTGACGATTTCACTCCAATTCATCCAAGCTTTCACATTTATAAAATGAGTGTGAAGTGAGATGTGATTTGACAGCTTGCACAGTCAAAACCTGCAAACTCGCGGTTGTCTGGTAGAGATCGATCGTGAGCGATAAGACCACCAATTGTCACAATTTTTATAATTTGAATATTGTATGTTAACTTTTTCTAAGTGAAGAGAGCAAAAAACAAATCTTTCAAAATATCTATTAAATAGGCTACACGACCCAGAGTAACCAACAAAGTAGAGTCGGATGTCGATGCGATGCGATCTACACTACTACTACTACTCTATTAAATTCATGAAGGACATTATACAGTACCCTTTATTTGGCAAGAAATATAGTTAAGTTATTTTTCTAAAAACTTCTTAACCCTTTATGGTCCAAAAAAGGTACAAAACCCTACAAAAAATTAGATTTAGTAAATTTGCGAAAAACTTTTTTTATTTTTTCGGTTGTAAACCGTACTACGTCAAGCATAATGTTTTGAGATATAACATTTTTTACGACAATGCCAATTTGGGGTATAAAAAGAACAACTTAAATAACTAAGTTAGAGCACTATTATTATTAACATAGACCAC
This sequence comes from Eupithecia centaureata, assembly GCA_944547425.1. Lineage (NCBI taxonomy): Eukaryota > Metazoa > Arthropoda > Insecta > Lepidoptera > Geometridae > Eupithecia > Eupithecia centaureata. The sequence continues at coordinate 14,797,179 of OX155688.1, forward strand.
AACAACTAAAACACTTACCTCCCCTGATAAGTTGTAAAGTGAAACTTTGAGTACTTCAACCCGCGAGCACCGACACCGTAACTTTCAATAGAAGCGCGGCAGCACTTTCACCTGAAGCTCCTCAAACTGAAACATCAGCCCGAAGACTTTGCAAAGAGTTCCCTACGAGTGCCTACTGCCGGGGACGTACGGGAGGGAATGTCTTTGATTATAGGTAATTACAGAAATGAGAGCCCGTGCGCGACTCGATCACATTACAAGTATGGCCACGGAAAGTCAACTTATTGGTCATCATACCTTGTTTGTAACATAAAAAAATAAAATGGTCTATCTTTAAGCACGCATAACGCTTTAAGAAGCATAATGCTCTTTTTTCCATGAACAATTAGGTAAATACTTAGGTATATTAATTTAGAATGAAAGTAGGTAAAATGTTAAAATATTTGTTATTTGTGTAATAGGGCTAGAAAATTCAACCTGCAAGCAATTTTACACCTTTTACAACCTTTTAATGAGTATAATTAACACATTTACAAGAACATACCTTATACAAAACTTACACACAAAAATGCCTTTATATTTTCGAAAATAGCTATCCTATCACCATCACAGACATTATTTAATGTGATTGTTCCGCTGCCTGACGTGAGCCTCCCCTAATGAGCGCATGACGTAGCCGAGCGCCTCGTGTCCTCCTGACAAAATTGTTATTACCCAACTGAAGGATCTGCTCAAGGTAAGTGTACGTACCTACTCAGAAACAATTCCAAGAAGGTGGCCATGTTTTGTATACAGTATCGGATCAATATGGCTATTGATCATGACTTTAGTTTAATCCAAATTCATGCTGGGTCCAATTAAGCGCCTCCACACTTACATCTAATTCTGTTCAGGCAAATATAAGTTACGACGGATCCCTGTAATCATATCACTTGCCATTTTGGACATTCATGTAGTAATGGCAATACACCTAACCTACATAAAATAGCACAACCACGGGTTGTTAGCTGATGCTCTTCAAAATGTTTCTATTCGTAATAGCAGTGCTGGTCAGTGTTCAATAACTCTTTATAATAGCTAACTATTGCCCCCTTTGCACGAAGCGAGATAGCGGGTGCTGAAATTAAACTATTTTAAAGATTTTATTAGTCCCAAAGAGCTGGGAAGAGTTGAAACAGTTCTCAACACGACTTGTGCACCCCGCGAAGAGACTTGTGAAAGCACGTCCACCGGCATGTCACGGACGGTATCATCGCCGCACTTTAATGAATCGTCTGAGGAATGTCCAGCATTGGTACTCAATATATTAGTTTAAGAAATATGTGACCGCAGTTACTGCTGCATTTTGTACACTCTATTCTGTAAGAGTATATAATTTTACACTTACAGATAAAGCATTGTATCATTAGTTGATGGCTGTAATTAAAATAGACAATAAATAAATACTTGTAGGTACAGTAGCGTTCACTATTTGCTATACCCCTAATTTCTAAAATATTCGCCAACAATAATGTTGAAGAACTTCAAACAATCTTAAACTTAGTGCAAAAACTTAACAATAGTTGAGATTCGAACCACGGCTTATCGCATCGCAGTCGACCGTTCTTTCATTTCTGCTACCCGGTATGTTGACTCATAGTTCGAATTTTTAAGCCAGTAGTTTTATCTTAACGGTGGTAGTTGAATCGGTTGAATGCATTTATTAATTTTGTTCGAATGAATGAGGGTAGTTATAATATTTTATGTAACGAATGACAGTCAAGTAATCGTTTCACCACCGCTGGAGTATAATTATTGTTATGGCTTTAGTAAACTGTGTTTGCGTGTTAAAAGTTTGAAATATCAAAAAAGAATAGCCATTTAAGCAATTTTGTAAGCACTAAAACTATAAAAAATCACGAACAAAACGTTCCTAATAAAACTATTGCAAGTCAGCTTGGGATAAGCGTAAGTGTATTTTTATTTTGTTTTGTATTGATTCGTCGTATTTATTGAGCATAGGTAGATAATTAAAATTTTATTTAACTTTCAAGGAAATAACAGTTCAACTTTGGGTGAGGAGATACGCTTTGACTGAAGATGTAAAGGCAAAGCGATCGGGTCCACGCCCATGGGTTTTCACATCAGAACGCCATAGACAAATTGTGAATACTCACAGCCATGTCTGACATGGAGGGTCGGATAATACTATGGAGGAAACCAAACAAACGACTCCTACCACAAAATATACTACCTGTTCAAGCAAGTGGCAGAATTACCATAGGTAAGATGTGATATAAATAATACCTAAGTATTACCATGCAAATTCTGCTGCAAAATCAGTTTCTTTTACTAGAGACTAAATGACCTATCTAGTAAATTTCCAACATCTTTTTTATTACAAACTAAATTGCCTGTCCAGTCAATTTTTAATTGAATTTATACCCCTACCTACAAGTCTTGAAAAGTCAAGTGTTTTTTTCAGGTTATTGGGGCTGGATGTCATCCATGGGCCCAGGAGAACTCGTAGAAATTGGCGGCCGCTTGGGGAACAATATTTACAAGTGTTGAAAAAAGTTATGATACCACAGTGCTCGTTACTTATGCAGTATCTCAAATGAAAAGTAGGCTAAAACAAAGTATACCAAGCGAGGGTTATCCAATTCGATATTAATTTTGAGTTAACAATAAATTAGTTTTGCTATGGTAGTTCTAGCTTGCTTTTCATTTAGCGTATTGCACAATGATGCTCCAAATTTCTCTTAATGGGTAAATAATGGTCTGTTACACACGAGAGATCTAAATTGTTAATATTTATTAGATGCTGCCTATAACAAAGTAGACCTTACAGTATACTGTGGTATAGGTATTCTAATAATAACAAAACATGTTTGTTCTACTTGTGTGTTGACTTTTATTTACAATGATTATAAAACAACATAGTTGTGTGAAAAGGAACCGAAAATGTAATAAATTTTCTTAATATAAGTTAATATCATTGTAATGTAATTTATTTTCTCTTTCTTTCTATTGTATTAATAAAATAACATCACATAAAATCTGAGATGTGTTTATTATATTCCAATCATACCCTATTTCTTATTAGTAAAAAAACAGATTATAGACAATTATTATGCTATAAAGTCATAGGTGAAAAAAAGCAAAAATAACATCGGTATAATGAATCGAACATCCTACCCTAGAACACAAGCCGGACCCCTGAACCACTCATCCAGATTGTGATTGCTAGTTTAGTCGAAATTAAAGATAGCTTTTTATTTTAGCTAGCTCAATTGTTTTAAAAATCATTTTCATTACTTACCAGCTTATTTTTTTCTTTTATAATAATAGTAGTAATTTTCTTTGTTATTTTAGTTACTAGTGCTTTGTCAAAAAAAGCAAAAAATTGTTTCAGTAAAGCAGCAGGATTCGTTCCTGGTATGTCTATTAGGGGGGGTAAGCAAATAATGAACGCCTCTGTACCTCACACAATCGTTCATTTTGTCCGACCGACTCTCATTTCTAAGTAATAATTACATAAACTTATTTTATCTACTAACGCTACAATCAAGTAATAGATGTCAGAACATGGATTCTGAATACCTAGGGTATTGAGAATTTTCATCACACAAGACTCCTTTCAAACTCCTAAGCAATAACGTTCCATTGCATGGTTTTTGTGATATTCTTTGTTGGTATTAAGATTATTATTGATGTTTATGTATGAGATATATAAATAAATATCTGAGTATTATGTAGTAAATCTACTTGCGTTCTGTGGTGTAGGAACAGGGCATTTGACAGCCTAACTAACCAGACTATTTGCGGTCACGTTGTGGTGAGCCAAACCACATACTTTATTAATAAGCCTGACATTGAGCAACTATTAATTACGTAGAGTTTGTATCTGTCCACCGTGTTCTAGCAACCCTAGAGCCCTCCCCTGTCCCTCGAGAGCTGTGAGCCGGCTCCCGGCCCTGCTTGTAAATAATGAATCCGTTACAACTGCTCCAATCAACCAAATTGTGCATAGTCGCGGAGCGGAGTCATGTTCCTGGTTCGTTATTGTTAAGCATCGTTAATTTCACAGTAATCTGAACTAAATTATATACTACGGTGTTCCTGACATATTCAGTGTGATTTGATTAGAAAATGTCAAACACACTTCTATAATAAAGTTTTGGATGGTAGGTATAACCAAGCCTAGGGCTCTCGACATTTTCTTCTTCGTAGTTAAACAAATTTTCAGGTGATCACACCATTTTTGTGGTTCCATCAGAATTTTCTCCGTGAAAAGTAAGCACCGATAAATAAAATAAATGTGTTGACAGCTCCTGAAGTAACCTAAACAGCTGGTAGGTAATGTAACGGAGACGATCCCTTTGGCCGCACAGTGATCGAACGCAATCGAATCTGCACAATATAGGGGTGAATTGTCTTCATTTGTTTCAAGGCCTTGGTAATTGTTTTTAAGGTCCATCGTACCTTCAGGTTCCTGCGTCCAATAGTTTCTCTGCTAGAGTAGGTATCCTATACCGTGTTATTGGAGGTGTTTCAGGGAATCACTGCAAATAAACAAGCCTGTTGCAGTCTCGATACAGATTTCAGGAAAATTATGAGATCGATTGGATTAGAACGACATGGGATAATGTCGACTAGCTGCAGGAGTTAATGAGCTTCCGAGGCTCTACTGACCCAAAATCAGATTTCATTAAGAGGTGGTTTTGTTATTATATTACGGAGCAGACATTGTAATAAATACATTACACGTAGAGTTTCAATATCCCAGTCATGAATGCGGTGTGTACTAATAGATTCTATGGATAGGCCACAGCCTGTAATGAAGAGCTGCTACATTACTTTGTTTAGAGCTCCATATCAATGCCCGAATCTTTATATAGGTATTGAACTATGATTATTTATTTGTTATTGACCTATGTTGATGTTGCTCAGACATCGCCAGTTTTTTCGACGTAGATACAAATTGTATCTTCCTTTTTTTGATTCCAGATTCCAACTCTTAATCTGAAGAACTAAAACAACATAGTGTTATCCTACACAATGTTTTTTCCAACTGCCTACGTTTGTCGATAGTGACCGGACCTGATGTGGATAAGTTCGTCGGCTGTGGTGATGAAGGTTGGATTGGATCCCATTAGGGCGCTCCCGTCGGCGGAGCGCGCGGTGAATTGGCACTTTCGGTATAATTGGTGCGAAAATTGATTCGCTACAATATTGATTTTATGTTAATAGAGGAACAGTCAATGGACCTACATCCACGAGAAGAACCAGCTGGCGACGTCTCGTAGCATCCTCGGGACATTAACGATGGCTGAGACATTTCTGTGTTGAATTGACGTTATCGAAGTGGTTGAATGACTTGTCAAAGGCAACTATTGACCATTGATGTGAAACCATAGTAAAACCCAGAAATATTGATGATACTTTAATTTTTCCATTAATAAAAAAATAAGTTTTTCAATAGGTTCGTGACCAGAACTTCATAATGACCATTATTTTTCAGCCTTTGTGATTAATACAGTAATTGCCCCGAGCCCGCGTGCAAAAACAACTTATTCTGTGGCCTCAAGTCTGTAAATTAATAACATCGCTGTAAAAAGTGTTGCCTCCATAATTAACCCTTTGAACGCTGTTGCCTCAGACAAGTCATTTACAGGTTTTTTTGTCCTTTTAAAAAGATATTTATTTTGGTAAGAATTTTTTTTAAAACAATTTATGATGTATATGCACAAGAGTTTAATGTAACATTACATAATTTAAATTAGTAGTACTCGTAGTTAGTAGTACTTAGTTGTTCTTTTTCTTCACATTTTTGTATTTTGTTTTTCATTTCAGCTGCTGGTGACTGTGCGCGTACAAAGAATAGGATCACTTCAAAAGACATCTTCCAAGCAACCTTTATAAAAGTAGATGACCTTGCTAGGTTCTAAAAAGAGTTTGTGAGATTTTTTGTATACTAGATGTCCATATAAAAAGCACGTTTGTATACATGTTGAGTTGGTTGGGTGCCGGCGCAGTCGAGGGCAGTTGGTTCAACTCCAAACGTCAATTTGATATTTACAAATTGCAGTCGGATGGAATGTGAACACGTGAAATATGGCCCGCGCTGATTTAAGAGACACTTTTATTTCTCGTTTTGGATTTTTGCGGGAATTTTATTACTCTTTGTGCATTGCGATAGTGTCATTATTTATTTTAGGGCATCTTTGCTGGGTCGATGCCTACCGTTATTCATTCCAGTTTAGTATTCATTCTTAGAAGGAACATGGTACCTACCTATTTTGCTCCATCTTTTTCTTCTTCCTCCACTAGACCCGTCATCTCAAGTCAAGGTATGAAGCTGATGACCGATATTCTTCCACGCTCAATTGGTCTAATATCTTTTCACGTCTCATTGTGCCTATTCATTTGAAGAAAGTATGATTAAATAGCAAAAGATGAGGTTGTTGTTAATAAGGTCTAAAGTGGAACGATACAGTTGTAAGCGATACGAGACATCCCAGCAATTTGCACTTCCCACAATTAACGCTTTACTCCAATAACAGCTTCACACCAAACAGTTTTCGACAGAGACATAACCAAGTGTGAAGAGAACAGCGGGTAATATTGTTGATATATTACATAATATCCATTATATATTTGTATATTATAATTTATTGGATTGTTAGTGTTCTTTACACGAAAGCAATCCAGTGCAGTTTAGCCGGAAAAAACGGTCTGTTAGAGGCCACTGGTGATGATGATGAAGCAACTGATAAATAAGGATTAGTTCTAAACATCTTCAAAAAGATTAAATTGCCACCCTTAAATTAAGCGTAGCAATATATTTTTTGAAGACATTTTGTCAGAACTCAGAGTAACTGCTTAGTTGTGACAAACGGAGGCTCCGGAGGGAAATAATATAACTAGCCCTTTTAAAAATGATTAAGTTATCTTAGTATTTTAGCGGCGGTGCGCGCCGCGTCCCAATAAATTAAGGAGGGAAGCACATAAATACAAAAAACCATTTCAGACACCGCACAGTTTTATAATAAACAAGCTCTGAAAAAAAACCGATAACCACTTTCAAGAAATTTGATTTCCAGGCGCCGAAAAATCTTTGTTATTGTCGTCGTTAGTAAGTAATGCAACACCACTACACTCCCACCGCGTGAACTGGAGCCGCTCGTTCGCACTCGGTCCGCAGCCGGTCCTTCTCCATACCGCGCCACAATTTCACATCTTAATTGATCAAACAATTAATAGTCCATGTTAATTTGGTGCGCGTTATCTAATTGATACAAATGGCGGCTCAAATGTTTGTGTGACAGCGTTCAGCTCGGCTTGTTTATTTACGACTGTTTATAACAAGTCCGTATTGAGTTTCAGATGGGAGTTGGCAACTCTCGCACGTGTTGCGTGCAGCCGCTGACAGGGGACTAACTACCTCCCCGATAACTCAATTCACAACATTCACAGCTCTCCTCTGTGAAGGTTGAGCTCTCGCCTTAAGAATGTTTCGGCCTTTCAATTGTGCTTACATACCAGTGTTGGGGAAGGGAAGAGAAAGAATGAAAGGAGAGTCTGAGGTGATCTAGAATGCAAATAAGAGACAAAGACAATTTTCTTAGACTTGAAAAAGAGAGGTCTCGTTTTAGTTAAACACAGTTTCAGTTTCGTTTCAGTCAGAAAGCCAGTCGTCATCACAAACGGAAGACGTCTACAGGTCACGTCTGGCTCATCGTTGAACATAAGAAGGCTTTTGCCTCGTCACGTTCGTAGTTTTAAGTGCTAAGGTTACCGGATTTCTTCTTTTATCGCAAAGAATCCATTTATTTATAAATATATTAATTTTATGAAATATGAACTATAATACTACTAATAAGTTAAAGACACAAAGGAGACTATGTCGTGTACCTGCTCAGCCTGCCCATGAAACATTTCACCCACTCCGCCCGCCCCCTCTGAGAGCCCGCGGCGCACCGACCTTGCTTTAAATACTGAGATACTTATCTTAATCATTATTAAAAGGGCTATTTATATTATTTCCCTGCGGAGCCTCGGTTTGTCACAACTAAGCAGTTACTCTGAGTTCTGACAAAATATCTCCAAAAAATAAATTGCTACGCTTACTTTAAGGGTGGCAATTTATTTTTTGTAGATGTCGAGAACAAATCCTTATTTATCAATTGCTTCATCATCATCATCATCACCGGTGGCCTCTTATAAATACCGTTTGTTCTACCCAGACTACCAAACACTAGTAGCGTAGATGTTAAGAATTTTCCAAGGAGCGAACCAGTTATCAGTTCGCAGTTTTAATCACATCAGCACAACTAACGTTTTGGTGGATCTCTACAGGTAACTTAATTTTGTATTTCCAAACAGGTTATTTTAAGTAAGTATCATAATGAATTAACATTCAGTTTTTTATTAATGACAATGTTATTTGCGTCAAATCTTGTTTATAAACAAGCAGCAACAAAAATGCAGCAATCACAAAAAGCGTTTCCAACGCATTAAAATCAGGCGTTTTGCTAGTCGGCAATCAATAATAGTGTCCGGTATCAGAATTCGGTATCAGGAGGTGATAAATGAAGTAAATATTTAGTTTAATAAATAAAATATAAAGGTCTCAGTCACATACCAAATCAAAGACAAAAAATTAATTAACTTTTTTCTTTCTCATACTCGTAGGTAACTGTTTTCCAAGACAGCGTACACATTCACGGAACTTTACTAGATCAACGCACAGATAGACACACAGAAATACATTTTGAATAAAAGCGTATTATTTTGATCCATTTTGGTTGTTTTGTTGCTATCGTTTTTCTTTGATAAAACCCTATAGAAAAAAATATAAATAAAAAATTCGATGACACATCAGTTATAAATAATTATGGATAGTAACGTTTGCTGCACGGTAATTTCCGAAAAAAAACATGGTCATTATTACAATCATTTTAGAGCAGGACTGATGGTATCTATTTTGTTAGTCTTTGAACCGCGGGTTTTATCTCTTGAGCCTCCATTATTGGTCGATGATTTATTCCATTTTTATGAAAATTAGGTAGTTTCTTTGAAAAATAAACTAACTAATACTCATACATACGTAAAAATTGTGTCGTACAAATCGCTGGTGGAGTGGAACAGACGCGTCTATTGTGAATGCACTAATGGTCACTGCAAAATTGTGTTCATAGTAACCTCGAATTATTTCTCTCTTCAGGTCATTTGCACCACGATTCTGAAATATTCTATTTAGAAATCAAATGTTTATTACAAACATATAAGTCTCTGAGATAATATTCGTCGAATACCTTGATCAATGCCTTTTCTTTTTATATAGCTTTGGATCCTCTTCTATATGGAGAAATCTAGCAAGTAAAATAGTAAGAACATTTGAAAATTAGGCGCCTTTACTTATGATATTAATAATACGAGTAGCTCTACGTTGCTTAATTAAACTTAATTTCAGGTATTCTGTGAGATTACTCAGCAAGGTTTCTAATTTTCAAACTAAATCATAAACGAGCTTATGACTAATCTAACAATAATCAGACCTAGCAAGATGATAGTTTAATAGCAATCGACTATCAAATTCAATAAATTTGGTATTTGGGTAAATCTTCTTACATATAGAACAAGACGAATGCATAAGATTACATTATTCTTACTTACTTTCATACTTATATGAATTCATCAAATATTAAAATGAAGAAACCTTCTCTGATTGAATGAACACAAACAAGATACAAAGCCTGTTGCTGTTTGCACGTAATAAACTCGATAATATCCCATCCCTTAGAAGTTAAACTAAATTTGTCACTTTAAAATTTTGGATTATTGGCTTTTTGAAACAGTACGAGAAGCTTAAGAGCCACGCCATGCACCACTCGCTGTACTTGTACTACTTACTTGTTGTTGTTGCACTACTCGCCCTCCAGTCTCGTACGGACACTTGAAGTTAGTCAGTATTTTTCAATTATCTATATGTATTATATATGTCTATATATTATATATATTTATAAATATGTATTGTTCTATTATAAATAATATATATTATTATATTTATATAATATTATATATAAATATAATAATATTAAGGAGCGATGTCATTCAGCCAGGGGGCCGGACGGACGAGGCCGGCGCCCGGGGCCCGCGCCCGGGGCCCGCGGCCCCATCGCTCGCTGACAAGACGCTGATTGGACGATTGCCCTTTCTCTATCTGTACGAATCAATGAACGCGACGGATTTAATAAAGTACCTTTTTTTCCTTATCTGAGGTGAGCCTTCTAAAATTGGGGTAAATTGTGATAAATGCGCTGTATGTGGGGATATTTGCAGCCTCTGTCCGCGGGTTCACTTTCGTGGGTTGAATAGGTACTTAAAAATAATTCAAATAAAATAAACAGTGGATTTACTTTCAACTTGAATCAAATCAGTAAATACCGGAGGTTATCTCTTACATCAGCACTTACAAGCTTTAAACTCTTCTTGAGGTAGGTATACCGACTTGTCGATGATCGGGTCGAGTCGAATTAAGATTCTTACAGTTTCGGTAGTTATTTAATTGTAAGTCATGCAATGCTTGGCTGCTGTAGAATCTCATGAGATCCGTGTAAATCTCCACAAACCTGTCCGAGCCACAAGCCAGCCTGCGCGCGCTGCGCTGCTGAGCTGACGGACATTTACCTAATGCGCATCGTTTACCCATTTGTTGGAACTATAACCAACTGCAACACTGAATCCTTCTGCAGCTGTTTGTTTCGTTTAATATTCATCTTCTACTCATTTACAGCTAAATCATGATCATTTACTATAGCTATGTGTTATGCATACAAACCTTCCTCATCAATCACTCGTTGTTTTAAAGATCTAGCATACATATGGACAGACAGACAGACACAGTCAGGCAGCGGGAAGCAACTTCATTTTATACTATTTAGTAATAAATAGACCTTCGTTGTATGACCAGACCATTTCATCTGAGGTAAAGTGAGAATGTGGCCGACGATGTAGTGTCTCGATGCCTAGAAGACAGGACGATAAAGGTACTTACGCTAAGGCTAGCTCGAGTTCGCTAGGGACATCACAGTTCACTCTTTAAAAAAACATGATTGGTTCTTACGACTTACTTCATGTTGTGAATAAATCAAAATACGCTAAATACACTTAAAAGCTTTTTAAAGAAACCACCAGGTTCACAAAACAAAGTAAAATTAATTTAATTAAACCACCGAGGATCACGAGACTTGAACTTGTCAGAAATAAAATTAATAATTGTAACGGATCGCTTCGCTGCCGCCTGCTGGAAATACAATCAATGTCTATATAATATTATCAACTAGCAGCGCTTCGCGGCTTCACCTGCGGTTATTCCCGTTCCCGTGGGAATTCCGGGTCAAAATATGCCTATATGTTATAGTCTATCTCTGTGCTAAATTTCATCCATATCCGTTCAGTAGTTTTTAGGTGAAAGAGTAACAAACATCCATCCATACTTACAAACTTTCGCGTTTATAATATAAGTAGGATGTGAGCGAGGCGGAGCGCGGGGCGGGACGAGCCCCACTAGTGAAAAATAAATAAACAATGCTGGACAATCCACACGGCATCATCTAAGCCCAAGCTAAGCAGAACTTGTGTTATGGATAAAATATAACTGATCACTGTTACTTACCTACATTACATAGATAGATGTATTATTTATTATACACTAGCAACCCGCCGCGGCTTCGCACGTCTTTATTATACGTATAAACCTTCCTCTTGAAACACTCTATCTATTAAAAAAAACCGCGTCAAAATTTAATTTATGAGGAGCTTTTATGAGGAGCTCATCTTTGCTTCCTTAATAATACCTACTCGAATTATAAACGCGAAAGTTTGTTTGGATACACCCAGTATGGATGTTTGTATATACTTATGGTTTGTTCCTCTTTAACGCAAAAACGACTGAAAGGAACGGGCTGAAATTTTGTTCAAAGGTGGGTCACACTCTGGAATAAAACATAGACTACATTCCATCCCATAATATAATGATACACGTTGCCATAGAAACTACGCGTGCGAAACCGCAGGCCTAAACTAGTATAATAAGTGTAAGTGAATATAAAATTATATTATAGGTATGTATAGGTATGTGCCATCGTCATTATATATTGTCATTATATATGTCATTATATTATATTATAATATTATATTATGTCATTATATTATATAGTCATCATTTTCCTTTGACAAAAATAAATAAAGGCTTCAACGTTACTAAATATTGTATTTGTATTTTAAAAAGAAGCTTTAGAGAAATATTTTTATCTGCGGGTACATTAACATTTATTACCTACAGATAAAATATCTCATCATAAACTGGATTTTGACAAAACCGCTCCACGACATTTATTTAAATTACATAATATTGATAAGATGGTTGAATGGGTACTCCTGGTTGAATGGGTACTCCTGGTTGAATGGGTACTCCTGGTTGAATGGGTACTCCTGGTTGAATGGGAACTCCTGGTTGTATGGGTACCCCCGGTCGTATAGGTACCCCATGTTGTATGGGCACCCCGTGTTGTATGGGCACCCCGTGTTGTATGGGCACCCCGGGCTGTATGGGCACCCCCTGGCGGTAGTTGGGGAAGTAGGGCGCCGCCAGCACGGGCACCAGCGCCATGCTGAGCAGCACCAGCGACACTGCCGACACACATGCAAGCTTCATTTACTTATATCTCTTCATATCAAAGCCAAGTGCTTTATTTCTTTAAGACCTTACAGGACTTTTGCACACGCCATAAAATTCATTTTAATATAATTAAAAATTGGAAAAAAGCGCTCTCTATGATTTTTGTTCACTTCAATCTTTTTAAGGTAAAGTAAAGAAACGAACAAGAAACCTTTAGCTTGGGTTGTTAGTTTTAGAATTGGAGCAAAACTAAAACAAAATATTTTTATCTTCTAGATAATCATTTAGTTTGTAATTTTAATTCAAAAATAAAAGAAGTATTATCAGCAAATTCTTGTTTATTCTTTACAAGGTCAGGCAGGTCGTTAATATAAACTAAAAATAGGAAAAGACCGAAGATAGACCCCTGCGGTACACCCATTGTAACTACAGATCCCAAAGACCGTTTCCCATTAAAGTCAACGCTTTGTTTTCTGTCATTTATGTAAGGAGAAAGAAGATCCAAGCAAGCCTAAAATATGCGATACCAACAGCTCTACACCGGCATCAACAGTTGACCTGCCTCGAGTAAATCCGATTTGCTTACAATGTTGGAAGTCATTGTCATCAAACACCGAAGTCACCTATGCACCACTAGATAAGCTAAAGGCATCGAGTCAAACCCAAAAGAAAACGTTAGCTTGTTGATGAATTTTAATCTTCGAGGGAAAAAAATACTAACTGCCGCCGAGCTTACGCGTAATTTAAAGGTGGTCTTTTTCCGTAGGTACTGCGAATACTAAAGCTCCCTTAGCTTATGGCTGTCTTGCACATTTTTTAGTAAATATTATTTTAATCTAAGAGTAAGAGTACTCACCTGTAGCTGCTCGCATGTTCGCGAACTAGCTGTCTGCCTATTTGCACAAACACAAGTATCTATGTTAAACTCCTTTGTTCTTATTTATAGTGTTTTCAAGTGAGTATTTAATCACATGATAAGTTGTTGGTTGCTGTGGCAGTAAACTATAATATATTTATGATTTTGCATTACTAACTGATTTGTTTTGTAATGGTGTATTTCTTCAATCACTGCGCGAATGTTGCAGGCTATCTGAGGGCTCCTTCCCATTACATCCATAAAAGATTCCCACTCACATCCACCATAATTTTTATAGGTCTTTGAAGTGCAGATACAATGACCTTTTTTGCTTTACAAAAAAACGATTTGAATTAGTCAATAAATTGGACTAAAAATATGAAATCACATGAAACAAGTAAGTTATAAACGCGAATGTTTGGCTAGAGGTACGGATGGATTTATGCTTGTTAATTTATTCGTGTTAAAGCTACTGAGCTAATTGTGCTGAAATATACGTACATATATGTAGGTCTTGATCTGGAATAACACGTACATTATCTTTTTTACAACATAAATCAGTTCTCGCGGGAAAATAATAATATTTATTCGTTTCTTTAGACCAGTTATTAGATGATAGTTGATCAAATAATGTATGCATCTAAGGCTTCTCATGGGGCAAACTCAACGCGCGCGGAGTTGCGGGCAAATGCTGGTAGGTAGGTAGGTATCTCTCTGGTATCTCTCTGGGCACCACGAGAAACTCTCATTGCTTACGACTACTTCTTACACAATCAGACAATTAAAAATTGATTCGAAATGAAAGTCACTCTTTTTTTTATTGTTTACCCCTCAGAGTCAATTAGTGTAAGTAGTAATTTGATGGGATTTTATTCATACCTTCTATTGGTTAACCATTCATCCTGCTCATCAGTTTCATTTTCGTTTCTTAACTCTACCTTAAAATATTGAAGTGAACAAAAATCAAACTGATCACTTTAGGTATTTCTTAGTTAAATTGTAGGTATGTAGATACCTACTTTTATATTCGAACTTTCTAACGTATCCAAGAGTTCTGTAAGGTCTAAAGGAAATAAAGCACTTTGAGTTTGAGTTCGCTCACATGTCTGTTTTATATTTTTATGGCTTTAGCGTATCTAGCATTGGATTTGTTCACAGATGGTTCCAATAGTAGAAACTTACAAATATCGCTAAAAATATGTGATCGATAAGAGTTTGCGATAGGGATTTTGAAAAAAATATCGACGTATCGATATATCGATATTTTTTATTCCCATATATCGATATAAAATAATAAATAATAATAAATAATCATCAATCCAATATCGAAAGTCGTACTAAAAATGATAAATTTCAAATTTCATGTAAACAAAAAATAGAATGAATGAATCATTCACTTCATTTTCAGTCACAATCAAAATAAAGTTACTAGCATTTATAGCCATAAATTATTCGCTCATACAATTCAGGCATAAATTCGAATTTTCTAAGCGACACTATCATTATAAACACTTTAAGCAAGAGAAGTGAAGTTAAAAAACTTCCTTGAAGGTTTTTTATCAATATAATTAAGTATGATAAGATACCTTCGTTTAATCAAGATTTTCATACATCAAGACAATGTTCATTGTATAAAACATTATAAGTAAGTACTTACTTGATACTATTGAGCTAGGCTTAAAGAATAATGTATTATTTTAAAATTGCAAAATTTCTCTGAAAAGTAGACCGATAAATCGAAATATCGATATTTTTCTTCACTTCCGACATCCCTACTTTGCGACCGATTTCGGTCGCTATGCGATCTATGTCGAGACTGCATCCCCTGGACTCTTGTACATTTGCACGTCGCAACGTTTTCATTACATTGATATGATTTTAACATCGAGGGAAAGAGATAACTTGAAGGGAGTTTCTGCCTGCAGTTGGTGGACGATGCGGCAATGCTCAAATTATTATAATAAACTTATTTGAGTTGAGGTGAGTCAATGCTTTCAACGCATTCACTGCCGGCGCGGCGGTGATCCAGATGTGGTCGATTTCCGAGGAGCTGGAGAGACGGACACGTGGGCCATGTCCTAAGTATTCAGTAAATGTCAAAATACTACTCATCTAGGTATTTGAAAATATATCAGCCTGGAGGAAATACCTCTGATCGAATAATAATAGAAATAGATAAGGCCGCCAAATCCATTGCTTTTCTATTACACGTATCCTACGTGTAATTAATACTTTTTAATAAAAGATTTATCTATCTATGTATCAGGTGAAACATCTGTTCGTTTAGTGTACAATAATCTGTGCCCTGTGAGTGTTTAAGTGCATATTGTTGAGAGTACCTAGAAGTCGTGAAGTCATACGAGCGGTGGTCATTCCCGCAGTAGTGCATGACTCACCTGCAATGACCTGCCTGTCCTCGCCGCGCGCGCTGCATTTGATAGATGATACATAGATAGATAAAATGTTTATTTGGTTCCACAGACACATTACACGACATATTACAATTTACATTTAATTTTGTTCTTCATCTTGAGATGATCGCGTTCTAATCTGATGCAGTAAAAACTAAATGTTTTATGTTTTGTTAGATTATTCGGAATTTTAGCAACTGGGTTATGTTAAACTTTTTAGTTCTTTTAGTTGATATTTATTTCATCATCATCAAACTATACAAGTCCACAGCTGGACATCATCATCAGCCTATATTAGTCCACTGCTGGACATAGGCCTCCCCTAATGAACGCCATCACTTTAACTTTTACTAACTTTGGGTAACATTTATTTTAATTTTTAGCCTAAGTAATATAATAAGCCTTAATATTATTCAATGTTTTTTTCTCTAAGAGCAATCAATACGATCACCCTATACTAGGCATAAATAAACAGGGCACAAGTCATTTTTATTGTGCTAGTTAGGTCAGGTACGTAGAGAAGTGTTGTGTTCGTCTGCTACAATAGGTACCTATGCGTGGGATTATCGTAGGAAACTAGAATATAGCAAACATTGTAAATTGTAACACTAGCGGCTTTGTGGGACTCTTTTTAACATTTAGTTATAATGTTGGGCCAAGCGTAGAGTCCCTACCTGAATGCACGCCCGCTGCCCGCTGCCCGCTGCCCGCTGCCCGCTGCCCGCTGCCCGCTGCCCGCTGCCCGCTGCCCGCTGCCCGCTGCCCGCTGCCCGCTGCCCGCTGCCCGCTGCCCGCTGCCCGCTGCCCGCTGCCCGCTGCCCGCTGCCCGCTGCCCGCTGCCCGCTGCCCGCTGCCCGCTGCCCGCTGCGTTGCGTGGGCGGGCCGCACGCCGCAGGGCGGCTGCACTATTTTTAATTCGTGTTCTTTTCTTAATTAAATGTTTGATTTCAATAATTCAAAAGTACCTAATCGACAGGTATTGAAACAGTTCTAAATAATTACTTAAAATGGGATGGTTTTCGTGGGAATTTCTATCAACTTAAGTACCTATTTAAATAGTATAGAAACGTTTTAGGTCTATTTCAAACCTGAAACTGATTTATGGAATTAAAAATAGCCTGTGTTATGTATTCCAGGGCTAGAACTACGTCTATAAAAATTTCATCTCTATCCGTTCAGTACTTTTTGCGTGAAAGAGGAAGAAACATCCATAATCTAGACATCATATATTTATAAGTCAATAAGACCGCGCGGGAGTACATAGTGGATACGTAGGTGCCTACTGTGTCATCAATGTCATCATACACTCTCCAAACTCCATGCGCAAGTTAATGGGTAGGCCTTGGTTATCAAATCTGCAAACACCCACCTACCTACTACATATCGTGCTGTTCGGGGAAACTGGCTTAATACCTAATACTTAGAAAATAATACAATTAGTCACAAATCCAATACCATGTTAACCGAATGACGTACCTGTATAACATAATAATGGTACATTATGGTACAAATAAGTCATCGTTTAATATGTTCCACACTATTGTAGTCTAGGGACGCTGTCAGGCCATCTACTATGGAGTAGGGCATTTGTTGTTAACGGATTACACAAATAAATATTTATTTTTATTTTATGGCAATCTACGTAAACTAAACTTAAATAAAAAATCAACTCCTTATAGGTTTGTAGGTTACAAATATTAGTGATCATAAGATAGGGTTTAGTAATGATCTTCAAACTAAAAACAGTAAAAGGCAAACATATGATTTAAAAAATATATAGGTAGACCTAATTGATTTATTTTCGTCACTCACATTGACCAAAACCTTAATCCAGGATACCACAAAGGTACATTTGTGATAATAAATTACATGAGAATGTCAAAATGAATAACAACAAAGTCACATAATTGGGCGCTGTTCCAGTGCACTAACGTGGAACTTCCATCAGGAAGGGCCATTAGTTTCACGTACCTACAACATCGCGACTCCGGCGGCAAAACAGCACGTTATTAAAAAAGTGATCTAAGGTTACTCTAGCGTGGACTGAAATTGCATCATGGTCGTTAGTGGCGCCATGTACTTCGTTACTGCGGGCATGTGACGCTCCGGGGTTGAGAGATATAAAATGCAAATAAGAAAGTTCTCATAAAGGTGCACGTCCGACGAGCGTCACGGAACGCGTCGCGTGCGAGGACTCGCAGGAAACGCAAACATCAATAACATTTCATCATCACCCCGCTTGTACGTCCACTGCTACACCTAGGCTTTCCCCAGCCGACGGTCCTGAGCCACCGCATCGACTCCTGCAAGCGATACATGCGAGCTCTTCGCACACTCGCTCTCGCATTCATCCTGGTCTGTTGACACCTCATAGGTATCCAGCGATCTACATGGCTGCACATCGCCACTTCAATGTGCTCATTTTGTGAGATACGTCGGCTCCTACTTATTTCCGAGATCCGAATTGTATCGCGTAGAGGAACTCCCCTCACTAACATAGCTCTCTCCAGGGCTCGCTGAACGACTTTGAGTTCACGTTGGTGCGGGCGGCGACCACGTCACGGAACCCTAACTTATCACTGGTTACGTACATCGTTTACACTTTCAAAGACTTACTATCCAACGATTCATTTTCGATCATGCAATATTATGCTCAGTCAACTTCCCGGTGCGTTCCGCGGCAATCAAGGATGGCGAAGATTGTAGAGGTACGATGGCTCGGCCAACAGGGGTGCCTATGATTACGTTTTTTCATAGTATCCAAGAGTCGTCGATATCCGAGCTATCGTCATAGTCCACGGAGGTGGGTGTTGTCGTCGACTTGGACTTAGAACCAAAAAGATAAACGATCCCGGAATAGTGTTCCTTGTAGTGCGGCCCGTTGTAGGGGAAATCTTTGAGGTGCGGCCCGCCGTCGTCGGCCGTGGCGTCGGCCTGCTCGAGCGGGCTCCAGCCGCCGCCGGCCAGCGTCCCCTGGGGCCTGTGATCAGCGCCGAAGGGCTTGGCGCCCCCGATCACGTATCTTGGTGCTCCGATGACATGCTTCAGGAACTGTTTGTTTGCTCTACCGTTGAACTGGAATGATGCTTCTGAATGTTGGCTCAGCGAGGTCACTGTGGTAAAAATAGGTTGTTATTTTTACAAAGATTTATCATTAGAAATAAACATTTTTATGAAACCAAAGCTTATGTACTAGTAATAATCGCGTAAGGTATAGACATTAAAATGATCTTTGATGCCCAAAACTCGTGGCTCGAGGGAGAGAGAGGACCACTGGTCCGTTCTTGACCATTGATTCGAGTGAGTCGTGCATGCCCTATGCTTTTAGAAACATTTTTTTTAGAGATGTCGAGATGTTCCCTAATCTAAAATAACACTAATATATAATAGAAAATGATAAATGGGTTTTCAAATACCTACATATCTTTAAATAAACAATGACAAAGTTAAGGGACGCTTTTTTGATGATTAAGTACTTACTTAGATTAGGCTTTTTATTTAGGTATACAGGTATGGCGTAATAAGTGGAAAATCCTTTACCCACGGTTGGGTAAAGTATTATCCACTCATTACGCCACACCCCTACAAATTAATCAATGTAATCACTTTAACAAGTTGCTACCGAGCAAAGGTAGTTATCAAAATTGTAAGTAAACTTACATAACAATAATGACAGAATTTGTTTCATTGTCCCGTCTTATATGGGTGATTCTACGAAAACTCGTTTTTTGTCTGACTTCTGTGGCACATTTTTTTTTGTTGAAATTGCACATAATGATGGTATATTCTAAATGAAGATTTAATTTTGAATTTTTTGGTAGTGAAGGGAACTTTATTGGCTTTATGGTTACGAAGTTATTCAATTTTAAAAATATGGTGTCCACGGAAATCAGAATTTATATCACCAAAATCAAATATGGGTTGGTTTATCAATAAAAATATGTGTTTTCGGTAGTAAGTAGATTATTAAGCTAAGGACCAATTATTTGACGTTTGTAGTTTTAATCAGTTTTTACAAAAACATCTTTAAATCATTACTGTAAATACAAGTAACTTTTTACAAAAATCACACTAATAATGTTTATCTTTGTATTAAAAATAGTATAATTATTCATTTTATATTTATTATAAACTTTTATCCTAAAAAACATTATAAAAACATAAAAATATTATTATTGAGATGTTAATCAACCCGCAAAATCCACGGAAATCATACCACGGAAATCAAAAATAATTACAAAATCCTAGAAATTTTCTTAATTTGCTGGTTTATTTTACATTGAAATATGCAGTCGAAATTAGGAACACAAAAGGCATAAATTATTGCATTTATTATAACAATAGGATTAGTATGAACAAATTTACAGTCAACATGGTAATCAGAATTTCTAGATACCAAGCCACGGAAAGTGATTACGAACCGAAATAACAGAGTGACGTGGAGACATACACCTTTGTTGTACACACCACTGATGGGGCGTAACTGATAGTTTCTCTCAATCTAACAACTATTTACGCAGATATTAAAGTACAGTATTTATGAATAATTTAGTGCGCACCACGGAAATCAGAGCTAAACGACGGACGCGAAGTTATCTCGTTGTAACTTGTCAACTAAAGCTTAGTTTTGCGTAGTAATAGCGTCAAATAAGCAAGTAACTATCTGGGTTAATGTGAACCTATGTAAATTAGTACCAGAGTTTTTAGGAAATGATATAAAAATTTATTAACACAGGAACATGAGGTCCGGACGCACCACGGAAGTCAGAATTTCCAAGGATTTTATTTATTTTTGCTTATTTAAAATAAGAATATTAAAAAACTAAAAAAGGCCTCCCCTATTATCTTTGTCTAATCTACTATCATAAAAAAAATCAAAGGGCTAGGGATACTTTTTGTATGATTTTTCGAGCCGGACATGTATTTTTGAAACCCGGGAGAATCACCCATATATAAATCAATTATAAAACACTATTTAGTCAGGCAAGTTTCCTTGGATGGATCTAAATATACTTTCTCACGATCAACACGAATACTGGCCACTTAACTCCATAATGCTATAACTTTAATAATCAAAATCTATACATAACATAACGTCTTAAAATTTAAATTATACAACGTAGCTTACCAACAATTAGACTTTAGAATTAGATTTTTTTAGATTTCTTATTTTAGTAGGCACATTTTCCTTTTATGAATATACTGAAAACCAAAAATCGTTTTGTTCTCGTTAATCCCTTTTGTATGCTACGCCGAATCGCCGAAGCTGCGTAGCCCATACCTGCGTGGTATGTCTACGAAATATTTATCGTTATGGAGAAGAAAAGGTGAGGATTAGGTTAGAAATAGAGATAGAGAGGAAAGAGAGCAATCTTCCGTTTACAATGGTGAAATCTGCTACGTCTATTTGGATACATTTTAGAAGTTTAGAGAGTTTTCAGGCGAGTGTCACTCGCGCCAATGTCTCTTTTCATATCTAAGCGCCTCATCGTCCACAGAGGAGAAACAAACATCCAAACTTTCACATTGTATGGATTTGCTGATATCGTATTCTGTAAATTTACTTGTGCGCGTGTTGATAAAACAATGCGTTATGTATCGTTTAATTGAAAATTGTAAGCATTCGATTCGGTTAGTATTATACACCTACGTACTAAATTCAAAACATCAGCCTCCATCTTGTGCACTCGGGTAAAAACTGATCACGATTCTAATTTTAAAAGCATGTATCTGACTTTATTTGTTTTCCAATATTTTAAGTTTTTGAACGAGTCCTGTACACTTATGGAATATCCAAAGGTTATTATTTAAGAAAATACTCAAACTTGTTATAATTAGAGAGGACATTTGAAACGCAGTCGACCGAGTTTGGGTCGGAGTCCACTGACCCCGAGGAGGTCCACTAGTGGTCGGGTATTGGAATGTGATCAGAGCCTCGTGCGAAAGCCACTCGTTTTCGTGACGGATTCATTACTTCTGTACAGTTTAAATGAAATCTTGTAAGTGCGATATTACAGGTACCTATTTAGGAGTCATTACGTGCATTGTATAAATTCAATTGCTTTTAAAACGTCTTCTTTCCACTGTTAAACTAAATTGTTTAATTTTATAATGCATTTTATTTCACGTAAGTAGTTTTCTTTTATACATTATATAGAATTGATTTTTTATATTATATTATGTTTTTTTTAAATTTGTGTCTTAATAATTCAATTAGATAAATTTGATTTATTCCAATCTTTTAGAAAGAAGTGTCAGTATCATTAAGAGATAGGTGCAAGTAATGCAATGAATAAATAACATGTATTCAGCGGTATACATATACCGCTTCAATCAATGTAAGTATAATGTTTTATGAGCACATCCTGTATAGTAATGGTTGTGTTGCAGTGGTGACGGTGTGTCTGTGTGTGTCGGGCGGCCGCGGCGCGCCGGGGCTCGGCGTGCGGGAGGCGCCGGCCGCGAGCCCGGGGAGCCCGCGAGCGCGGTCGTTCTACCCGGCACACGTCCACCGCGACTTCCCCGCTGCTATCCCCGGGATGCAGAGCTGGCCGGCCGGCGCGCGCGTGCCCTCCCAGGCCAGGACGCACATCGTGCCCGCCACTCCGAGTCCCCTGCTTCCCAAACACTCTGGATCATCCTTGCCGGAGGGCACGCTGCTCAAAGCGCCCGTCTCTCATTCTTACCTCGGCCTTGGAGATTATTAGCTGCACATTTTGTAACACAATAATTATTATACCTAAAAGTATTATTTTGAAACTAATTCCTTGTAGTGCTTCAACCACGAGTTCAACTATGACAAATGTCCTTAAAACAGTATCTGCTCCCCTATAACAATCAACTTATTTTATGCGATATGCATATTAGATTGCGATAAATATGCATATAATTTTAATTTCTCCGGAGTCCATACAAATGTTATTAACCACTAGCTGTGCCCCGCGACTTGTGTCAAACGGAGAGCATTATATCGAAGATTGAAAAAGAGGTACACGAAGCGCACCAAAGTGCTTCCACATAGCGCACCCGTTTTGGTGTGCTTCATTCAGTAGGAATCTCAAGTTTTTGTTCCTCGTTGCGCACAATGCTTCTTCTTTCTTTTGTTTCTTTTACGGCTAAAGTTACCTCCTGTTTATCTGTTGCTGGTTCTCATCATCAGTCAATTCGAAGTCTATATTTCGAACGACGCCATACCGAGCGTATGGCGTCATTCAAGTATCTAGTTACAGAATCCAAAATAATTGAGAAATTGATAAACCAGAATGATTCTGGTCTCAAGCTACCGACGAGACTTGTTGCGGAACTGACATTGGGGACTAACATTTTCATTTCATCTGTTTTGTGTAGGATAAGTTTAATTACCTAATAATATAGTTATTACCTAGTTGAGTTTTCTGCGTGAATCGATGTAATACAAATAAGATGTAAATAGTGATGTATGTAGTTATGGCCCAAAACTAACAGACAAGGATGAAATACTAAAAGATTTTTCTCAACCTAACTCAAAACAAACACCAACCGAACGTGTCTATTTGAGATGTACCTACAGCTCCACCGCGCTGCGACTCGCCCGCGGCGCTTCGCACACTCTGCTTCAAACAATGTTTGAGCTCCACACGTTAAAACACCCAATGATATTCCTCTATCGCCCCGTATTTGCTCACTATTATAGTCCTTATTGACATTAGAGAAGAGACTTTAAGACGTTCGTTCACTGACGATCTCTTTATGGCAAAATTGTTTCCGAGCAAATAAAATTGCAGTGTTCTAAATTTTAACATTTTTATCAGGCAATCAAGTTGATGTGCTGATCATTATTTGTAAAAAGCGTGTAGAAATGGTTGGTGCCACGTTTTTATGGTAGTAGATATTTATTGATCACATTCTTGGCTTTATAAGTTTATCATCAGTTCATGTTTACTCGAAACTAAGTTAACATTATAGTTTGATGTAGGTCCTGGCAGCGCCGCAACTATCTGAGCAGTAGGCAAACTCTCACGGCTTATTGAGCAAAGAGCAATATTCAGTTTGCTGCTGAAATCTAAAAGTATGTCAGAGTAATAGCAAGTGCATATCAGAACCCCTGTTCTAAGTCTGTCCGAACCATCGGTCGAGTAAGAGTTAACCCGGCGGAGAGTACTGTCAAATCAATGAGAAAATCAAAACAAAACATATTATTGTGTTCAAGTAACAAAGTGCTGACAGTAAGTTCAAAGTTATGAATAGAATAATATCTGATGTGTTATTAGTACCTTTCTTATTTGCAAACTCCAAGTCAATAAGTTGAGTTCCTAACACAAATGAATTGGAATATTAGATCCCTGAGTGTGGAAGAGCCTTATGGCATCTCCAAACGCCCCGTCCGCCCCTTCGGGACGGTCTCCTGTGAAATAAAACTAAAATGTATAACATGTTTCAATTGTAAATACTAGTTGTAATTTTTCTATTCCTTTGCTTGTAATTTTCGTTGTTAATAAACATGTCTCTAACGTGGCTGCATCTCGTAGCAAATCTGAGATAAGTTTCCGAGATCGCGGCAAGGCTCAGCGGAACGTCGTCGCGTCGTCGGAGCAAAATGCAAAACGAGTTTTTGTTCAATGTGTTTAGACAACATAAAACGAATAACCAAAACCTAATTTGAAATATACCAGGTATTTCTGAGGATGCTGTTATAATAGGCGAGGTTTTTTGGTGGTGAAGTGGTTTTGGAAAATTATTTTTTAAATCGAACTCCAACTGTATAAATATTTCCTGCTAAATTCAAGTAACACGGGACAAAACAAGTAGTACAATAGACCCCGAGCACCCTCAAGTCACTCGAGTCCTCGGGAGGAGAGTCACAAGCACCAGGGCGGAGGGCGCGCTTAGCCTGCGTTCTACTGCCATGTGGACTTGTTTATAGTTGTACGAATATGAACACGAACGGGGGGTACAAGAGCAGAGAATTCTTTGTGAAATTATTATCGACCTACGTGGAACAACACGTTGGCTTAGAGGTGTCAACACTTCAAACGTGTTAGTTTCCCAACAAGAATCATATCAAAAGAACACTTCAGCATCCTCCACTTAACCTTTAACATGAACTCGGCAGAGGATCTCAAAACTTGTACACTTCCAATAATCTCACTTAATACCTTCGGCTTTAATTTCCGACCGAGAGTAAATTCGCACTATCCAGCTAACCCTGAGCCCTGACCTTGTTCGGGGATCGCGTCGCCGCACCTGATTCCACCTCCGACAGCCGACCGCACGGCTCAGACTGCGCTAGCCGGTAACCGACACCTGTTTCCTTGTCTTTACGGCGGCGTGCCGAAATGAGATGTCACGTATCATAATTATGTAGTAGGTAGTATGTAGAGTGTAGGAGCGGCAAAGCGGCGCAGTGGCAATGCTTTGCTGCGGAGGAGGCTGTTGTTGCTCTCGTAGCTGCGAGAGAAAAGGCCTCATGAGTCGGTCGGAGTTTAAAAGACAAATAATCGTGTATTGAACCTATTTGCTGAACCTTAATTAGCGAGACCCCGTCGACCTCTTATTTATTAAAAGGTACAAAGGTATCATCCATGTTATTTAATTTGTTTGGGTCAAATGGTTTCCGGTGGAAAAGGGTCGGGAAGAGATATTTTGGTTTTAGGCTCGCACGGACGAGCTGCCTTCTCGTCCAACTCGGAGTCGGTCCCGTCGGACTCGCGCCGATTCGAGCTACACCAGACCTTCAATAAATCGACTGTATAGGTTCAGAAAGTCCCAAATTCTAAAGATGACAGCATAAAAGTAATCCTTAATAAATATTGTTTTTATAATAGTTTTTAAATCAGTTACGGACGAAGTTTTTCCTTATGTGAACAGAGATATTGTAAAATTATTATTTCCTTCCTAACACGAGAAACGAACTCAGAACCGCCCCGCGATACCTTTGAATTTCTCGACATGAGTCCGCCGTTTTGTCTCCATTACTTTGTGTAGTCACAGTCATGAAAGGTTTATGTCTCAAATCGTTTGTTTGATCTAAAGACAACAAACTATCACATTGTCATAGTTGATCGAATTACATTTCGTATATATTTAATTATGTAAGTAAGTACCTAAATTTCATCATCTTTTAAGGGCTAATAGCAAAGATAATTTAAGAAAAAAAAACATAGTAATCAAAAGGTACCTAGATGTATACTACCTCTACACATTTACATTTATTCAAAATTTCTTATAATTTCTCCAGGCACTTGTCCAATCGTCGGTCCAAACCTTCCCCAAGGTACCTCGGGGTGTTACCGAGCACACACCATCATTTACTAATTCCAAGGAAATGTAGTTTCTTTGTTTTGTCTGCGAATGTTTTATTTATCTGATTCTTATTATTTATCTCCGCCAGGCTTCGCCGAGAACAACAAGGAGTAAGTAATTTATTTAATTAGGTATTAGAATCCCTGTTAATGCAGATAAAGTGTTGCGCTAACGGCGTCATCCGTCGTCTCTGCTCGGGTGCTCGCGCGTCACTCGCTGACTCGGACAGATCGCGAGGCGGGCTGGCGCGCCCCCCTTCACCCCGCCCCGAGCGGTCATCCTCCAAACGACGACAAATTACTTTTTACGGCTATTTCGTTGGTGAAATGTTTATTTAGTTGTACTCTCTGCCGGACCGAGGGCCATTCGCTAAACTGCTTTAGTGGCTTTCGAATGCTTCTTTTAAACGATACGTATCGTTTACGAGAAAATTGTAGTCTATTCTTCAGGGAACGGCGCGCGGCGGCCGAGGCGTTTTATTTGAACTCTTGCACATTTGTTAGCTTTTCAAGTTGTGCTATCAGCGGGGTTTTAACAGCTTGGTCCGACGGCCTTTACGACCATCGGGAGAGGAATCTATGCCTTATGTTCAATTCAGTTGCGTTGTGCATATAAATCCTTATAAGTAATTTAGTAGCAGGTTAGTAGAAATTACTCAAGTAGTAATTAAAGCCGCGTACAGACTGCTGTAACGTAACATGCAATGTAACATGAAAGGAGCATTTTCATAATGCGGCGGATCTGTTTTATCTTTGTGAAAAACAGATATTTTGGCACTACAGTCAGTTGCAACTTTTTAAATAACTTAACACCATAGACTAAGGACCATAAACGATGCCTAAGACACGTTTTAACGATTTAAGTTTTTTTTTCGATCCTACCCCGTCACCTTTTCATCTTCCCCCTGTTCCAAATTAGTGAAAATCATATTTTTAATTACAGTTTTCTACTTTTTGGAAAGCTTTATCAGGCTGTTATTAACATATTATAAAAACCTAGTCTTTGCCCTTTAATTATTTTTAAATTACTTTTAAATAAAGTTAATATCTATTCTACTACAAGGATTAAAAAACAACACTGACCATCTCATCAAAAAACCGTTCGATCTTGCCCCCACTCACTCTACTTGAGTCAAAAAGGGTTAAGTAGAGCTGTTCACGAAAATACATTAAGTATTACAAAAAAAGTACAAATATAATATACTTATATATTTATTTATTATTATCATATACAGGGTTACAGGAAAAATCGTGCTAGATCCGTTAAGAGCGTGGAGTAACCACCATTCCTGACTTATTTCACTATGAAACCCCCTACCCTAAACTTAACCCATTTCGAGATATTCGACTTTTAATTTTTTTATTGAAAAGTGCCGATTTTTAGGCTACTAAATTTATTTTTGTTTATTTTGTGTATCTTATTATTATTATTATTGCATTTTTACATGTGTAATAAGATGCTTTAGGACGTCAATGATTAAAATAGTGCATAAGTTAATTGAATAGACCGTAGTAGAAAAGTGAAAGTTAGGAAATAAAAAAAAAATTAGAAAGTTTATTTTTCTCTAAGGGATATCTAAAAAAATATTATGGCAATTCTTCGGCAAATGTTTTTAAAAATATCTACGTTTCATCAGCTATCTAACGAGGTATAACAATCTAGGGTTTGTATTACATTTCGTGGAAAAAAAGTAGTTGGGACGCTCCAGGTAGCAGTTCTAACGGTCCCGCGCCTATTGTCCTTCAAGTTCAGACACACCGTGAGAGCGAGACAAGTGACGATTTATGTAGGTATGAATGAAAGAAAAAATGTGTAGAGACCGGTTAGGGCTGGGAATACAACAGGGGGTATTGTTTTGGTTGTCAGTCTGCTTTTGTGCTTCGTACATAGTAGATGTGATATCGTTTTGCTCTTTTTCTCGACTTGGCTGTGATTCTGGACTATTTCTTCTGATTTGTGACTACTATACTTGTTAACCGGACTCTGATTTGTACCTGTGATACGGAAGTGTTGAAGATGACGTCCTACACACCTGAGGAATATGCTGATATGCTTATTTGTTACGGATACTGCGATTGTGTATCTGCGCAAGCTCGCAACGAATACGTAACTCGCTACCCCGGTCGTCGAGTGCCGGATGTGGCCGTTTTTGACAGAGTTTATCGAAGACTTCGAGAATCTGGCTCTGTTTTGAGACGTAATACAGACATGGGTAGACCACGAATTGACGACGAAGAACAGGACAATGAGATAGTGCAACGCTTTCGAGCGGATCCGACTACTTCCACTAATATTGTTGCCCGTGATCTGGGACTTTCGCAATGGAGAGTGTGGTTTACAGTGCATACTGCTGGCCTATACCCATACCATTACACGCCGGTACACGTTATTGAAGAAGGAGACCCCGCGAGAAGATTGGACTTTTGCAGATTTATGCTAAATGCTGACGTAGAAGACCCAGATTTTCTAAGAAATATCTTGTGGACGGATGAGTCCAAATTTGATAAAGATGGCATAACTAACTATCACAACGCCCATTACTGGGCCCCAAAAGCACTAAGGAATCCCAATAAGAAAAGAGTGAAGGGGTCCCAACGAAGATTCAGCGTGAATGTGTGGATGGGCATTATCTCCAATCATTTGATTGGACCTTACTTTCTACCGGATAATTTAAATGGGGAAAGCTACGAAAATTTCCTGAGAGCAGACTTGAGTGATTTGCTGGATGATCTGCCACTCAACCTGATCAGGGACATGTGGTTCCAACACGATGGCTGCCCTGCCCATTTCAGGAGAAGTGTCAGAGACTGGCTGGACACAAATTATCCAAACAAATGGATAGGACGAGGTGGGCCGTTGCCATGGCCAGCAAGAAGTCCGGACCTAACCCCCATGGATTTTCATGTGTGGGGGTGCATGAAAAGTCTTGTGTACAGCGAGCCGAATCCAGTTTCGTCTGTGGAAGACCTAAGAGAAAGGATTGTGGATGCAGCAAATAAAATGAGGACCACGTTGACCACTGGAGTAGTGAAGACTGGTCTCCGTAGAAGGATGCGACAATGTATCAGAAATAGAGGCGGCCATGTTGAACATGAACTGTAGAATAAGAAAAAGTTGTGTGAAAACCTTTAATAAATGACATTTCATGCTTACCTATTGTTTTACTTTTACTTTTTAGGGCTAAGTATAAATTTTCTTCTCCACTGTCGCCTATAAAACTAATTTTTTTTCAATGCAATTGAATAAAACCCTAGATTATTATACCTCGTTAGATAGCTGATGAAACGTAGATATTTTTAAAAACATCTGCCGAAGAATTGCCATAATATTTTTTTTAGATATCCCTTAGAGAAAAATAAACTTTCTAATTTTTTTTTTATTTCTTAACTTTCACTTTTCTACTACGGTCTATTCAATTAATTTATGCATTATTTTAATGATTGACGTCCTAAAGCATCTTATTACACATGTAAAAATGCAATAAAAATAATAATAAGATACACAAAGTAAACAAAAATAAATTTAGTAGCCTAAAAATCGGCAATTTTTAATAAAAAAATTAAAAGTCGAATATCTCGAAAAGGGTTAAGTTTAGGGTAGGGTGTTTCATAGTGAAATAAGTCAGAAATGATGGGTACTCCACGCCCTTAACGGATCTAGCACGATTTTTCCTGTAACCCTGTATACTAACGCCTTAGTATTATATACAATACACTCGAGGACACCCACCGACCCCACACTACCACAGCCAATACACTCGAGAAAACCATCCAATACGAATAATCTGAAATTTACGGAGCGCATTATGTAAAGGATCGTAAAGTATTTATTTCCTAGTAAAAATATCGTAATACAAACAATACCATTACCCTCCCGCGTCCCGCCCCGCCCCGCTCCACCCGCCCGCCGCGCGCCTGCACATCTCCAGAGATGGGAATAAAGACCGCGAGGGTTGCGACTAGGGAATGCAATCTCGTACGAGATTTCCACCTAGCGAGATCTCGCGAGACTCAAAACCCAGTCTCGCGAGATCTCGCAAATTACGGGATCTCGCGAGATTGGGAAAATCGCATTTAAAACATATGCAAGTGCTTGTTTTAAGAACTAGTAATTGACATGATATGTAATTAAATAGAAACTGTGTTGCTTAGTTATCAAAATATGTAAGTTTTATTTTAAAAATCAACAGAGTACTTATTATTTTGTCTCTAACTCTAATAACATTTGTTTATGTCTATAATTATTATACCTACTGTAGCTAATCAGTTCAAATTCTTACAATATTGGTAACAAAACAATTATTATCTATATTTAGTCTTTTGTAAATTATTACTTTAGTTTCAATAATTAAGAGTAATAGGACCATTACTTATGGTAAATAAAAACAACAAAACAAAAACTTAACTTCACAAGTTCTTAAGTTAATGTTGTGAGATCGTATGAATCAAATAAAAGAAGTTTAAAGTAGAAGTCAGATGAAGTTATCAAGGTACGGAAAGGCAAGTTAGTTTATCTGAAAATGGCTTCTCAAAAAACACATCATGTCGAGAGTATCATCTGACAGACGACTTCTGATTTTGCATGCCAAATACCCTGCTGCTGAAAAAGCTCGTTCTGCCTTCTAACACTTGTGGGAACCACAGTTGAGAGGCAGTTATGTACGAAGTTTAATAGTTCCCCTCTTACTTCACCAGCTTCGTACAAATTCATTTCTTTTTTATTAAAATACACATCTCGTTATCTCGCGAGATCTCGTACGAAATTTGACGAGATACAATCTCGTAAAATATGGCCGGGATCTCGCGAGATCGGGATCTCGGCGAGACGAGATTGCATTCCCTAGTTGCGACATGTCGATGAATATTGTCGATAAACCTTTCATTTTTAGGGTATAATAAAACTAAAGTAAGTTGATCACAGACGTCACATCTTAGATGCAGTAGTTTCTATCTACCTAATCTTAGCCGCGCGTCACTTAGCACTAAGTACCTAAGCCAAAACATAATAATGTGCACTAAGCCAACATAAAAAACAAGTGCAAAAAAAACTTTTCATAAAAAATGTTCGTGTGTCTTTGTTCGTGTACCACTTTATCAGAATATGAGATACAATTCAAACCAGACAGCAAAATATTACAATGTAATTAATCTAATGGTCTGACTTAGATTTCAATGTTAATAAATCAACCTATGTACCTATGTTGTGTAGACACAAGATAATAAAATTTCCACAAAATATTACCCATTAAAAATCCATCAGAAGTGATTGAAATCTAAAACATTCCATTAAATCCCCGAAGCCTAACGAACCCGGGCTCAATGGAGCTGTCATCTGAACACGTCCATTGAGCCGAAACAAGCAATCATTTATTTTATCGATAAACAGCACATCACTTAAATTGAAGTTTAGTCGTGCATCAAATTGAATATATTCATAAAAACGGTGGCGGTTACGTTTTATCGCGGAACTTTGTTCATTGTTGACGTTCTGCGATAGTGCCGTCCCGCCCCGCCCCGCGCCGCGCCACTACACTACCTGTAGACAAATATTAAGATCAACTCAATCAAAGATTAAATACCAACACATTCCCATGTCATCATCATCAGCCTATATTATTTCACAGCTGGACATAGGCCTCCCCTAATGAGCGCCATAGCGCCCTGTCTTCAGCTTGACGCATCCAGCATCTGGCAGCGGTCTTTCGCAGATTAGGGACACAATTTAGGTAACCTCCAGCTGGACTGACTAAAGCACATCTTTATGTCCCTAATGACTAAATTACAAAAAAAATTACAAAATTATTTATTTCCCATAACATTCATTTCTGAGATACACTAGGTATAAGATACCTTACTAGCTTAGCCTGTAATTATGGTTTTACATTATTATTATGGAATATTAAGCTGGTTTAGTTTTGTTTTTTCATACGAGAGGATAAAATTTTTGACAAAATAGTAACGAATCAGCAACCAGCACGAGTCCTAACTAGATCTAGGTACCTCCTACCTACAAGACGTTTGTTCGTGAGTCGAGGCTACAGGTGACGGGACTGCCTCGCGGCTGGTACCAAAAACTTCACCTGATTATTGGACATTACTGCGAGCTCGGCTCTGAGCCGGGCGCGTGGACCGCTCAGACAGCTCCTTCACTTTATACTATTGAGTAAGTTCGCACTTGCAGGTTAAATCTAATACCTTACTCTAGGGATTGTCAAACGTACTGGTGTATCAGTTCGGTGCTAGTGGCCCTCGCAGGGCTGTGTACACGATGCGGTCCCCGGCCATTCTGCGAGCGAGGGACACTCTTCGCGACGTCCATACATGTGCACGCCTGCACCGCACCGCACACCTTTGTCCAGCAGCAGTACCGCAGCCGCGTCCCCCGCGCTGCGCGGCCCCGCCATAAATCTCCAAGTTATTCTCCGGAAGCGAACTTTTAATACTACGCAATGATTAACGACTGCCTCCGATGCTAAGTGCCCGCACAGCGCTTTTGATCCCATTCAATTATCGTCTTGGAATATTCACCTCTTATCTTGTTTTTATTGAAGTATTGGATATAATTTTGATGAATAAGTACTTACTGCAGATATTTGTTCCAGGGAGTTCTGCGAGTGATTTATGTTTAGTAAAAAATATTTATTTTTGTATTACGTATAATATACTAACTTATCTAGCACCCAGAACACAAGCTCGGCTAAGCTTGTTTATTTATTTACTAGCTGGTACCCGCGACTTCGTCTGCGCATGATTAGTATTTGGAGTACTCGCGATTTTACTTGCGTAATTCCCTTTCCCGTGGGATTTTCGAGATAAAATAAAGCATATTTCTTATTCCAGCTTATAATCTATCTCTGTGCCATTTCATCCAGATCCGTTCAGCAGTTTTTGCGTGAAAGAGTAACAAACATCCATCCATCTATCCATTCATACTTACAAACTTTCGCGTTTATCAGTTCAATTCAGTTAAACCCGTATAGCCCAGGGGAACCAAACTGAATCCCGGGATAAAATGTATCCCATGTCCAATCGTCCCGAGTTCCATTCGAATTCATTCAATTCCGTCGTGATGCGTGGTTAAAGAATTTTTGTTCCACCCTCTCTCCCAGGGGAACCTTACTGAATTTCGGGATAAAAAGTATCCCATGTCCTTCCTTGTACTATGAACTCAAATCGTCCTGAGTTTCATTCCAATTCATTCAGCAGTTTCAGCGTGATGCGCGGTAAAGGAATTTTACTTTCATACCCTCTCCCATGAGAACCTTACTGAATTCCGGGATAAAAAGTATCCTATGTCCTTCCTCGTAGTATGACCTATAATCATGCCGAGTTTCATTTCAATCCATCAAGTAGTTTCGGCGTGATGCGCGTTTACGATACAGACAGACAGACAGACAGACAGACAGACAGACAGACAGACATGAATGAAAAAAATGACAGTTTTGGCTTGAGTATCGATAATAGAGTGCCCTCCAAAAAAAATTTTCAAAATATCTTCAATGTACAGAATTGGACCTGTTACAGTTTTATTATAAGTATAGATTAATGTAAGTAGAAGTAGATACACCGGCACACCGCTTGAAATACAGAAGTGTATAAAGTGCGAGGTCCCGTTCACAGTTGCTTGTGGTGGATGGTGACGTAGAGGTCGCCGTGGCCCATGACCTCCCGCGAGCGCGCCTCCTGCAGCGTCACGCCGATCTTGCACTTGCTGAACGGGAACTTGTACGGGAACGCCGGGATCGAGATCGTCGCGTTCACTATCTCCCAGTACCTCTGCAACACACATCGTACCTCTGCAACACACACATCGACTGTTAGGGGTTACTAGATACACTAGGAGGGGCAAGTGGTGTCGTACGCGCGGATGGTGTTGGAGATGAGTGGGAGGGAGAGTAGGTATCTGCGGGAGGGGGCAGGTGATGCCGTACGCGGATGTGCTGTAGATGAGTGGGAGGGAGAGTAGGTACAGACAGAATCACTAATTGGTAACCCCTCAAATAGCTAAAGTTTACATTTGTCGTCCGACCGATTTACTAATCTTTTACTCAAATTCTAAGAAACAAAAATTGTATCATCAAGTGGGGTTCGAACCAGGCATCCAATCGCTCGCATGACATTTAACCACTTCACTAAACAACTAAGCTAATGAACTAGTTATCGAAAGCTCGAAATTTTGTGTTATTTATGTTCGGCAGCGGATTTTATTTACGATATCTGGATAAGAAAAAAGATGAGGGTAGATCTAAATACAATCTTGGTGAACGAAGAAAAGGTTACTGCCATTCTCAATTCGAGTGTTTACTTGGTTGTTTTTATTTATGTTTTTGGTGGAATTGAAGAATATTGAAGAAAATGTTGCATATCAGTAATTTTGTGAGAACTAAGATCCCGGTTATTATCGAACAGCAAATAAGTAATAAGAAGATTGCTCGTCAGCTTGGAATAACGGTAAATTTCCTACTTATATCTTTTTAGTAAAACCTTGTTATCTTTAACTGCATAATATATTGTTGATTTGTTATCTTACAGATTCAAACCCTGCGCTTATGAGGTCGTAAATTTAAATCTGAGAGGGATGTGAATGTAAGAAGAATTGGCAGAAAAAATAACAAGAGTGTAACAACAGAATAAATTATAAAAGTAAGTGATAATTCTCAACGAATCCAATTACATTTATCAAAGATTATTTCATCTTATTCTTATCTTTTTAAAACAAAACAAACAAACAACATAGTATTTGACCAATGCAAATAAATTATTTGTATTTTATCCCACACACCTAAAAACAAGCATCAATTGATTAAATTGTTATTTTTAGGCTATTGGGGTATTCTATGGTTCCCGGAAAATAGAAGAAATGACTGGGAGTATGAATGGCGAACAATATTTGACAGTGTTGAAGAAAGTCATGTTACTTTCTGTGCGGATCGTGTATCCAGCCAGAGGGACAAATTTACTTTGTCCATTATAGTTGTGCAGCGCATCGTACGCGAATGGTTTCTGAATGATTTTATTTTTAAGAAGACATTACTGTTATTCCTAGCTAGCTAAAAGTCCGGACCTAAGTCTGAGAAAATATGTGGGGTCAAATGGTTTTAAATTGGCATTCGAATGAATTGAGGTCCAAGCATAACTTAGAGCAAGAGGTTACACAGATGAGAAACAGACTACAAAAAATAAATAATAGAAAAACACCCTTTGACCTCATATATATTTTCAAACCTACCTGATTAAACTATGTTCCACGATTTACAGGAGATTCAAATTGTTTAATTCATTAGATTAGAAAAGTAAACAAAAATCTAATGAAAACATGTGTATTCTCGAGTACTAAATCGCAAATTATGGAACATTATTTATCAGGATAGGGAACTACTTATAAATAAGCTTGATTATAAAATAAAAAATGTCTAAGACAAACAAACAATCTATGCTACTAATTATGTTTCTTTTGTTTTGTTATGATGTCATAAATTTTGAAATAGAAAAAGTGTGTTTACTTACCTAAAATTGTGTTTTATTTTTCAATCATTATATTGATACTAATAAACAATGACTTCACTATTCACAAGAATAGACAAAAATAAAAAATGGCAAATATAAAAATGACATCTAATCGATAAATCTCGGGGATCGAACACGGGTCTTGCGATTAGAAGCGAGATTAACTCGGCTACTTCTACCACTACACCAACGTTACTTATGAGTATGTCTCGAAATTGAGCATAGTTACTCGTGCGTACCGATAGAAATTAAGAAAGGTATTGAAAAAATCTTAGTTTTCTGATTAAGTAATTGAATAAAATTTATAACAAAACAAAACACGAAATTATCGAGAAATTTGTAAACTATAATCAATTATTTTTATGTTAAAAGGTTTGAACCTGCGTGCTACTGAATACACACTACTGCATATTCTGTGAGGGGGATACCAATTAGTGAAGCTGTCTGTACCTGCGGGAGCGGGCAGGTGACGCCGTACGCGCGGATGGCTTGGCCGATCACGTCGTTGTTGATGAAGTCGCAGAGGCGGTACGTGCCCTCCACGAAGGACGGCCGGTACTCGTTGTGCAGGAACTCGAACAGGTGGATGCGCAGCTGCAACATTGTGGCGGGAAAGTGAGTCTCGGACTATCGTTCTTATAATCAGCCAAATTAGATTTACATGTAACTTAATGAAATATTCATATTAGATTTATGGTGATGCGATTTCAGATAGATTAACAAAAAGGAGTAAAGAAGGAGAGAAGTGTAATAAATGTGAGTACAGTGACGTTGTTGTCCCAGAGCTGCATGTTGTACCCGGAGAGGTTGACGACGTAGCGTCCGCGGCGCGCGCTGCGCCGCACGCTCACGCTGGCGTTGCGCACGTGCCGCGGACTCAGGTACGTCAGCTCGGCGCGCTCCGGCACCATCTCGATCGCGTAGCTGCCCTGACTCTCCTGTTAGTACACACACACACGCTTCTGTTCTTAGTTGATCTCTGCTCCTCGATACATACAATTCATTTATATAATGCACACAATCCCACAGAATAACAGTTTCAGTTCCTTTAAAGATACAGATTTTGGCGTGCATTTTTGAATGTACTCTATTGCTGTATGTATGTATGTTATATGATGCTGTATGCGTCCAAAAGCTGCGAGCGCTGTTATTTGCCACGAAAGGGGATCACGAAGGATCACCCGGCCGTGTCCCACCGCGTCGTCGTCTCTTATTGAAAACTAGCTGGTGCCCGCGACTTCGTCTGCGCATGATTAGTATTTCGAGTACTCGCGATTTTACTTGCGTAATTCCCTTTCCCGTGGGATTTTCGGGATAAATAAAGCCTATGTGTTATTCCAGCTTATAATCTATCTCTAAGCTAAATTTAATCCAGATCCGTTCAGCAGTTTTTGCGTGAATGAGTAACAAACATCCATCTATCTATCAATCTATCCATCCATCTATCCATTCATACTTACAAACATTCGCGTTAATCAGTTCAATTCAGTTTGGTTCCCCTGGGCTATACGGGTTTTCAAAATTCTCACAGCATCTGAACGACGCGCGCGTCGTTCAGATGCTGTGAGAAATTTTTGAAAACCCGTATAGCCCAGGGGAACCAAACTGAATTCCGGGATAAAATGTTTCCCTTGTCCAATCGTCCCGAGTTCCATTCGAATTCATTCACTTCCGTCGTGATGCGTGGTTAAAGAATTTTTCTTTCACCCTCTCTCCCAGGGGAACCTTACCGAATTCCGGGATAAAATGTATCATGTCCAATCGTCCCGAGTTCCATTCGAATTCATTTACTTCCGTCGTGCAGCGTGGTTAAAGAATTTTTCTTTCACCCTCTTTCCCAGGGGAACCTTACCGAATTCCGGGATAAAAAGTATCCCATGTCCTTTTTTGTAGTATGAACTCAAATCGTCCCGAGTTTCATTCCAACTCATTCAGCAGTTTCGGCGTCATGCGTGGTTAAAGAATTTTTCTTTCACCCTCTCTCCCAGGGGAACCTTACCGAATTCCGGGATAAAAAGTATCCCATGTCCTTCCTTGTAGTATGAACTCAAATCGTCCCGAGTTTCATTCCAACTCATTCAGCAGTTTCGGCGTCATGCGTGGTTAAAGAATTTTTCTTTCACCTTCTCTCCCAGGGGAACCTTACTGAATTCCGGAATAAAAAGTATCCCATGTCCTTCCTTGTAGTATGAACTCAAATCGTCCCGAGTTTCATTCCAACTCATTCCGCAGTTTCGGCGTCATGCCTGGTTAAAGAATTTTTCTTTCACCCTCTCTCCCAGGGGAACCTTACCGAATTCCGGGATAAAAAGTATCCCATGTCCTTCCTTGTAGTATGAACTCAAATCGTCCCGAGTTTCATTCCAACTCATTCAGCAGTTTCGGCGTCATGCGTGGTTAAAGAATTTTTCTTTCACCCTCTCTCCCAGGGGAACCTTACTGAATTCCGGGATAAAAAGTATCCTATGTCCTTCCTCGTATTATGACCTATAATCATGCCGAGTTTAATTTCAATCCATCAAGTAGTTTCGGCGTGATGCGCGTTTACGATACAGACAGACAGACAGACAGACAGACAGACAGACAGACAGACATGAATGAAAAAAATTACAGTTTTGGCTTGAGTATCGATAATAGAGAGCCCTCCAAAAAAAATTTTCAAAATATCTTCAATGTACAGAATTTGACCTGTTACAGTTTTATTATAAGTATAGATAATGAAATAATACAGGATTAAAATAATTGATCTGGATTGAACATGTGTACGAATAAAAGTAATATTATTAATTTCGAATCGAATTCAAAAAACTTACGTGGATGAAAAACATAATAAAATTAATACAAAAAAGTCGAAACATTGCGAAATTCCGGATGTCGATGCGCTAGGAACACCGGTGGAGCACGCGATCTAATGGTTCTATTTCATTAATATCTTTTAAATTATGCAATTTATATAATATACGAACGAACTATTATTTTCCTATTAGGCATTATATCGACACCATGTTTCCCGCGATCTTGCGCACGAGTCGTTCTATCCCCACCAGCGAGACGCAAGAGACTGCACAAAAAACATTTCTGAATTCATAATAATTCATTTAGAAACAATAGGCATTTGTTTTAAATTGGAATCTTTTTTTTTCTCTTGAATCCATTATTGTACTGAAATTGTATCTAACTAAACGTCTCATTATAACATGGGTCCCAGAGAATCCAACGTGATAAATTCAAATAAATAAACATAATGACAGTATCATGTCAATATATTTATGAAAACCTGTTGTACACTCGTAGAAATATCAGTATATTTCCTAAAAATAGCGATATACACTATATCAATACTAGAAATAAAAATAAACTCGCTTTGCCTACAACTAGACAAAACAAGGTTAATGTATCTTTCAAAGGGCAATGTATACGCAATGTATATACATATCAGTAAATAAATTCAAACAAATTATCAAAACTGTTCTATGTCAAAAGGCTTACTATAAAATATCTGATATTTAGATGATAGAAAAGCTTGGGACGAGTTTTGCTACAACTCGAAAACGAACAACCTAACAAGGTAAAGGTTTCTTGTTCGCTTCTTTACTCTAGTTAATTTATTTATGAAATGAATTTTTTGACGTGTCTAAGTATCCTGTAAGGTCTTAAGGAAATAAAGCACTTTGACTATTGACTATTGATTATTTTGTTAGTAGTGTATATTAACTGCATAAAAAAAATATTCAAAAATGCAAAATAAGCGCGTGAAATTTGATTTTGCGAAGCTCGTCACCATTGGTCAAACCGAAATACTTATGACGAAAAGGCGGCATTCAATGAAACAGATAAAATTGTAGTGAAGTTTTAAATATTATTTTAAAAAATAAATTTGAGCATTTCCAAAAATATTTATCTTTTTTACTATTTTATGATTCCCGAAGATATTCCCTGTTACGTTTTTTGTTCTACTCTATAATCTACCCTAGATATATAATTAACAATAAAAGGTCTTGCATTCGGCCACTCTAGGTCGTTTGTAATTTTATTTACTCAGAATTGCTCGTAATCTGGTCATTATTTTGACAACCTTTGAGATACGTCGACCTCTTCCGGCGTACCTACTCGAAATGGCGCCAGCAGTGTTATATTGCCACCGCTGCCAGCACTTTCTATTATTGTTTTTGCAAATTCTGACTTAAATAATAATGTTTTAAGCTTGTTTTTATGTTATTGTGCTTCTTTTAGTGTCTATGTCTGTGTGCGGAGCAGCGCATCCGTGCATAGTAGATCCATAGGTAGCTGGTTCAGATCCGGCTCGAAGGACCAAAAAGATGTACGGGACACCTTTTATGATATAAATGATACAAAAAGTAAATTGATAGAATCTCTTATATTGATAAAATTAATAATTTTATTGATAATTGAGTACCTAGGCGCCTACCATGTCGAGGTTTAGACGTGAACTACATGCACGGATGCGTTGCACCGTACAGTTTACATTGTATTTATGTTTTGTTTTAATTATTAGCTTCATCGCATCACTGCTTGCGTAACGTAGACGTGCGCGTCGACGTAATGCGTAGCCCTACGCAACGCAGCTCCCAAGACACAAACAGGCTGCGTGACCTACGCCGTAGCTTACGCAGAGCAGAACGGCAACGTCGCCGCGTCGTCGCGGTGATGACGTTGTATTCAATCGGGCGCCCTTTTGGACGTCACACCGAACAAATTTTAACACGCACGTACCTTTGCTGTGCGTAGCCCTACGCGCGTAATTACAAAAAAGTAGTATTTTGTTTTGTTTTGATTAGTAATGAATAGCGATAAAAAAGAAAAACTTATTGAAAATATGAATGTAACTTATATATACAGGGTGTCCCATAATGAGTGGATAACCTGAAAGGTGCTTATGCGCTAAATCAAGGCCAATCAGAAACATTTTTTATTTTTTTTCTAACTTGACCCGTTCGGAAAATATTTAATATTGTGTAAATTTGGAAAAAAATGTACCTTTGTTCACATTTTTGGACTTTGTGCCTACAATTTTAATATTTTTTTAATTTTGATTTTTGGAATATACTAAAGAAAAACAGTTTTTTTGAACACCGTAAGAAATATTTTGGTAACTAGGACCAGTAATTTTCAAGGCAGGTTTAAAGTAGAAAATTTTAATTTTTCATATTTTTATGCAAAGTTTGAGCTGCTGTGGTTAAAAAAAAAGATAAGCAAACCTTAGATGCCAGGTACTTTAAAAACATGTCCATTTCAAGAGCATCCTAAAATGATAATAAACGTTGAAATTTTGTAGGGTAAAAAACTGAGATATTGCTACTTTTGTGCCAAAAGGGGCCAAAGCTACTAAAAATAATATTGAACCAACACATCAATAAAATATCTTTTTCGCCTTACTTGTTCTAAAACGGTTACTTTGCTACTTAAAAACAGAGTGTGAAATCTCATCATCCATACAGCAATGTTTGAAAACGAAAGTTGTCCATCAGTGCGTCCTACCCCTGTGAACCTACGGAGCTGAGACGTGGACACTCACGGTAGGGCTGCTCCACCAGTTCAAAGTCGCTCAGCGAGCTATGGAAAGAGCTATGCTCGGAGTTTCTCTGAAGGATAGGACTCGTAATGAATACATCCGACAGAGAACCAAAGTTATCGACATAGCTCAAAGAATTAGAAGGCTGAAGTGGCAGTGGGCCGGCTAAATCTCATGAAGAACCGACAACCGTTGGGGTAAACGTGTTCTTCAGTGGAGACCGCGACTTGGCAAACGTAGTGTAGAACGACCTCCGACCAGGTAGGATGACGATCTGCGAAAGCCTGCTGGCAGATGCTGGATACGTCAAGCTGAAGACAGGGCGCTATGGCGCTCATTAGGGGAGACTTATGTCCAGCAGTGGACTAATATTGGTCAATTTTTTCCGCATCGTTTTACGACTCGACGTCGAAGTTATATTAAGTTATAATAAATTAAATTAAGTTATAGTATTTAGGGAATAGGTTTTTTGTACACCAGTTCCTTCAAGTTGCCCCAGTAAAAGAAATACAATGGGTTCAAGTCCAGCTACCGCGCTGGCCACTGGGAAGCGCCACCACGCGTAAACCATTTGTTTCGATACGCTGAATCTAAATAACGCCGTTTCTGAACGGCTTAAGTGTACTGGACACCCGTCATTCTGTAGTTTGAATCTTCTTTCCAAATTCATACCACCAAATTCGTACTCATAACACAAACTCTCTTTACTTTCGGCTAGATTATTGTTTGTTATTTATCAAAATATTTCCTATTTTCCAGCATGAATCAGCAAAAATAGATTTCCCTCAGTATTTTTAAGAAGCAAAGTAATCATTTTAGAACGAGTAAGGCGAAAAAGATATTTTATTGATGTGTTGGTTCAATATTATTTTTAGTAGCTTTGGCCCCTTTTGGCACAAAAGTAGCAATATCTCAGTTTTTTACCCTACAAAATTTCAACGTTTATTATCATTTTAGGATGCTCTTGAAATGGACATGTTTTTAAAGTACCTGGCATCTAAGGTTTGCTTATCTTTTTTTTTAACCACAGCAGCTCAAACTTTGCATAAAAATATGAAAAATTAAAATTTTCTACTTTAAACCTGCCTTGAAAATTACTGGTCCTAGTTACCAAAATATTTATTACGGTGTTCAAAAAAACTGTTTTTCTTTAATATATTCCAAGAATAAAAATTAAAAAATTATTAAAATTGTAGGCACAAAGTCCAAAAATGTGAACAAAGGTACATTTTTTTCCAAATTTACACAATATTAAATATTTTCCGAACGGGTCAAGTTAGAAAAAAAATAAAAAATGTTTCTGATTGGCCTTGATGTGGCGCATAAGCACCTTTCAGGTTATCCACTCATTATGGGACACCCTGTATATATATATATTGAAATTATGAATGTAACTATATATACAATCCAAAAAGTAAAGACTACAAAAATGTATCGTATTCTGGCACAATAGTAGTAATATATCTTCCTCCTCGTCATGTGAACTACTAGGTCCATATATCTACCCAATCTTCGTGATAAATCGTGCACAACAGCGCCAAAAGCAGTAATACGGCTGCGGCAGCCGGACACGGGGGGCCTGCGTTGAGTTCTCATCTCGATTGCGTAAGCGTAAGCGTAGAGGTAGACGTATGCGTAACCCGGTGTGACATTGGGTTACGGCGTATCTACGCGCGTGACTACGCATACGCTTAAGCTTACGCATCCGGTCTGCTCCAGCCTTTAGAATCCAATTTACATTTCAAAACTTTCGTAGTGCAATCTAATAGTGTATAGAAGTCGTTGCGTGTGGTGTGGTGACCCAAAGAGAAAGAAGGTAGATAACACTAATCAGTACGTCAGTACGTGTGGAGCCATGCACCTGCATCTCTAGTGCAGTGGTGTGAGTGCACGGAGTGAGTTTATTGTCGTTGGTGGGAGCCATTATCTCGTTAGAGTAATATTGTTCTGTGGCCATTATACAAGAAGCAAGAAGTTGAAGTCGATACTTAAATTTTTAATGCGACAGCACTAGAAATTCGTCTAGAAAAGAATATTTTCATGATGGAATAATTTGTAGACAACTAGAATTCTCGGGAGACAAAAACCCACGTATGTCGGCCCCGAGGGGCGGCCCTCAGCGGGGCCAAGCGCGCGGCGCCCCTCCGCCGCGGGGGGTCGTCAGGGGCAGCCCGTACGGGCGAGGGGCGCCGCGGGGGGCTCGCTTCCAGCGGGCGGGCTGGAGGGGCTCCCCGCAACGGCGCGGCGGAGCGCGGGGCGCGGGGCGCGGGCTGCCTCCGTCGCCGCCGCCCGAGGAGGGGTCGCCGAGCCTGCGGGAGGCGGCTCGGCGGCTGGTCGGTGAGCTGCGGTCGCGGGAGTGGTGGGCGCAGTTCTGGAGGCGCGTGCCGGCGCGGCGGCGGTGCGCGCTGTGCGTGGGCGTGCGCGCGGGCGCCTGGGCGGCGGCGGCGCTGGCGGCGGCGGGCGGCGCGGCGGGCGCGGCGCTGCTGGGCGCGCGAGTGCTGCACGCGCGGGACTGGGCCGCCGTGTACGCGGGCCGCGGCGCGCTGCTGGCCTACCTGTCGGCGCTGGCGGGCGCGGCGGCGCTGCTGCTGCTGCCGGCGGCGGCGGCGCTGGCGGCGGGGCTGGCGCGGCGCTCGGGCGCGCTGGTGGAGGCCGCGCTGTGGGCGGTGGCGGCGCACGTGGCGGCGGACTGGCTGGCCACGGGCTGCCTCGCCGCCTACTGCCTGGCGCGGCCCGCCTGCCTGTGCGCCGCACGCTGCCCCGCCGACGCCCGCGGCGCCGCCTTCCTCGTCACGGGCTCGGTGCTCATGCTGGCCTACTCCGCCGTGTGGCTGCATCTCCTCGTCGTCATCAATAGCTATAAGCGCACCTTCTTCACTAGTGATATCGGTAAGTAACTTTGACTATTCACGTCATTGTCTCACCAGCCCGCGGCTCCAGCTCTTACGGACAGTTTATTTACAAAGGGTCCAGACGGCGAGGTTCCGTACCCAAACCTCGATACGGAACCCTTTTACTAAGACTCCGCTGTCCGTCAGTCTGTCTGTCCGTCTGTCACCTAGTTGTATCTCATGAACCGTGATGGTAAGACAGTTGATATTTTCATAAATTATGTGGCCACTAAACAATAAATACAGAAACTAGAATTAAACAAATATTTAA
Organism: Eupithecia centaureata; assembly: GCA_944547425.1. Lineage (NCBI taxonomy): Eukaryota > Metazoa > Arthropoda > Insecta > Lepidoptera > Geometridae > Eupithecia > Eupithecia centaureata. The sequence goes on from OX155688.1 coordinate 14,841,595, forward strand.
GGGGGTCCCATACAACAGACATGATTTTTTTACGTTTTAACAAATAACTTGCACCTGCCCGTGGCTTCGAACGCATTATTTGTATGGGAACGTTTCAAGGCCATTTGTATCCCGTGTTCTCACGGGAACATTTTATGTGATGAGAAGTAGCCTTTCCAGGGCTCGGCGCGGAGCACGCCTGTGCAAGAGTCAGCCCGATCCGTTCACTAGTTATTGCGTGAGAGAGTAACAAACATCCATCCACACAAACTTTCGCGTTTATAATATTAGTAGAGATGGTACGAAACCCTTCGCAGATTCGCAAATGGCCGGATTTTTTTTCCTGTTTTGGATTTAGTCCAGGACCCATGGTCGTCCCTCTTTATTTTTTCCTCGTGAACAATCAACTACTGAAGATATTTAAGTAGGTAGTAAGTAGGTAAGTAGGAAGATATTTAAAAATAAAATTGATAAATTAGTAATCAAGAAAGTAAAAAAAAAATTATGAACTAAAACATTTTCAACAGGGACAGAAACAAGTAGAAGGAGCACAATTACAAAAAGAAGAAGAGGATATAGATAAAATGCCAAGAAAGTAGTTAACCCACTGCTGTACAAACAAATAATTAATTATTTCCCAGTTTAAATATAGCGTAAGTTTCTTTATTTCTTTATTATAAGAACTTTCCGACGTACCCAAGAGTCCTGTAAGGTCTAAAGTTAATAAAGCACTTTGACTTTGGTTTGTTACATAGTTAACATATTGTATTAAATATTTATTTATTTCTTTGAAACGATTACTGGACCAATTACATTAGATACTTAAAAAATTACATCAAAAGTTATTTGCATAGTGATTTACAACATAACTACTGTACAAAGTACAATGTTATTCAGGGTGAAGCAACATGCAAAAACTATATCATTTAAATTCCTATATTTTTGGCTTAGCAATGCCGAACGTGTAATGCATGATGTTTATCGTTTTACGTGCTTTTCTTGTTCCGCATTATATCTTCATGTTAACTAAACCTAATCAATAAACCAGTTGCGATCTACACGCCGTTGTTGGAGTTATCCTTTCTATCCCGATACCTCTAAAGTCGCGTCTGCTGCGACGTGTTTTCGTGTTTTCTAACATCATAACATGTTAACAAAACAAAATAGGGGCGTGGCTTAACAGTTTTGTTCGTAAAAACACCTAAACATGTTTGCCGAGACAAATGGATAACATCACCCGCGTTCGCCTGCGGGGAGGGGAAGCGTCGCATTTTACGTTCGCGCTCAATGACGCAAGACGTCTATACATATTTATATTTAGTTCTATATTTAGTTTATTTCCTTTTATCTTTGTAGCTCATAGTTTCATATAGATTTTATCTCTACATATTAAAAAACAAAGTCGCTTTTTCTGTCCCTATGTCCCTATATCCCTTTGAATGCTTTCTTTTAATCTTTAAAACTACGCAACGGATTTTGATACGGTTTTTTTTAATAGATAGAGTGATTCAAGAGGAAGGTTTATACGTAGTTCTTGATAAATATTGAAGGAACGAGGTAGCAAGTAGGGTCGGACCCGGAATCTATTTCGGTTACGTCTTTGTACAACTAAATCCACTATAGCTATTACAGCTTCTACGTCCTCTTCGTCGGAACTCATTTTTGAAATGAAACAAAAACAATAAACAAAACAGAACGCACCAGACGGGCTGTTTGAAAAAAATGTTTTGCTAACATGTTTTGTTAAAATGTTTTGTTAGAAAATTGTTGCAGCAGACACGACTTAACAACTACGAATATGCTAAAGTGGATAATAGCTCGCGTCCTTTCTCGTGCTTTTTGTGAAAATAATTTGCTTTAATAATCTAGGCGGATTGGTGACAACCTTAAAATCATAATATAATAATATAAGACCGTAAAATATAATGAAGCGTAAAATGTTGAGTCAGTATGTTCAGTATAGCTTCTATCTTGACATAGCCCTTCGTAGCACGTGCTACGGTGCTGCGACGGCGCCGCGTAGCATACAATAGCACGTGCTACGGTGCTGCGACGGCGCCGCGTAGCATACAATAGCACGTGCTACGGTGCTGCGACGGCACCGCGTAGCATACAATAGCACGTGCTACGGTGCTGCGACGGCACCGCGTAGCATACAATAGCACGTGCTACGGTGCTGCGACGGCGCCGCGTAGCATACAATAGCACGTGCTACGGTGCTGCGACGGCACCGCGTAGCATACAATAGCACGTGCTACGGTGCTGCGACGGCGCCGCGTAGCATACAATAGCACGTGCTACGGTGCTGCGACGGCACCGCGTAGCATACAATAGCACGTGCTACGGTGCTGCGACGGCGCCGCGTAGCATACAATAGCACGTGCTACGGTGCTGCGACGGCGCCGCGTAGCATACAATAGCACGTGCTACGGTGCTGCGACGGCGCCGCGTAGCATACAATAGCACGTGCTACGGTGCTGCGACGGCACCGCGTAGCATACAATAGCACGTGCTACGGTGCTGCGACGGCACCGCGTAGCATACAATAGCACGTGCTACGGTGCTGCGACGGCGCCGCGTAGCATACAATAGCACGTGCTACGGTGCTGCGACGGCGCCGCGTAGCATACAATAGCACGTGCTACGGTGCTGCGACGGCACCGCGTAGCATACAATAGCACGTGCTACGGTGCTGCGACGGCACCGCGTAGCATACAATAGCACGTGCTACGGTGCTGCGACGGCGCCGCGTAGCATACAATAGCACGTGCTACGGTGCTGCGACGGCACCGCGTAGCATACAATAGCACGTGCTACGGTGCTGCGACGGCGCCGCGTAGCATACAATAGCACGTGCTACGGTGCTGCGACGGCACCGCGTAGCATACAATAGCACGTGCTACGGTGCTGCGACGGCGCCGCGTAGCATACAATAGCACGTGCTACGGTGCTGCGACGGCGCCGCGTAGCATACAATAGCACGTGCTACGGTGCTGCGACGGCGCCGCGTAGCATACAATAGCACGTGCTACGGTGCTGCGACGGCACCGCGTAGCATACAATAGCACGTGCTACGGTGCTGCGACGGCGCCGCGTAGCATACAATAGCACGTGCTACGGTGCTGCGACGGCGCCGCGTAGCATACAATAGCACGTGCTACGGTGCTGCGACGGCGCCGCGTAGCATACAATAGCACGTGCTACGGTGCTGCGACGGCGCCGCGTAGCATACAATAGCACGTGCTACGGTGCTGCGACGGCGCCGCGTAGCATACAATAGCACGTGCTACGGTGCTGCGACGGCGCCGCGTAGCATACAATAGCACGTGCTACGGTGCTGCGACGGCGCCGCGTAGCATACAATAGCACGTGCTACGGTGCTGCGACGGCGCCGCGTAGCATACAATAGCACGTGCTACGGTGCTGCGACGGCGCCGCGTAGCATACAATAGCACGTGCTACGGTGCTGCGACGGCGCCGCGTAGCATACAATAGCACGTGCTACGATGCTGCGACGGCGCCGCGTAGCATACAATAGCACGTGCTACGGTGCTGCGACGGCGCCGCGTAGCATACAAAAGCACGTGCTACGGTGCTGCGACGGCACCGCGTAGCATACAATAGCACGTGCTACGGTGCTGCGACGGCGCCGCGTAGCATACAATAGCACGTGCTACGATGCTGCGACGGCGCCGCGTAGCATACAATAGCACGTGCTACGGTGCTGCGACGGCACCGCGTAGCATACAATAGCACGTGCTACGGTGCTGCGACGGCGCCGCGTAGCATACAATAGCACGTGCTACGATGCTGCGACGGCGCCGCGTAGCATACAATAGTACGTGCTACGGTGCTGCGACGGCGCCGCGTAGCATACAATAGCACGTGCTACGGTGCTGCGACGGCACCGCGTAGCATACAATAGCACGTGCTACGGTGCTGCGACGGCGCCGCGTAGCATACAATAGCACGTGCTACGGTGCTGCGACGGCACCGCGTAGCATACAATAGCACGTGCTACGGTGCTGCGACGGCGCCGCGTAGCATACAATAGCACGTGCTACGGTGCTGCGACGGCGCCGCGTAGCATACAATAGCACGTGCTACGGTGCTGCGACGGCACCGCGTAGCATACAATAGCACGTGCTACGGTGCTGCGACGGCACCGCGTAGCATACAATAGCACGTGCTACGGTGCTGCGACGGCACCGCGTAGCATACAATAGCACGTGCTACGGTGCTGCGACGGCACCGCGTAGCATACAATAGCACGTGCTACGGTGCTGCGACGGCGCCGCGTAGCATACAATAGCACGTGCTACGGTGCTGCGACGGCGCCGCGTAGCATACAATAGCACGTGCTACGGTGCTGCGACGGCGCCGCGTAGCATACAATAGCACGTGCTACGGTGCTGCGACGGCACCGCGTAGCATACAATAGCACGTGCTACGGTGCTGCGACGGCGCCGCGTAGCATACAATAGCACGTGCTACGGTGCTGCGACGGCGCCGCGTAGCATACAATAGCACGTGCTACGATGCTGCGACGGCGCCGCGTAGCATACAATAGCACGTGCTACGGTGCTGCGACGGTACCGCGTAGCATACAATAGCACGTGCTACGGTGCTGCGACGGCGCCGCGTAGCATACAATAGCACGTGCTACGATGCTGCGACGGCGCCGCGTAGCATACAATAGCACGTGCTACGGTGCTGCGACGGCACCGCGTAGCATACAATAGCACGTGCTACGGTGCTGCGACGGCGCCGCGTAGCATACAATAGCACGTGCTACGGTGCTGCGACGGCACCGCGTAGCATACAATAGCACGTGCTACGGTGCTGCGACGGCGCCGCGTAGCATACAATAGCACGTGCTACGGTGCTGCGACGGCGCCGCGTAGCATACAATAGCACGTGCTACGGTGCTGCGACGGCACCGCGTAGCATACAATAGCACGTGCTACGGTGCTGCGACGGCACCGCGTAGCATACAATAGCACGTGCTACGGTGCTGCGACGGCGCCGCGTAGCATACAATAGCACGTGCTACGGTGCTGCGACGGCGCCGCGTAGCATACAATAGCACGTGCTACGGTGCTGCGACGGCGCCGCGTAGCATACAATAGCACGTGCTACGGTGCTGCGACGGCGCCGCGTAGCATACAATAGCACGTGCTACGGTGCTGCGACGGCGCCGCGTAGCATACAATAGCACGTGCTACGGTGCTGCGACGGCGCCGCGTAGCATACAATAGCACGTGCTACGGTGCTGCGACGGCGCCGCGTAGCATACAAAAGACTTCAACGGGACCCCTCTTTTCTTACTACACACACTATATTTCCTCGTAGCTTCGAAACTATTGTACACTAATATGTATTCCACTTTATTCGTTATACGTACATTACGTATGGTGGGATATTTTAAACTTGAAATTAGGAGGGAAGTGATGCTGATCACATAAATTTGTAGTGTGATTAGAGGCTTCATACACAACCCTCTGGTTTTAAAAAACATGGGACTACATGTACCTAATAAAGTATAGCTACGCGCCGAAGACCTAGGCTCTACGCCTAGGCTACTTGTAATTCCGCAGACAAGAACTAGTCTCCTGAGCAAGTCCCCGTTCACGCGTGCACTCCGCGCTATCAGCGGCCGTGGCTGGTGGACAAGGGCCCCTGTGCATAGACAACCATCAGGGCCCCACCCCCTCATTCTACGTACTCGTAGCTTCAACTTTATATTGACTGATCAGCCCTCAAACTTATAGATAGGGATTACAAAAGAATACAGTCACTTGAACAAATCTAGTAGGATAAGTCTGGGTTTACACCGTCTTGATAAGCCTTAGAGTGCATGTGTTAATAAAAGGAACAAAATATGAAAATAATATGCTTTTTTTAACTCAAAAACGGCTCTCAGAATTAGAATCTCTGAAAAAATGGGAGTACCTGACAAGCACCAGCTTTTTAATAAAAAAAAAATTGAAGTCAGTTCCAGAAAAGAGTTATCGCATAGCACACTCGAAAGAAAATACATACAGTCAAATTGACGACCTCCTCATATTTTGCGTCGGTTCAAAATTGGAAGAATGGACGTTTCCTTCAAATTTAGTCTATTTCTATTGTCAGTTGATTCTTGCAAAGCCATACTCGTTTCATCTAAAACGATATCATATTGTTGCAATATTTTGGACACCATATTTTGCTTCAAAGCTTAGGAGCCCCTCTGAGGCCAACTTGAAAGTAGATTATTAAGTTGTAAATAATATGTAGCCTTTAGACGTAGTAATTTTTTATAGGGTGTAACAAAAATGAAGGACCAAACTTTCAGGCGGGGTGTAGATCGAACACTGAATTCAGGAAAAATTTAAAAAAAAATCTCGTGTATCTTTTTTTATATTTCACTGTCGCTTTGGTCCTGTACTGTAAAAAAAAAACGCATGTTCCAATTGTTCATCTTCCAGTTAATTGCATTTTGTACTGATACTGTCTGTTCGACTCACGTTTGACTTCATTATTATTATAGATATTATTATAGTGCATATACAGGGTGTCCCATAATGAGTGGATAACCTGAAAGTTGCTTATGCGCCAAGTCAAGGCCAATCAGAAACATTTTTTATTTTTTTTCTAACTTGACCCGTTCGGAAAATATTTAATATTTTGTAAATTTGGAAAAATTTGTACCTTTGTTCACATTTTTGGACTTTGTGCCTACAATTTTAATAATTTTTTAATTTTTATTTTTGGAATATATTAAAAAAAACAGTTTTTTTGAACACCGTAAGAAATATTTTGGTAACTAGGACCAGTAATTTTCAAGGCAGGTTTAAAGTAGAAAATTTTAATTTTTCATATTTTTATGCAAAGTTTGAGCTGCTGTGGTTAAAAAAACAGATAAGGAAACCTAAGATGCCAGGTACTTTAAAAACATGTCCATTTCAAGAGCATCCTAAAATGATAATAAACGTTGAAATTTTGTAGGGTAAAAAACTGAGATATTGCTACTTTTGTGCCAAAAGGGGCCAAAGCTACTAAAAATAATATTGAACCAACACATCAATAAAATATCTTTTTCGCCTTACTCGTTCTAAAATGATTACTTTGCTTCTTAAAAATAGTGAGGGAAATCTATTTTTGCTGATTCATGCTGGAAAATAAGAAATACTTTGATAAATAATAAACAATAATCTAGCCGAAAGTAAAGAGAGTTTGTGTTATGATGAGTACGAATTTGGTGGTATGAATTTGGAAAGAAGATTCAAACTACAGAATGACGGGTGTCCAGTACACTTAAGCCGTTCAGAAACGGCGTTATTTAGTATTCAGCGTAGCCAAACAGATGGTTTACGCGTGGTGGCGCTTCCCAGTGGCCAGCGCGGTAGCTGGACTTGAACCCATTGGATTTCTTTTACTGGGGCAACTTGAAGGAACTGGTGTACAAAAAACCTATTCCCTAAATACTATAACTTAATTTAATTTAATTTATTATAACCTAATATAACTTCGACGTCGAGTCTAAAATGATGCGGAAAAAATTAACCAATATTAGTCCACTGCTGGACATAAGTCTCCCCTAATGAACGCCATAGCGCCCTGTCTTCAGCTTGACGTATCCAGCATCTGCCAGCAGGCTTTCGCAGATCGTCATCCTACCTGGTCGGAGGTCATTCTACACTACGTTTGCCAAGTCGCGGTCTCCACTGAAGAACACGTTAACCCCAACGTTTGTCGGTTCTTCATGAGATATAGCCGGCCCACTGTCACTTCAGTCTTCTAATTCTTTGAGCTATGTCGATAACTTTGGTTCTCTGTCGGATGTATTCATTACGAGTCCTATCCTTCAGAGAAACTCCGAGCATAGCTCTTTCCATAGCTCGCTGAGCGACTTTGAACTGGTGGAGCAGCCCTACCGTGAGTGTCCACGTCTCAGCTCCGTAGGTTCATAGGGGTAGGACGCACTGATTGACAACTTTCGTTTTCAAACATTGCTGTATGGATGATGATATTTCACATTTTGTTTTTAAGTAGCAAAGTAACCGTTTTAGAACGAGTAAGGCGAAAAAGATATTTTATTGATGTGTTGGTTCAATATTATTTTTAGTAGCTTTGGCCCCTTTTGGCACAAAAGTAGCAATATCTTAGTTTTTTACCCTACAAAATTTCAACGTTTATTAGCATTTTAGGATGCTCTTGAAATGGACATGTTTTTAAAGTACCTGGCATCTTAGGTTTCCTTATCTTTTTTTTTAACCACAGCAGCTCAAACTTTGCATAAAAATATGAAAAATTAAAATTTTCTACTTTAAACCTGCCTTGAAAATTACTGGTCCTAGTTACCAAAATATTTCTTACGGTGTTCAAAAAAACTGTTTTTCTTTAATATATTCCAAAAATAAAATTTAAAAAGTTATTAAAATTGTAGGCACAAAGTTCAAAAATGTGAACAAAGGTACAAATTTTTTCAAATTTACAAAATATTAAGTATTTTCCGAACGGGTCAAGTTAGAAGAAAAAAAAAATGTTTCTGATAGGCCTTGACTTGGCGCATAAGCACCTTTCAGGTTATCCACTCATTATGGGACACCCTGTATATCTAACTCGTCAGTTGTACATCGACGCTCAAAGAACTTATTGTTTCTTGCTGCTTCGTTCAGTAAAACTATAAAAGCCTGCTAATAGAAGGTTGTTCCGCGGAGGGCGCGGCCGCCTCGTTCGCAGCCTGTCTACGGGTGCACCGGGGAACCTAAATTTTTTTTTTCTGAACATAAATTTATTTGCAGAATGTAATAACGGATCCTGATTCTTTGTGGTGGAATGTTTTATAGCTAAGAGGTTTTGGTCCGATAAGATTGTTTGTAGCGGTGGTGATTGAATTGAATCGACTTACATTAATTGTTCAAAATTTGCGATTGCGTGTGCAATGTTAGTGCTACCGTTACTATTCGTTTCATTTCTTATGTAAGTTTTACATATCGGACTGATACATATCGGGCTTATAACTAACTACTACATATCGGACTGACACACAAAATAAATCTTTGGAACTATTAGAGCTACTAATCTTAAAATTAGCTTGAAGGTTCCTTTTTCAGACGTTAGTAGGAACCCGCTGAGAGCAATCCAAGTGGTCAAAGTCAAAAAGTTTTGATAACTTATACGCAATCTCCAGGACTGAATGCGCTACGCAGCTCACATTTATTATTGAACTTCTATAATATATGACGAAGGCAACCATTATCAACGGACATTCTGAAATGCTCTTCCCGGTGGATTGGAAGAGTGGGTAAAACAGATTTTTAGATTTGATTTGGTTAATTTGGGAAAAGTGGTTCTGATAAGAATTAGTTTATTTTCATCTTTTTACTGTATTTAACGTGTATTTAACGAAAACATTATTTCCTGTGTGAGCGTGGAGATGTATTGAAAATTCAGTAAATCAATATCTTTATTAAATCCAGACATCGAATCACTTAACAAAAGAAGAACAAATAAAACTTATAATACTTTCCAATGTAAAACGGCATTTGCTCACAAACACTCATACTTTCTCTCTCCCTATCTTTACAACAAAATCAATAAACTTTCGCCCATCAGTAAATTACCCGCCTCACAATGTAAATACTCTATAAAGGAATTTTTAAAACAAAAAAACTACAATGAAACGGAATCTCTCCTCAAAGTCCTGACATAAAATAGATTTACAAACAACTACACTATACCTTAGAATAAATTCCTCTAAGCACTATACATACACTACAGTACACTACTATAGATGCATATTCATACACATACACACTTTACATTCGCGCCATCTACTGTTGCCCAGACTCTCATGAGACTGGTGTCCTCAGCAGATCACCTCACACACTCCGCACATAGCATAGACACAAAAACTACACTCACAATTCCTTTTTTTTTTACTGGCTGCTTATTCATAATATGTACTTAATTGTATAATTTTTCTTAGATTTAATCATTGTGCTTTTCAATTTGTTAACTAAATAACTAGGTATCTAAAATCCGAAGCTGGGATCCCTCGCATTTTCATGCAAGATTTTCTTAGTAAGAGCGAGGTTTCACTACAATTTACATTTTAATGTAAGTTTTTTGGTTCTCTACTTTGCAAATAAAATACTTGTTTGTTTATTTCTTTAGGCTTCCAAACAAGAACTTAGATAAGACAAATTTTAAACTATAGGTGACAAATTTGACAAATTTTGACAAATGATGTGACAAATTTTATACTATACATGACTATCAAAATAATATGATAAACAAAGTTTAAATTGATTTTCTCTTCGCTTCAATATTTTTCCACATTAAAACGTGATGTCGGGAGACAAAGACAGGGAAGACAAAACTTTCGCGATGATATTTTGCGTGGAAGTAAACATTATATGGGTTTCTGTAAAAGGGTAGATGAGACGATGTTATATTTAAATGCAATTTTAACGTTCTGTATAAATTACCTCCCCCACCGACCCAACGACGTCGAGCCAATCTGTCTGGGTTTATATTTTATTTAATAATGTCACCTCTCGGCTTCTGAAAAAATGAATCGGATTCAGAGGTCATAAAATAGAACGGCTATTTAAAAAAGGTTCAGATAGTTAGGAGCTACGAAGTGCATAAAAAGCTTAAATGGTTATGAGGCAACTATTAATATTATTCAAATTTGAGTTTATTTCATCAGCACGCCTCAGGCCCCGGCAACAATGGCCACCTTCCTTATTCCAAAAACTGAAAGAGAAACCTTTATATTAAATCGTAGCTTTATGCCGAAACCTACTCAATCTAAGCCCGAAGCAATATCTGGAGCTAATTACCTACTGTTTCTATTGGAATTGTACCCTGTTATTTGAATAACATTAGGGGAGGCCTATGTCCAGCCGTGAACTACAATAGGTCGATGATGATAATCTAAACAACAATTACACTAAAAGACACTGACATAAAGTAATCTCTCGTTTTGCAAAATGCATTGAGGTAGATGAGTATCCTGGTGGAAAGCAAAGCTTCCCTAATGCCCCAGCCAGAGTCTCCCCGAGGCTGCACGGGGGCTGCGAGTGCGAGAGTGAGGACGGAGCGCTCGTGCCGCCTCGCCTTGCCTTCCTCGCCTCGCTCGTCTCGCCTGTCGCGAGTCAGGGCACTTATTTGAGCCTGCGATATATGATAGGAGATTGCGGGTTCCCATCTGGCCTCGGAACAAATATTTTCTGGAGTTTGGTAATACAACTCTGAGTGGATCAACCAAACGTGTTAAAGAGAAACAACAAGGATAGTGCATGGTATTTATTAAGTCGTCGCCGACGCGCACCTCGCCGCAGCGCTAGCTCAGTCTGCGCCGGGACAGCCCTTGCCGCAGAGCAGCATCTGCCTGAAGGCGTACAGCACCAGCATGTCGTGGCACAGCACCGCTGCAACAATTTAGTTCTCAAACTTTTAGGCGTGAAAAGGCAAAATAACGCACAACAAAATAAAATTTCCTTTCATAATAATTGTAATAGACGGCTCATCAAAAACTGGATCCACGCGGCCGCGCTGTGTTACACAACACTTTGAGATAATGAATATTTTTTGGAAAGTAAACAGTATCCCGGAGACGGACACCAGCTACTTTTCATCCCGAAAAGCTGCTGACAGTATCTCTCACTATGAAATAAATAATAAGAATAAATAATAATATAAATAATGCTGGACAATCCACACAGCATCATCTAGCCTCAAAGTAAGCTACTCAAAGCTTGTGTTATGGGTACTAGAAAACTGATATATTTAATACATTATATACATATTAAACACCCAGACCAACGGAACAAAGTTCCGTTTGTTCCGAGGCGGGAATCGAACCCGTAACCTCCTGCGTCGCAGGCGGACCTTCGCCCACCGCGCCACATCGGTCGTCACTCAAATGTTTTTCTGAAAATATTATTGAAATCGTTGTGGGATCCAAAGCGGATTAGAAAACACCTAATGTAGTATCCAAATCTTCGTTTCGGAGCAATCCCAGATCTGAAGACTTGTAGGGATTTAAAACTAATGTTCTCTTGTTCTGAAACAGCGCACCGAAAGATGGCTCTTTGCTTCGTTATTTCCAACTTTTACTTGGTACCTACTTGTACAGCTCTTCATGAGATTTTACAAACTACCCTTTGCGGGGGGAGGTAGAAGGGAGGCTCGCGAACTGCCTTCTAAGTTGAAGTTGTACAATATTTGTTCAAATAGACAAGCGCATGGGGATCACGGGGGCTTGACGTCCCCGTTTTGTGGGTCCATCTAGGTTACTTGTATGGTGACACAGGGACAACTAGGGATACTTAGAACATGGCACTAACTCTAGGTAGGAATAGGAACTAAAACACAATTGTTTATAATAGCAGGAGTAAATGGAAATTTAAGAGCCCTTTTGAAATTTTATATGGAGCTATCACGTCGGTGTCACCAACAGTTCGGGGGATGAAGGTGGAATTTCCCCCAAATGGGCACACAGGGCGATCGTCCTTGCACCGAGCCGACCCATCTGGTCCACGTGCTCGGGGTTTCGAGGCTCGGAGATCGGGATTTTTCGTCCGACAGTTGTACTTATATGAGTTCGTCCACAAACTTCGTCCCACGACTGGGCAAAGGCAGCAATCGTCCATGTTGTTTTTAATTAAGGATGAGATATGTAGGTATTTAGTTTCGCTGCTTCTTTTATGTTTTCTTTTTAATTACATAAATTATTTTAGTAATATGAGCCGGTCCTGATTAGATCTTGACACATGACAGATGGATCCACCTTTGATTTTAAAATCGATTCGTTTGAACCTACCTAGTTACAGATTTTAGTTTTGTATTATGACATAGAATTTTTCACTACTTGGTGTAGGCGTGCTTTTCTGGAGCCCCTTTTAAGAAAATGTAAGAAGTAAGTACCTAGATGGGTCGTTGGTTAGATAGCACTAAGCATTACCTAGTCGTAAGGTTCAAACAAATGCTTATCGCTGTGAGCACTTTGTTCTACGATATACTTAGATGTTTGTGTAAGTAATGAGCATAATCTCGGGCGGGACAGGTGGCAGGGAGCGGGGGTGCTCACTGACCGGACCGGTCCACCGGCTCCGCGAGTGTTGTAGGTACATTAAGAGAGTAATGTCGGCCGATGACAAGGTCAGATAAGAAGCAGTGATGTTCTCGAGACACCTCCCGCGTACGATACGTACTGAAGACGGAGAGAGCGATCATGAGGTAGAGCGCGGCGATGACGAAGTGCAGGTCCTCCTGGCCGGTGCGGATGAAGTAGACGCAGCCCGCCAGCCCCAGCGCCAGGTTGTAGGCGGCCAGCGCGCCGCTCAGCCACAGGCTCACCCGCACCGCGCACAGCCGCTCCTGAACACACACACACACTATCACTTCACTTACACTCACGGCTCTAATGATTATCACTAACTTCAGTTTTATATCATCATCATCATCATGAAGGGATCGATAGAAAGAATATCTTAGAAATGATCGATACAACATTTAAAGGATGAAACGTTGGGCACTTTTCACGGCGATCATTATGTCTTTGCAGATCTTGTCCAGGTTGGAATACACGATGGACATGACATGTATTTTTTTAAGACATATTACTCTTGTACTGACCTCTAGCGCGCCGTAGAACAGCAGCATGTCGCGCAGCACAGCGGACACGTCGCCGCGACTCTTGTACTGACCTCTAGCGCGCCGTAGAACAGCAGCATGTCGCGCAGCACAGCGGACACGTCGCCGCGACTCTTGTACTGACCTCTAGCGCGCCGTAGAACAGCAGCAGCGCGTGCGCGACCTCCAGCGGCGCGGCCACCAACAGCATGTCCCGCAGCACAGCGGACACGTCGCCGCGACTCTTGTACTGACCTCTAGCGCGCCGTAGAACAGCAGCATGTGCCGCAGCACAGCGGACACGTCGCCGCGACTCTTGTACTGACCTCTAGCGCGCCGTAGAACAGCAGCATGTCGCGCAGCACAGCGGACACGTCGCCGCGACTCTTGTACTGACCTCTAGCACGCCGTAGAACAGCAGCATGTCGCGCAGCACAGCGGACACGTCGCCGCGACTCTTGTACTGACCTCTAGCACGCCGTAGAACAGCAGCATGTCCCGCAGCACAGCGGACACGTCGCCGCGACTCTTGTACTGACCTCTAGCGCGCCGTAGAACAGCAGCATGTCCCGCAGCACAGCGGACACGTCGCCGCGACTCTTGTACTGACCTCTAGCGCGCCGTAGAACAGCAGCATGTCGCGCAGCACAGCGGACACGTCGCCGCGACTCTTGTACTGACCTCTAGCGCGCCGTAGAACAGCAGCATGTCGCGCAGCACAGCGGACACGTCGCCGCGACTCTTGTACTGACCTCTAGCGCGCCGTAGAACAGCAGCATGTCCCGCAGCACAGCGGACACGTCGCCGCGACTCTTGTACTGACCTCTAGCGCGCCGTAGAACAGCAGCATGTCCCGCAGCACAGCGGACACGTCGCCGCGACTCTTGTACTGACCTCTAGCGCGCCGTAGAACAGCAGCATGTCCCGCAGCACAGCGGACACGTCGCCGCGACTCTTGTACTGACCTCTAGCGCGCCGTAGAACAGCAGCAGCGCGTGCGCGACCTCCAGCGGCGCGGCCACCAGCAGCATGTCCCGCAGCACAGCGGACACGTCGCCGCGACTCTTGTACTGACCTCTAGCGCGCCGTAGAACAGCAGCATGTCCCGCAGCACAGCGGACACGTCGCCGCGACTCTTGTACTGACCTCTAGCGCGCCGTAGAACAGCAGCATGTCCCGCAGCACAGCGGACACGTCGCCGCGACTCTTGTACTGACCTCTAGCGCGCCGTAGAACAGCAGCAGCGCGTGCGCGACCTCCAGCGGCGCGGCCACCAGCAGCATGTCGCGCAGCACAGCGGACACGTCGCCGCGACTCTTGTACTGACCTCTAGCGCGCCGTAGAACAGCAGCATGTCCCGCAGCACAGCGGACACGTCGCCGCGACTCTTGTACTGACCTCTAGCGCGCCGTAGAACAGCAGCATGTCCCGCAGCACAGCGGACACGTCGCCGCGACTCTTGTACTGACCTCTAGCGCGCCGTAGAACAGCAGCAGCGCGTGCGCGACCTCCAGCGGCGCGGCCACCAGCAGCATGTCCCGCAGCACAGCGGACACGTCGCCGCGACTCTTGTACTGACCTCTAGCGCGCCGTAGAACAGCAGCATGTCCCGCAGCACAGCGGACACGTCGCCGCGACTCTTGTACTGACCTTTAGCGCGCCGTAGAACAGCAGCATGCCCCGCAGCACAGCGGACACGTCGCCGCGACTCTTGTACTGACCTGCACTGGCTGCAAAATCTATAGCGTACATGTTAAGCCTTTTATGTAACTGTTGCGTGCGGCAGGGCACATACCCAGCAGGCCTAAAAAGGGTTAAGATCAGTCCCTTATACAAAGGCAAAGGTATGAAAACCAACGCCACGTCATATCGGCCCATATCCATCGTCCCTGCGTTAAGTAAAATTCTCGAGGTCGGTATTAACCATAGGCTCCTGTCATTCATGTCAGAGCGCGACATTCTGTCCAGCCGGCAGTACGCGTATAGGCCGGGGCGAGCCACGACGGACCTGGTGCGCGAGGTGGTGTGGCGCGTGCTGAGCGCGCGCGAGGCGGGCCAGCGCGTGGCTCTGCTCAGCTGCGACCTCTCGCGCGCGTTCGACACCGCCGACCACGCCCTCATCGAACACAAACTCCAGTTCCACGGAATCCGAGGCCCCGCCCTAGCTCTTCTGACCTCATTTATGTCCGCGAGGACACAAGTGGTGGTCGGTGACGGTGGTCGCGTGAGGTCATCTGAACTGGAGAACGTGATGGGAGTACCGCAGGGGTCGTGTCTTTCTAACACCCTCTTCAGCTTGCTACTGAACGACTTACCTGGAAGCATTAGCGGTGCGGAAATTTACATGTACGCCGACGACGTAGCGGCGGTGGTCACGGCACCCACCCATCGCGAGTTGGAAGATCGGTTGAATGAAGTTATACAAAAACTAGAGATGTGGTTCCGTGCGAATGGCCTCGCGTTAAACAGGGACAAAACCTGTGTGATGGGGTTCAGTCTCAAAGGGAGATGCCCCCCTCTAAAGGTCGTCGCCGGTAGCGCGGGGCTGGAACAAGTCCAAACTACGAAACTGCTAGGGTTTCACCTGGACAGTTCCCTCGTGTGGGACACCCATATAGACAAGCTGTGCGGTAGGCTAGGTAGTGCCTGCTTTGCACTCCGGAGGCTGGCGAGCACAGCTTCGCGCGACGTGGTTCGGGCGTGTTACTACGCAACAGTACATAGCACCCTGACCTACGGCGTGGAGCTGTGGGCGCGAGCCGCCGACCGCCAGCGAGCATTTGTAATGCAGAAGCGAGCTGTGCGCGCTATGGTGGGTGTCCCGAGTGACGTATCGTGCAGGGAACTGTTCAAAGAGTTAAATATTATGAATCTACCATCTGAGCTCATATACCAGGTAGCCCTTTTCACGCACCTGCATTTGGACTTGTTCCAGCGTCGCGGGGTGAACACGACCCGCGAGATGCGGAGCAACAGCTACTCGCACCGCCTGGTAACACCTGAGCACAGACTTCGGAAATCTGATCGTTCGGTTTATGTCATGGGACCTTCAATCTATAACCGATTGCCAGTGAAAATACGTGACGCATCTTCCACGCCTATATTTAAATATAGATTAAAGAAATATTTAACGGAATCAGTATTCTATGATGTGCAAGAATACTTGGAATTACCGCCTATTTAATTGAATTTTAATTTAATTTAAATTGTATATTTTAATTTAAATTGTATATTTTAATTTAATTTAAATTGTATACTTTAATTTTTATAAATTATTATTACAAATTATACCTACATAACTATTTTAAATTGACATGTTACTAGGAGTAATTAATAAAATCTGTATTTCTGTATTTCTGTATTTCCTCTAGCGCGCCGTAGAACAGCAGCATGTCCCGCAGCACAGCGGACACGTCGCCGCGACTCTTGTACTGACCTCTAGCGCGCCGTAGAACAGCAGCATGTCCCGCAGCACAGCGGACACGTCGCCGCGACTCTTGTACTGACCTCTAGCGCGCCGTAGAACAGCAGCAGCGCGTGCGCGACCTCCAGCGGCGCGGCCACCAGCAGCATGTCCCGCAGCACAGCGGACACGTCGCCGCGACTCTTGTACTGACCTCTAGCGCGCCGTAGAACAGCAGCATGTCCCGCAGCACAGCGGACACGTCGCCGCGACTCTTGTACTGACCTCTAGCGCGCCGTAGAACAGCAGCATGTCCCGCAGCACAGCGGACACGTCGCCGCGACTCTTGTACTGACCTCTAGCGCGCCGTAGAACAGCAGCAGCGCGTGCGCGACCTCCAGCGGCGCGGCCACCAGCAGCATGTCGCGCAGCACAGCGGACACGTCGCCGCGACTCTTGTACTGACCTCTAGCGCGCCGTAGAACAGCAGCATGTCCCGCAGCACAGCGGACACGTCGCCGCGACTCTTGTACTGACCTCTAGCGCGCCGTAGAACAGCAGCATGTCCCGCAGCACAGCGGACACGTCGCCGCGACTCTTGTACTGACCTCTAGCGCGCCGTAGAACAGCAGCATGTCCCGCAGCACAGCGGACACGTCGCCGCGACTCTTGTACTGACCTCTAGCGCGCCGTAGAACAGCAGCATGTCCCGCAGCACAGCGGACACGTCGCCGCGACTCTTGTACTGACCTCTAGCGCGCCGTAGAACAGCAGCATGTCCCGCAGCACAGCGGACACGTCGCCGCGACTCTTGTACTGACCTCTAGCGCGCCGTAGAACAGCAGCATGTCCCGCAGCACAGCGGACACGTCGCCGCGACTCTTGTACTGACCTCTAGCGCGCCGTAGAACAGCAGCAGCGCGTGCGCGACCTCCAGCGGCGCGGCCACCAGCAGCATGTCCCGCAGCACAGCGGACACGTCGCCGCGACTCTTGTACTGACCTCTAGCGCGCCGTAGAACAGCAGCAGCGCGTGCGCGACCTCCAGCGGCGCGGCCACCAGCAGCATGTCCCGCAGCACAGCGGACACGTCGCCGCGACTCTTGGCTGTCGTCAGGAAGAACAGCATCATGTACCACAGCACCGAGGCCTGCAACACGCGCCGCCTATCAGACACGCTCGCGGCTGCCCTCTCGTCTCCGTACCGCGGCTGCGCACACTTCATACACACATGTAGTGCATTACTACAAATAATATGACACAGGTCAGAGATACCCATCCGAGGCCGCGGCTCTTTCTACTGCACTCCGATAGTTCGACCGACAGCCAAATATTCATTTCCAAATTCCAAATAAACGTGGAATGAGTTTACCAGATTATTTGACATTATTGTATTAAAAATCAGAGAGAGAGTGAGAAACTTTCACAGTCGATAGTCCCTAGAGCGCCGGGCGGCAGAGATCTGCAGTAGAGCAGGCCCGGGGGAGGAGGGACGGGCAGGCCCGGGGGAGGAGGGACGGGCAGGCCCGGGGGAGGAGGGACGGGCAGGCCCGGGGGAGGAGGGACGGCAGGCGCCGGATACTTGCGAGTTTGAGCCAGCCGATGCAGATGATGGCGTCGCGCAGCGCCCTCGAGGCCAGCTGGCTCTCGCACTCCACCTCCATGCTCCCTGCGCCTCGCTTCACCACTCCACCACTCCACCACTCCGCCACTCCGCCACTTCACCACTACAATCCACACATTTCACAAACATTAACTATACAACACATTTTCGCCGACAATTTTGGACAAACATTGTATTTCTACCAAAACACGCACAAACGCGCCACAGAACAGGAAACTTTTTGACGAATGATTCGCGATGACATTTACCAAAAAGATTCAAGAATAAAGTTCTTGCATCCAAAGTTAGCTCCAACTCGGAGTTCCGAGTTGAAAATTCAAACTTTAATGTATTTGTCGGTAAGATGCTGTCAGATGAGAAGGCTTTGAATGTTCGACTGCCCTTTTTCCCCAGAGAAGAAGCTGACTTTTCATGACAAACATTTGCTTTGATATGGGTTTATCTGAGTCCAATGGCTTTCGGTTGTATAAAACCCCTGTAACGTACATAAGAGTAATATAACCACCAGATTACCCTATCACTATTAACATATTAGCGATACGGTACTGGTGATATTGCTGATAATAATACCATTAATATTACACGTTTGAATCCGCAGATATACGTTTGAGTTGTCCAAATTTAACAAATTAATTGGTCGCTCGCTCGGAGTCGCGCCGTCACCAAGTGGCAAAGTTATTGGCAATACGATTTGCGTAGCTGCTTAAAAACTCGCCATGAACTCGGCGCAACTAATTAAACTTTAAAGTAAAACTAGCCATTTCCGTCGAGTCGCTTTTTGCCGAAGCAGCGGTTGTGTACTCTACGGCGCTGGTAACACTGTCGCAGACTCGAACGCGGTCCCGTATTTTACAAGTTTAGCTTCGTATGTAAATTTCCCTTTTTTTCCAGACAACTTCAATCTATTGAGTAGGTAGTCATCAATCTTATTAGTGTACTAGGCAAATGGATTCTGCAAACAGTAGAAGGGCACTAGGCAGTATGGACTTGTGTTCACCGAGCTCGATGAAGTTAACTTCCCGCACGCAGCCTGATTTCAAAAGGTTTGTGCAAGCTGTAATTAACATGTTTAGTTTTACAAGGAATTAAGATGTTTAGTTTTATTATACAAGGACACAACTAGGTACTAAGGTAGGTGGGGAACGAGATTACGTGGTATGTTGATGAGACCACCAGCTCCGGCCGCGCACTCGACGCCGCCGCAACGCCCCGCTCGCGTCGCGCCGCCAGACAACAGTAACGTAAGTACACACTCACATGGAATACCTATTTTCCCTACGAATGAAGTTGCTGAACGAAAGATCCGCTCCGTCCTGAGTAGCCGGGCGCCCCCCGCGCCCCGCGCCGCCCTCAGTACCTGCGGAAGAACAATTAACTGGAAGTTGCCGACTTCCAACTCGAACACCCTTTCCCGCCGCAACTTTAAGAGTCGGGTAATGACGCTCCTTTATACCAATTTATGCTCTAAAGTTGGCGTTTAAATGCGAGAATCATTGAGGTACTCTCGGTGTATTTAAATGGGGCTCGAGTCGTGGAGACGGAGCGTTGTTTCACGTGAATTATGTTCGAGATAAGGGACCCTTACTGATGTACGCATTAACAGGAATAGTCGCCCATTCCGGCCGCATCCATCGCGCGCTTCATTCAGCTCTGCGCCAGCCGAGTACGTATCTTCAGCACGTCGACACTCTCTCACTCGCTCACTGCAACTGTGACCACTAACAACATTGTTGCCACCTACTGCTGACTGAGGGTAGGTACTTCTCCACCGACCAATTAATAATCACACGCAAAAAGTGCGATAAAAACGAATGGTCCTAGCACAAAGAGTTTTATCATAAACAATACCAAATTATACACCGCGCTTAACTTGCAAATAAATGAGACAATATTTCCAGCGTTCAGTGAATGCTGAATATATTGCAGCATTTATTTTTATCGCAGCTGGTATCATTGCGACTGTAACATCTATAGTGACATGAGTGGAGTCGAGATGGGTGCGTGCCGATGAAAATTAACGTATGCGCCGCGACCTGTATGCTAAACTGTTCGGCCGAACCTTCATCGGTTCTAAAATTTATCGATAAAATTATCATATTCCTACGACATGAATGTATATTTGAATGCCCTAGATTTAAGCAAAAAATGACGGATAGTGCCTACCTATTACTATACTTCCATCTTTGTGACCCATTTTTAGTACGTGGATATTTGGAATTGTGATTTGGAAATTTAAAATGAGTCTAGCGTTCGTTCACCTGGACGTTCGGAAATCCAAAATGAAGTTAGAGTATGTAAAAAAAAGGAATGCCTATAGCTGTGTTTGTGTTGTGATAATTCTAAAAGTATCTGAGAACAATATTTTTGATAAGAGCGTCTTTGGTAACCAGAGCACAGCACCACTTTAGGTACTGATCCAAGGAGTTTAATAGATCTTATTTCCGTTCTATTACAGCAGATAGGCTAAGAATTTCATAGTAATAACCACGTCTTGCTCTAACGCGATATTACAAAATATTTCACAGCAATCATTAGCATTTGCTGAAACAAAGGACGGACTGAATCCGCTTCCTAAAATCAGCACATTTAAAGTCTGAACCCCCCGGCTTCACGCTACAGCTTACAGCCCAACGTCGTGTTTACTGCCCTCTGTGGAATTATGTGTTTGACGGCTGCGGCGCGCTCGGCGTCGCGCGGGAGAGCGGGAGTGCTTCACATCGGAGCCTGAGGTATTTGTAATAGCAATAATGGCAGACGCACACCAGGCGCACTAGTTGCGCGGCGCGGCGTGCCTCGGCGTGGCGTGTCGCGTGATGACCCCCTGCACAGGTCACATGTCATTGCATCCGAATTAATTTAATTGATGTCAATTCTACTTCAATATCAGTGTCCACACACCGTATTGCTGTAGCTGATATTTATCGTCAAAAACAACTTGCTTCGTATCGTTCCTTTATCGTCAAAAACAACTTGCTTCGTAAATGGAAATGTAAGGTTTTAAAGTGTAAGTTATTCAAGTTCCAAACTCTTTACAGTACGACCGTAAATCTAATTACGTACCTACGTACCGTAAATAACGTGCCGTGGCGGGACGTACCTCTAAAGTTTCCCAAAGTTGTAACAAGAAAGCATGGCATTCCCACATTTTGTTTAGTTGACATTAATCTCGTTGCGGTGCAGTGGCGACATCTCCCGCGAAACTTTCCTCATTAAAGTGAGTGCACGCGCACGAGGAGCGGCCTGCGGAGCGTGGTCACGGATCACTTGCTCCAATAGCTGGAGGCTGCAGGCGGCGGCGAGTCAGGGGACTTCTACGCTACGACTATGTGCTACGACCATGTGCTACGACACGTGCTACGACTATGTGCTACGTTATCGTCGTAGCAGACGATAACTTAATAATAAATAAAAATATAATATAATCTTTTCTTAGATTTTTAGAGTTTGTTATAATTGTATATACTAGTGAGCTATGTGATCTAATTATGTTATGAAAAAGATTATAATTAGACGCCATGTGCGTCTTGTTTCATCTAACGAACCAATGAAAGAAATCAAGGACCATTATAAAACATTATCTAGCACCGAGCTAAGCAAAGCTTGTGTTATGTATTGTTACTACATATGTCATTCAATGAACGCAATCATTATATAGATAGTTCATTTATATTTACATAGAATATACCTTAGAACTAAAATGATATAGTAATTATCGATGTAATTGCCGATAAAAAGGTGCGATGAACTAATACTGACGTCGGAGTCGGTAGTGGGCTCACATCGAACCGCCTCGCGAGCCCTCGACCCGCCAGCGACAGAGAAAGTCAAAAGAAAATTATCTACTGAAAAAGTTTTCTTAGATACTTATTTGTTTAACAGTATCACAGTTTGCCGATGGCGTAAAGCTTTGCGTACACTAAACCATAGCATTAGTACAATACATAACATAGATACACTTAACTACATAGTTTATAAAATAAAGTCGCTTTCTCTGTCCCTATGTCATTATGTCCCTTTGAACGCTTAAATCTTTAAAACTACGCAACGGATTTTGATGCGGTTTTTTTTAATAGATAGAGTGATTCTAGAGGAAGGTTTATACGTATAATAAAACCGTGCGAAGCCGGGGCGGGTCGCTAGTTTATGATACATAGAAAATATCCAGACGGAATAAATATTTGCAGATCATAAAACATTTAAGGCGAAAATCGAACACGTGACCTCCTGCATCGCAAATAAATAATAAAATTTCGCCTTGAGTTGATTGTGGAAAATGGGAGCATGATATGATCTAGCTCTCAATTTGGTTTCCGGAAAAGTATGAGGACCTACCCTTGGTAGTTTAAGCATCACCAATACAGATATTAGAAGATTTTTTATCAAAAAAGAATCACTGTAACAGTTTTTCTTGACATCACCGCTGCCTTTGGTAATGTTTTGCTGCCGGTTCTCGAGAGGAAGTTCCAGCGATTGGACATTCCGGAAATAATAAATCGCTTTATACGTAACTTGCTACTGAATCGAAAACTTTTAATTTAAATACCAGGGTGTAATTCCATCTCCTTGTAGTATTTATAAAGGGTTACTTCAAGGTTCGTATATCCTTAGAGCACACTCTTCCGTGTATATAATACGCTGATGATATAGCTTTATACATTGAATCGAGTCCAAGAGAGTTTGCTCAGGATAAACTGAATGCATCCTGGTAGACTGGTTGGCTCAACGAAAATAGTCTGTCTTTTGCTCCAACTAAACGTAAGTAATTGTATTATTTTCTCCAAGAAAAAATTCATACAGTCCATTGCCCTACCTATTGAATTGATTGTTTAAGTAAACAATGTAAATTTTTTAGGTGTAAAATTAGATTCGCAGACGATAGGTGCTCCTGATAACAGCTCAGTAACTCCACCGGGCTCACGTTCGGCGGCGGTCTGGCGGACGCGCGGCCTCACGTATCACAGTCTACGATGACTTCAAGTTATTCGCCCTTGATACCAGTGCTTGGAACTTTGCGCAAAGCTTCAGAACTCTTCAATAGAATAGTTGTTCGTTAATTTGTTGGCGAGAGGCTATCCCGAGGGTTCTTCGAACTAGGTCGCTTTTTGTTGATCAACGCTCTTTAAAGCTGCAAGAATTTAGATTGACTTTAAATGTGTTGGCGAAAGAGAAACTAAATGCTAAGAAACTAAACAGGGTAGGCATTATACAACTAATTAAAAGAACATAATCATTAGTCACTCGCGCATAAAATATACTTACTTTCTTTTCATGAGAAGGTTTACAAATAAAATTATCAAGCTTGTAGATATCTAACACCTGACGGCACTGAGAGTGTCCAGTTGTTTACCTTCATTCAGCTGAATACAGACAGGCAGGTCGCTAGTGTGGTGCGGCGGGTAACAGGCGCGCACCCGGCGCTCCCCGCGAGGCAGGTCGCTAGTGTGGTGCGGCGGGTAACAGGCGGGCAACCGGTGCTCCCCGCGAGGCAGGTCGCTAGTGTGGTGCGGCGGGTAACAGACGGCACCCGGCGCTCCCCGCGAGGCAGGTCGCTAGTGTGGTGCGGCGGGTAACAGGCGGGCAACCGGTGCTCCCCGCGAGGCAGGTCGCTAGTGTGGTGCGGCGGGTAACAGACGGCACCCGGCGCTCCCCGCGAGGCAGGTCGCTAGTGTGGTGCGGCGGGTAACAGACGGCACCCGGCGCTCCCCGCGAGGCAGGTCGCTAGTGTGGTGCGGCGGGTAACAGACGGCACCCGGCGCTCCCCGCGAGGCAGGTCGCTAGTGTGGTGCGGCGGGTAACAGACGGCACCCGGCGCTCCCCGCGAGGCAGGTCGCTAGTGTGGTGCGGCGGGTAACAGGCGCGCACCCGGCGCTCCCCGCGAGGCAGGTCGCTAGTGTGGTGCGGCGGGTAACAGACGGCACCCGGTGCTCCCCGCGAGGCAGGTCGCTAGTGTGGTGCGGCGGGTAACAGGCGCGCACCCGGCGCTCCCCGCGAGGCAGGTCGCTAGTGTGGTGCGGCGGGTAACAGACGGCACCCGGCGCTCCCCGCGAGGCAGGTCGCTAGTGTGGTGCGGCGGGTAACAGACGGCAACCGGCGCTCCCCGCGAGGCAGGTCGCTAGTGTGGTGCGGCGGGTAACAGACGGCAACCGGCGCTCCCCGCGAGGCAGGTCGCTAGTGTGGTGCGGCGGGTAACAGACGGCACCCGGCGCTCCCCGCGAGGCAGGTCGCTAGTGTGGTGCGGCGGGTAACAGACGGCACCCGGCGCTCCCCGCGAGGCAGGTCGCTAGTGTGGTGCGGCGGGTAACAGACGGCAACCGGCGCTCCCCGCGAGGCAGGTCGCTAGTGTGGTGCGGCGGGTAACAGACGGCACCCGGCGCTCCCCGCGAGGCAGGTCGCTAGTGTGGTGCGGCGGGTAACAGACGGCACCCGGCGCTCCCCGCGAGGCAGGTCGCTAGTGTGGTGCGGCGGGTAACAGACGGCAACCGGCGCTCCCCGCGAGGCAGGTCGCTAGTGTGGTGCGGCGGGTAACAGG
Organism: Eupithecia centaureata; assembly: GCA_944547425.1. Taxonomy (NCBI): domain Eukaryota; kingdom Metazoa; phylum Arthropoda; class Insecta; order Lepidoptera; family Geometridae; genus Eupithecia; species Eupithecia centaureata. The sequence goes on from OX155688.1 coordinate 14,866,758, forward strand.
CGCGCACCCGGCGCTCCCCGCGAGGCAGGTCGCTAGTGTGGTGCGGCGGGTAACAGACGGCACCCGGCGCTCCCCGCGAGGCAGGTCGCTAGTGTGGTGCGGCGGGTAACAGACGGCAACCGGCGCTCCCCGCGAGGCAGGTCGCTAGTGTGGTGCGGCGGGTAACAGACGGCACCCGGCGCTCCCCGCGAGGCAGGTCGCTAGTGTGGTGCAGCGGGTAACAGACGGCACCCGGCGCTCCCCGCGAGGCAGGTCGCTAGTGTGGTGCGGCGGGTAACAGACGGCACCCGGCGCTCCCCGCGAGGCAGGTCGCTAGTGTGGTGCGGCGGGTAACAGGCGCGCACCCGGCGCTCCCCGCGAGGCAGGTCGCTAGTGTGGTGCGGCGGGTAACAGACGGCACCCGGCGCTCCCCGCGAGGCAGGTCGCTAGTGTGGTGCGGCGGGTAACAGACGGCACCCGGCGCTCCCCGCGAGGCAGGTCGCTAGTGTGGTGCGGCGGGTAACAGACGGCAACCGGCGCTCCCCGCGAGGCAGGTCGCTAGTGTGGTGCGGCGGGTAACAGGCGCGCACCCGGCGCTCCCCGCGAGGCAGGTCGCTAGTGTGGTGCGGCGGGTAACAGACGGCACCCGGCGCTCCCCGCGAGGCAGGTCGCTAGTGTGGTGCGGCGGGTAACAGGCGCGCACCCGGCGCTCCCCGCGAGGCAGGTCGCTAGTGTGGTGCGGCGGGTAACAGGCGCGCACCCGGCGCTCCCCGCGAGGCAGGTCGCTAGTGTGGTGCGGCGGGTAACAGGCACGCACCCGGCGCTCCCCGCGAGGCAAGTCGCTAGTGTGGTGCGGCGGGTAACAGGCGCGCACCCGGCGCTCCCCGCGAGGCAGGTCGCTAGTGTGGTGCGGCGGGTAACAGGCGCGCACCCGGCGCTCCCCGCGAGGCAGGTCGCTAGTGTGGTGCGGCGGGTAACAGGCGCGCACCCGGCGCTCCCCGCGAGGCAGGTCGCTAGTGTGGTGCGGCGGGTAACAGGCGCGCACCCGGCGCTCCCCGCGAGGCAGGTCGCTAGTGTGGTGCGGCGGGTAACAGGCGCGCACCCGGCGCTCCCCGCGAGGCAGGTCGCTAGTGTGGTGCGGCGGGTAACAGGCGCGCACCCGGCGCTCCCCGCGAGGCAGGTCGCTAGTGTGGTGCGGCGGGTAACAGGCGCGCACCCGGCGCTCCCCGCGAGGCAGGTCGCTAGTGTGGTGCGGCGGGTAACAGGCGCGCACCCGGCGCTCCCCGCGAGGCAGGTCGCTAGTGTGGTGCGGCGGGTAACAGGCGCGCACCCGGCGCTCCCCGCGAGGCAGGTCGCTAGTGTGGTGCGGCGGGTAACAGGCGCGCACCCGGCGCTCCCCGCGAGGCAGGTCGCTAGTGTGGTGCGGCGGGTAACAGGCGCGCACCCGGCGCTCCCCGCGAGGCAGGTCGCTAGTGTGGTGCGGCGGGTAACAGGCGCGCACCCGGCGCTCCCCGCGAGGCAGGTCGCTAGTGTGGTGCGGCGGGTAACAGGCGCGCACCCGGCGCTCCCCGCGAGGCAGGTCGCTAGTGTGGTGCGGCGGGTAACAGGCGCGCACCCGGCGCTCCCCGCGAGGCAGGTCGCTAGTGTGGTGCGGCGGGTAACAGGCGCGCACCCGGCGCTCCCCGCGAGGCAGGTCGCTAGTGTGGTGCGGCGGGTAACAGGCGCGCACCCGGCGCTCCCCGCGAGGCAGGTCGCTAGTGTGGTGCGGCGGGTAACAGGCGCGCACCCGGCGCTCCCCGCGAGGCAGGTCGCTAGTGTGGTGCGGCGGGTAACAGGCGCGCACCCGGCGCTCCCCGCGAGGCAGGTCGCTAGTGTGGTGCGGCGGGTAACAGGCGCGCACCCGGCGCTCCCCGCGAGGCAGGTCGCTAGTGTGGTGCGGCGGGTAACAGGCGCGCACCCGGCGCTCCCCGCGAGGCAGGTCGCTAGTGTGGTGCGGCGGGTAACAGGCGCGCACCCGGCGCTCCCCGCGAGGCAGGTCGCTAGTGTGGTGCGGCGGGTAACAGGCGCGCACCCGGCGCTCCCCGCGAGGCAGGTCGCTAGTGTGGTGCGGCGGGTAACAGGCGCGCACCCGGCGCTCCCCGCGAGGCAGGTCGCTAGTGTGGTGCGGCGGGTAACAGGCGCGCACCCGGCGCTCCCCGCGAGGCAGGTCGCTAGTGTGGTGCGGCGGGTAACAGGCGCGCACCCGGCGCTCCCCGCGAGGCAGGTCGCTAGTGTGGTGCGGCGGGTAACAGACGGCACCCGGCGCTCCCCGCGAGGCAGGTCGCTAGTGTGGTGCGGCGGGTAACAGGCGCGCACCCGGCGCTCCCCGCGAGGCAGGTCGCTAGTGTGGTGCGGCGGGTAACAGGCGCGCACCCGGCGCTCCCCGCGAGGCAGGTCGCTATTGTGGTGCGGCGGGTAACAGGCGGGCAACCGGTGCTCCCCGCGAGGCAGGTCGCTAGTGTGGTGGGGAACAGGCATTTACTATTAGAGTTTCAGAAGATTCAATTTGCATTCTATAATATTGTAAGCCGGTGCTCCGGACGCAGAGCTGCGGGAGGAATCACCGGGGTATTATAAAAACCGCGTTAGCTGGTTATTTTCTCAGGAAAATTGAATTTTTACTGGCGTCCGTTCACGTTGAGATAGTGTTCCAGCTGCTGGGATACAGATTTGGGACATTCCTATTATGCTGAGACAGGGACCTTTTTGGCCCCTTATGTAAATAGCCTTACTTACTCTTCTTATTTTTGTGTTTCTTCTTCTTGTTTATTGTATGTGTTATTTATAAGTATTTAATATGGGCCAAATAAATGTATTTTCTTTCTTTTCTTTTTCTTTCTATTCGAAGTAGAGACGTAAGCTAAATTGCCTTTTCAGTATAATTGTAATACACACTCAAAAATTTAATTTTTGCTTGTTTTCAATATCTTTCGGGTGTGTTTTTGAGAAATGTAAATGTCTTAAATCTATTTGTCTGCTTTTGAGACCGATTTTTGTTTTGTTGTTTCATTTGGTAACGGTTGATAAGGTAATCGATAAGAACCCGCTCGGCTCATGCGAACGAGCCTCGAGGTAATAAAGTCCGCAAAAATAATCTAAAGTGTCGTCTCGTCTCCGCAAACTGCTGTAATGGGAGTGTACTAGTGATGTGATCGGTCAGTGCGGGCGGCGGCGGCTCGTTGGAACGAGGGGAGCCTGTCGTGCGAGCGCGGGCGGCGGCGGCGGCGCGGGGGCACGCGCCGCCCGCAAGCTGCTGCACTTTAGTAGACTAATGAAAAAAAAAAATTTTAATGTACAAAAAAACACTTTTTTAGACATTTAACATATTAATTAATATTATAATACAAACTTTGACATTTTCTACACCTTACATTCTGTGCTATTTATATTTTTATGATTAACTACATGTTAAATAAATAGACTGTAGGCTCATTATTATTATAATAATTGTCAAAATTTATTAAGTATTATTAATAGATAATAGATTTAAGAAACAAGTCTTAGTATTTAAACAATGTGACCTAATTTTAAGACAAATTCCGACACAATGCAATTATTGTTTGAGAATAAATGAAATGAAAGATGGGAGTGCAACAAGCGCGCTCCTTGCTCGTGTGTATCGTTACCGGCAGCGTCTCCCGGGCTGGCCGGCCCGTGCGCACGCTGCAAGCTTCAACTACCTACTGTTCCTCAGTTAACCCTCAATTACTCGCATTAGTAATATTGACGCGAACTAGGAAACTACTGTTGGCGGGAGTACATGACGTGACCGACCGATGGATTCTTTATTTCAAAGTTGCGAATAATATATGTTTAACTTGATTATATTGATGACTCAGAAGTAGTTAGGTATTGTTTGTTGATTATTATTCAAACCAACTAGTCGTAGTAGTCTAGAACCTTCGAAGCGAACGGTGCACCACTTTTACAGGAATTTAAAAACTAGTTCCGACTGGTATTTTAGTCGTTTACTATTTTAGAATTTACATGGGCATCTACTTTAAGTTCGGGATGGCGGATCAAGGGGCAATTTGTATCGAGAATACAAAAAGCTCGAGTGCTTTATGTAAGTTGAATTACTTATAAAATCTTTTATCTATTTAGGTAGGTCAGATGGTACCCACCTTTTAAAAAGCAGTTATGTTAGTGGAACTTTCGACACTTAAGATTTGCGGAGGAGAGCGGGGGGAGCTAACTGCAAACGATTGCGGATAATCTAGAAGCGTTCAACTGATCCATATCAATCAATACATTATGTCGTCGCGTCTCCGAGACGCTGCTGTCGCCGTGCAGCGGACCCGGCCGGCCGCGCGGAGCCGCCTGCCCCGTCCCGCGCGCCGCTCGCTCTGCGCGCGCCCGCGACTTTCTCCTCTGCAATCGGCACATCGTCGTCGGTCGCGTCACCGTGACGCAACGCGTTGCATAATTACACGTAATATAATAATAACGACTACTCATTTAATATTTCGGACGGCAGCGGCGCCTCGGCCCAAGTAGAGTAGGCTGAGCGTCGCTCTGATTGTTCACTAACTACAGTAATATGTTTGATAGGATAGTCCCGGGCGCTCTCAGAGTCAGGGACGCTCAATCTATATACTCGTATAAGGGCTGTGCGTGGAGCGACTGAGTGCATCACTGATTCAGGAAAGGTCACGAGTTAACATCGGATGGCGCCTCAGAGGTACCTTGCTTATTTGACTTCCAGCCTCCGCCATCAGATTCATCTACAGGGTTAGGTTAATGTACTTAGAGTAATTTGTGACATCGATCTTCAGATACGGATAAAGGAGTAAAAATCCGCGGCTGCGCCGTCGCACCAAGATTCAACCATTGAACGAAGTTCAAGTACAACATGAGCACTGTTAAATAGCCGGGGTCTTTAAACAGTGCTCATTGAACAAGTGGACAACAGTGTTGTTCGCAAGTGATTAGGTACCCGAGTGGGGCTGCCCTTGCGGCGAGTGGGGCGGCGAGCGGGCTGCGCGCGCGCAGTCGAGCGGCGACAACTATATGGCCACACGGCGTGTTCAGTGCTTCATGTGCAAGTGCCTCCGCGTGCCTCCGCCGGGAACAGAACCCGCACCGCTCCTGTGCGCTCGCCCCTGACTCCGGCTCCCCGCCACCTGGTGAGTCCCGCAGCCTCAGAGCCCTGTGTTTGCTAGTCATCGGTAAAATGAAAACGAAGTGCATTCAACATAAACTTTAATTGGTAAGTAGGTGACCAGTGAAGGTTGTCGGCCGAGCCTTTTATTTATATTTTACATAGCTGACTGCTCCACGTTCACTCATACACGTCGTAACATACTCCTGCTGCGAGAGCGAATAGTTAGTTTATAGTATCGTGTTGAAAGTGAGAGTGCGCGCGCGAGGCGACGCCGACGGCGCGGCTTGTCCGCGGAGCGAAGCACGGAGCGAGCGTGTGTATACCTACCGACGACGAGACGACTGCACCGCGCGGTGCGGCGCGGCTTGTCCGCGGAGCGAAGCACGGAGCGGGCGTGTGTATACCTACCGACGACGAGACGACTGCACCGCGCGGTGCGGCGCGGCTTGTCCGCGGAGCGAAGCACGGAGCGGGCGTGTGTATACCTACCGACGACGAGACGACTGCACCGCGCGGTGCGGCGCGGCTTGTCCGCGGAGCGAAGCACGGAGCGGGCGTGTGTATACCTACCGACGACGAGACGACTGCACCGCGCGGTGCGGCGCGGCTTGTCCGCGGAGCGAAGCACGGAGCGGGCGTGTGTATACCTACCGACGACGAGACGACTGCACCGCGCGGTGCGGCGCGGCTTGTCCGCGGAGCGAAGCACGGAGCGGGCGTGTGTATACCTACCGACGACGAGACGACTGCACCGCGCGGTGCGGCGCGGCTTGTCCGCGGAGCGAAGCACGGAGCGGGCGTGTGTATACCTACCGACGACGAGACGACTGCACCGCGCGGTGCGGCGCGGCTTGTCCGCGGAGCGAAGCACGGAGCGGGCGTGTGTATACCTACCGACGACGAGACGACTGCACCGCGCGGTGCGGCGCGGCTTGTCCGCGGAGCGAAGCACGGAGCGGGCGTGTGTATACCTACCGACGACGAGACGACTGCACCGCGCGGTGCAGTCACTGGGACAGTAGTGCTTTCGTTTTCAGTCAGTCAAAGTTAATCGATTGAAAATCATCAATACAACCATAACCGAATTTAACATTTTTTTTTCACAAAATGTAAACATTGTTTAAATTTTGCACTCTCATAAATTAATGTGCATGTGTCATAGAAAAATGAATATCTATCACAAAATATTGTCAGAAAATTTATGATTTTCTGTAAAAAGCCTATCACTCGGAAACCATTGAAGATAGACCCCTGATTTTTGGTTTTTGGGTCTTCGTTTGAACCCGCCTGTCCTCAGTTTTCGACTTTGAGTTTCGGGTCATCCTGTACATTATATTTATAGATAGGTACTGTGCCCCTTGCATTTCTCACACTATAACCATAAGAAGAAAAAAACTCAGAGTTTTTATTTATTCTTATCCTATTACTTACAAAGAGAACATTTTGTTTATTAAATTTATGAAAACAAATCGACAATCAGTGCGAATAATGCATTGGGATGGGAAGCTTTTTGAAACTATACAAATAATATTGGTTAGTGGTAATTAATCTTATAATAATTTACAATCACACAAGTTGTGTTGTGTGAGGAGTGCGAGTGTCGCAATAGCCGTGACCCGCGCCCCTCGCCCCGCGCCCCGCGCCCCGCGGGTGTCGTGTGTCACGGCTACTCTCCACTCCGGCGGCGCTGAGGACACCTTGCGAAATGTTACCAAGCCGCATCCATACTGGTCCATTATCTAAGTAGGTATGTACTACATCTAGTTGTACATAGCGCCTCTCTCTCTCACTCACAGATGCACATGCACGGCTGCACTCGCAGGCTCTCTCTCTGAGCTCTGCTGAAGCGCACCACCGACTGCTCGAGTGCTGGTGTGTCCGCGCGCACGAGGCGAGTGTGTCCGAACACGCGGGAGGCGGTGCGTGACTCATGGGTCACACTCGCAGTGCGCGGCGTGACTCATGGGTCACACTCACAGTGCGTTAGCTAATGACCACCACAAATGATTACCTACTAGATAACGAGCCGTCCTCAACGTTATCCAGCCCTATGTAGAGAAGAATGCTATGAGCTATTACTAGGTAGGTAATGCGTCCCGCGAGATTGCAACACCGAGGTGTGTATTGGTAGGTATATACTTACCAGAAGTCTAAAAATCAATTAATAATATGGTTTAGAGAGGACAAAATCATTACTTACGTTTAAGTACTAACCCCTAGTTATAAGCTTACTAACATATTGGACTATAAGTTGTCTGAAATAAATAAATTATTAACTATTAATATAATAATTTTGCCTGTGCTTAGTACCAAGTGGAATTTATTACTTTTTTCCTAAAAAAACTTAAATAGTAAAAAACAAGCAAGATAAAGATAAAAAGATCCAGAGTCGAAAGTAGAAATAAAGATTTCCACTAAAATTTACGTTAACGCGATAATTTGGTGTCGACTAACAAGTGATTCAATGCTCATAGCCATTGAATGGTTCCCACCGGTGGCCGGTGAGAACTGTACGTGTGGTTTAGAAAGGACTGACGATGCGGTGTGACCGGACGGGTCGCGGTCGCCCGAACCGTTCCCAGCAGTGGACGAGCGCCCGCGCCCGCGCCATTGTCAGTGTTACTACTATTATGTAAATACACTATACTTTTACCGATACATATTTTTTATTATACAACCAGAACCCTGGAACAAAATATTTGCAGTTCGTACAAAAATTTGTTCCAAGGCGGGAATTGAACCCGCAACATCCTGCGTCGCAGGTGGATCTTCGCCCGCCGCGCCACATCGGTCGTCTCTATATTATTATTGTGAGTAGCGTTTACAGTAGTATTTTATTACTTAGTGTAAGTACAGTTGTAACAAGTAAATCTATTTGGTGACGTTTAGGGCCATCTACCGATGCATAGATACACAAATCAATAACGTGCTGGAACCATAATTTCAAGTTCAGAATAAGGTCAGCGCCATCTGTCGTCGAGTGGTGTATAAAAATGACGGGCGTTGAGTTGTTTAGCGAAAGCGCAGTTAGAAAATTAATTCTGTCTGTTGGAAAGGGAAGACACGCAAGAATCCTGCACCCTTACGAAAGAAGAAGTAAGGAGGCACTCGTCACGTCGCAGGAGAATTTTAGGTATCACAGACCAGTTACCGCGCCATCTATTAGTAACTGGAGATACCACTAGCGGCTAACTTGTACAGGATGATGCAGCAAGTGCACTAATAAATTCGTGAAGGACAGGTCAGGGTCAAGAAGAATTGCAAAGTGATTTTTGAGTCTTAGGATTTTCAACAGGATCGAAAGGGATAAGAAAAGTTTTTTTATTGGTATTCATTTGGAGAGGGAGCCAAAATACGTTATTATTTTAGCATTTATAAAAAGAAAAAGAACGTATAATTTCTTTATAGAAAAAATATGATCACTAAATTCGGGATCGGGAATTAAACTCGGGAAAGGATTTTATCGATGGTTAGTTGACTTGAGGTCAGACGAATAAATGGTGACCTCAGAGAAAAAATAGAACACCCTGCCTCGGGTTTAAGGTCGCCCTAGCGTCGAGTAGCGGAACGAAAGGAGACGTTGTTTCTAGAACATTCTTTTGAAATTTAGTATAAATAGGGCCACGCCCGAAGATCCTGGCATTCTGGGAAAATTATTGCGAGGGGTAACTTTGCCTGTGTGGAGTCAGTAGTTTGTCGAATCAGTGCTGCGTGATCCCTGCCGTCGCTGCCGTTTTGGAGCCGCCTATCCCGAAAAATCTCTGCCGTACGAATAACAGCGAATCGACACGATCTTTTGCAAAATAGCGGGAAGGCGAGGGATTCAAGGAGTGGCGAGCATCGGTGATCCTGGAACGTTTGGCTGCCAGCGCGGGACCCCCAAATCCAAAATAAGCGACGGGAATATAAAATTCAGGTACCAAGCGATTGAGAGAGGGGTTTTTTCTCGGTGGAAGGGGGGTTTCACGGCAAGTTCCAATTCGGGAACACCGCCAGGATATAATGAACTAATGCGATTTCTTTTCGGGGAATTTCAGGATTCCAAAGGGGATAAAAATCCCAAGAACTCGAGCGCCGATAGACGGCGAGGCCAACTCTCAAGCGGGGCTAGCTGCGTGAGAGGAGTCCACCCCGGTCGAAGAGCGAGCGCCGGGTTCGGGAGCACCGAGCGACAGGAGCGGTTCCAGGACTCGAGGGGCGAACGTGTTCGGCGACCGTTGAATACGGCGCGGCGACACGTCTTTCTAGAACAAGGTGTGTTCTTTCTAGTTGTTCGGGGGTCGGTTCCCCCCTTTCCTTTTTCCAGAATCCTAGGGTGTGTTTGTATTGGTCGGTCATATTTCTTTTGTGTCTTTTGAGTCTATAAATCGGAAGTTTCACAATATCGTGTTAGGGAAGTTACGGTTTAGGGAATTATACGGAAGGATTAGGCGAATAGGTTGGCAACTAGTTAGGGTTACAATTTTATACACATATAACTTATTTATATCTTTGTCGATAACGGCAACTACATTCTAGATAACTGACTAGTAAACTAAGCTACAGCAATTCTCTGCAAAACTCTAGCCTAAACGCCACCGTCAGACATTTTAATCTAGTAAATTTAACTTTACCTATTTTCAGTACCTTTTGTAATGCATCTTTCGTCCAGTGGTTTTCCCCGTTGAATTCTAGTATTTATCATTAACGATTTTATTATTGAGGAGTAAGAAACTTTAATCAAAAGAACAGAACTGAGAAAGCCATTGAGCGGTCGGTGACATAAGTAATAATTTTGAATATTTAGTTAAGGTGATTGAAGTTACAAGGTAACTCGTAAATTACAGGGTAATTCGTAAAGTACAGGGTATTGAAGAATTTGTTAGTTGATAATCTACATTATTAAGTTTATTTCAAAATATAAGGTTTGTAAATGAAATTTTTCTCTTTTTATTTATTAGCGTTAATTCCCTGTTAGCGAAATAGGAGTAACTTATCACGGTTTCCCGTTTTCTCAATTTGCTGGCCTGGCTGAGCGGGAACACGTGACACAGTATAGTTAATAGTACACTATAATATGATATTAATGTACATCTGAGGAGAGCTTCGTGTCGGACATGTCGTCCTCAGCCTTCGAATGAACGATTCATGAGCACATGAACGAACGCAGGCCCGGGCGATGGGACGTGCGCCGGCGGGCGGCCGCTAGGCTCGCTACGTAAATTTAAAATGTATTGAAATCACTCTACCGATTTCAATTAATAATTTACTGGAGGTTTTCACGAAACGAAAACTGACCGAATTTTTTTAGTAATTTGTGTAATTTGTAAGATTGTAACTACTCCGAATGAGTAAGCACGCGGGCGCGCGCCGCGAGCTCTCGAGTCCGAGGGCAGGCCGCCGTGCCCCGGTCCACAAGCACTGCAGTGTCGGCCGCGGCCTGGCCCCGCGCCTGCCTCGCTGCCCCCGGACACAGCCCGCAGTCTGTGTCGCACACGCGCCGCAGTCTGTGTCGCACACGCGCCGCAGTCTGTGTCGCACACGCGCCGCAGTCTGTGTCGCACTACTCACTCCCTACACCAAAAGAACTCGCACAACTCCGTGCGCGCGTGCGACCGCCGCGTATAGTTAGAGTTCTTACAGACGAACGGCAAGTTGTGAACGGCAGAGGCTACTTCAGCCGTCGCCACCTATCGACGACAGTCGTCAACGCGTCGGCGGCAGTAGTCAATACGTCGAGACGGCTGCCGCCGACAGGCGACAACGCTTGCCGCGAGTGCCACGGACTAGCAGTCGTGGTCGGCTTGTACATGAGCCAGTTGCAAAATGGCGAAATCACTTACAATTTCCTCACACACTGCTAGCCATGCTATGTTTTTCATTGTCTTATTACTGTAGTCTTGTAAGTTATAATTCCAAAGACAAAGCCTTTTTTTTACTGCCGTAATTAACAATTCGACATCAATTTCGTCTCCGGAGCTCATTTTGTAGACGCACAACGCTTGCGCACTCTTGGTCTATTTGTCGTCGACGTGGCGCTGGTCAAGTTCATGGTGCGCGTGCTGCGCGACACAACGACTACTTGGCCGCGCGCCGCCGCCCCGCCATGCTGGAGGTGCCCAGCTGTAGGACCAACCTACTTAAGTTTGCCCCCATGTCACTCGCTATATATCTGCTGAATATCTTATCTGCGAACAGTGTGGATATTTTTCACAATAACCTGCCGAAACTACTACAAATAGCACAGGTAGTTATAGAAACAAAATGTTTAGATTAGTACATTAACACTTACATGTTACATCGCTTTAGGGATAAAAAAAAACCTGTAATGATGTAATGCTGTTTTTTCAAATAAATAAATAAATAAAACATTAGAACAAGTAGACAGATCTTATATAACTTATTCTATGGTCCATATCAATATTTACCTTAGAGCTAAAATACATACCACAATATTATACAGCGGCACACGCGTGGTCGCCGGCGTGTCTCGGCGCGGGGGATCACAGCCGCCCTAACTTCACCCCTTTCGGCCAGAAGTCAGGGCTCACGAAGGTCTTTAACATCTCCGTCGGGACCCTCACCATAAATGAGCCGAAGCTAACATTATGACGAGAGTCCAGCTTCTCGACCCTCAATTTAACTCCGGCTTTCTTTCCGATGTACTCCGCTATCTCTATGGGCTAGTGCGCTAGTGTCAGCAATGCAGTGCGCAGTGTGCAGTGCACCCGCCGCACGCCGCACCCGGCCGCGCCCGAGGTGCGGGCGGCCGCGGTGTGTGCGGAGGCCGAGCTGCGGCCGCGGCGACGGCTCCCGCAGCCAGCTCCGAGCGGGCTCACTGTCGGGGAAACACGGGAGTGAGTGCAAACCGCGACTCGACAACCGACCTCCACGTGCGATATACTTCCGCGTCAACATTCAAAATGAAAGTTAAAAACTAAAAAAGTCTGTCATACTCAAAGTGCTTTATTTCCTTTAGACCTTGCAGGACGTAAGCTTAACAAGGAAATAAAATGTTCACTTTTGTGATTTTTGTCCTCTTCTCTCTTTAATTATAAGTAAAATAATGCTGGACAATTCACGCAGCATCATCTCTTCCCAAGCTGAGCGTGTGTTATGGGTGCTAGATATAAACTGATATACTTGAATCAAACAAGATTGTAACCATGCATGGATGGAAACTACCTAAAACCCTTGAAGAAATATTTATTATTATGTATTCATATTGTACAAATACACACATTTATTGTCTAAAGCCGGACATCGAACACGCAATCTCCTGCGTCGCAGGCGGACTACGTCACCGAGGTCGTCAATTTACTTGATGTATATCGCTATCTTTGAGGAATCTTATTAGAGAAGTATGTTTCTCAAACGTATGTATTCTCTCGTAAGTTTTCACAGCGGTCTCTTTGGTCGTAAGTTAAAGTCGTGGTTAACACAGTATCTCGCACGTAAGTCTATATCATATTATAATTCTACTTCCAATCGGAAAACTTTGCAAATTACGATTATAGCATAAGAAGTTATCCAAGTACACTTAGTTCAAGTTTACCGGCCGCGGATTAGTGGGGCTGATACCGCTCGCTGGCGGGGCTGAGTGAGTAGTGGGGCTGATACCGCTCGCTGACGGGGCCGAGTGAGTAGTGGGGCTGATACCTGATAGATACACCGCTAGAACAGAAGGAGCGGGGCGGGCGGGCGGCCGGAGCTGGTGTCGACTGGCTCATAGCTACGAAATACAAAGAGCTGTGTTTGTTGCAGATGTACCTGCTGCAGTGGAGTGCGCTGTGCGCGCTGTGCGCGGCGGCGGCGGGCGCGCTCGACGCGGAGGGCACGCTCGACGTGGAGGGCACGCTCGACGTGGAGGGCACGGTGCGGCGCGTGCAGGCGCTCCTGCGGGACAACTCCCTGCTGCCGCGCCTCTCGCGCCAGGAGATCCTCGACCTGCTGGCCGACATCCGCGCCGAGGACGCCGGCGCCGCGCCGCGACCCCCCGCCCCCACCCCCCGCAGCGCCCTCCGGAGCGAGGAGCCCGGCCGCGGCTTCGACTCCACCACGGAGAGGGACGAGCCCTCCATGCTGGTGGTGCTGCCCTACACGCCGCGGGACGGACGCTCCCTGCAGGAGCTGTACACTAAGGCGCCCAGGGTGGAGCGCGTGCCGCTGGCGGGGGCGGGCGGGCCGCGGGGGGCGGGCGGCGCGCGGCTGCGGGGGGCGCTGGAGCACAACGCGCGGCGAGCGCACGGCGCGCGGCGGGAGGGGCTGCCCGAGGGGCTGCGGGCCTTCCTGGAGGCGCACGGGCTGGAGGGGGGCGCGGGGGGGGACCACTTCCTGCTGCCGCCGGAGGGGTTCAAGCCGCTGCCCCCGGCGCGGGCCCTCGGCGGCCGGCTGCGGCTGCCGGAAGACTTCCTGCTCACGTACGAGCCGACCTCCGCGAGCGGTGCCGGCTCCGGCACCGCTCACAACTTCCTGTCGGAGCCGCTCGGGCCCCGCGAGCCCGCCCTCGAGCCGGACGCCTCCTCCTCGGAGACCAGGGAGACCGTCTACCCGCTGCCGATGCCCGCGGCTCCGGCCGAGGGCGCCCTGCTGCCGCTCCATCTCGACCCGATAGACTACGACGCCGTCAAAGTCATCCCTTTAAACGCTGGTGTCAGTCCCGTGCAAGAAGTTAAAGTTCCTTCCGGAAGCGAACAGAGCAAGAGACAAGCCAACGGAACCGAGGAAGCGACGACCGGGAGAGAGCCCGCGACCACCGAAGACGGGAAAAGCGCAGACGGCACGACGACGGCGGCGCCGGCGGCGGGCGACTCGGGCGACTCGGGCGACTCGGCGACCTCGGCGGCGAACGAGTCGGGTGCGTCGCTGGCCGACCTGGAGTCGTCGTTCGGCGGCGCGCTGCCGGCCGAGCCCGGCGACGCCGAGCTGCCGCCGCCGCGCAAGAACGGCTTCTACTGGATGGTGGACTGGAACAGCTTCCTGGAGGTGGGCGACGGAGACTCCAAGGTCAACATCCGCTTCGAGCCCAAGCTCGGCGACCCGCAGATGTTCCTGCCCGTGTCCGTGCCCTGACCTCCCCGCTCTCCCCGCCTCGCCCGCCCGCTCTCCCCCGCTCTAGTCTCAGTCCAGCCGCGCACGCGGGCGGCCCCCGCTCCCCTCTCAACCCCGGTCCTCATCTCGAGCCATCGTCAGAATAATGCAACGCTAGAGTTGAGAATATTTTCAACTCCATTCAGTTACATTATTATTTGCCGGTAGTGAGACATAAAATTGAGGCTACTGATTATGATCAGAATAAAATTTTATTTTATTTTATTAAGGATAATTCGATCAATATTAATATAATATGTGAACCGCATGAGAAGCACCAGCTTTCGAATCATCAAAATCGCTTCACTCATAAAAACAAACAGCATAATTGAAAACTTTTTTGATTTCGGTTAAGAAAGTATATACCATTACTAATTGGTAATAAAGTTAAATCATACGTAATGGATCGATTAGTTGATATCGCGTGCGTCACACGACGCGCGGTGAAATGGAATGCGCCCCGCCCCGCGCCGCGCCCCGCGGCGGGACCGCTCTCTCGCGAATACTCTTGTTCTGTCGCCGTATATTATGTAGAGTAGGTTAGGTAAGAAGCCATGTACAATAAGTGAAGTTATTAAAAATATTGTCTTGTATTTGATTGTTCTTCCTTTGTTACCTACCGATATTTAATAACAAACTGAGTGGTGCTGACCGCCGCCCCATCTTCCCAATGCAGTGTGGTCGGAGTGTAAGGGCGCGCGCACACTGCGGTGTGCCCGCGCCGGGAGCTCTCGTGGAGGGTCGTCGTAGACGCGCGCGCGCCGCGCAACCCCCCTCTTGTAATGAACAGAGAGACGCGCTCGCGGACCTACACCGCCCTTATATTACGTTTGAGGGAAGACAAATAAAAGCCAGCTTAGGTACTCGTAAGTGGACCTGCTTGTGGAGAGAGCTTCCGGGTTCTGTTTTTAAGTGATCAAGCTAACAGACTATCAAGGAAATCAGGAATGATCAAGTTAACAGACGATCAAGGAAAGTTACTTGTAAATAAATAATAACTTTGAAAAAAAAAAAAAACGTTTTTCAGTTCTTCAAAACGCTATTTTATTTCGTCTCGGATCGATGATCGAAAGTATCCGAAGCGAAGCAGCGGATAAAAAGAAAATGTCTATTTACGGAGACTGCTGCAATTTATAAAAGGTAGGTATGTGTATATGTATTATACTAAATACTTACTTTTTTAATTTGTATATTGTGCCATGCCAACTGTAAAATACTAAATTTCCTACCTTCTTACCTATGTCTGTACCGTTTCATAGTCAAATAAATATGTATATAAATAAAATAATAAATAAATAATTCCGGACAGTCCACACAGCATCATCTAGCCCCAAGCTAAGCAGAGCTTGTGTTATGGGTACTAGATGACTGACATACTTAATACAATATACTACATAGATAGACCTTTTTTATTATACATATTAAACACCCAGTCCAACGAAACAAATTTCTGCAGATCGTACACAAATTTGTTCCGAGGCGGGAATCGAACCCGCAACCTCCTGCGTCGCAGGCAATCTATCATATCTTTATATGAAACTAGCAACCCGCCCCGGCTTCGCACGATTAACGTATAAACCTTCCTCTTGAATCACTCTATCTATTAAAAAAACCGCTTCAAAATCCGTTGCGAAGTTTTAAAGATTTAAGCATTCAAAGGGACATAGGGATATAAGGACATAGGGACAGTTATAGTGACTTTGTTTTATACTATGTTTTTTATACTTTGTAACTCTAAAGCAATTAGGTACCTTACTTCCTTAGGTACTTTACGGTACGGTTATTTTTCTCGTCTCTATTAAGATTGCCTCTGTTAGCTACAAAAAATAACGTTATTGTTATACATTGAGTTATACTTGAATCTATAGGTACTAAAACCTAAAATTATGAGCCAAAACGAACAAAAATATCTGGTGGAATTGTTTCCGCCAGCGAATAACTATCGGAAACTCTTCAACAGTCAGCGTTTCGTCAAAAGTTTCAGGCCTTTCAGACGAATTAAAATACCCCTGCTAGAATCGCTATTGCCACTAATGGATAACTGGTTAGACAGGACGCTATGGCGCTCATTAGGGGAGGCCTATGTCCAGCAGTGGACGAATATAGGCTGATGATGATAATAGGTTATGCACATTCCACCATATATCCTGGTGTCCTGAGTCCACGGCCAGCGGGCGCCGGCCGGTGCGAGCCCACGTCCGCGTCAAGATACACCCGCCGAGTAAATAAAACAGCCGAGTTATTAGTTCGCGTTTACATTAAAATTGAAGCGAGAGTAAATAAGTCTTGAATTGTTGTTGAGTTGTAATGAATGAGGCCCGAAGCCCGAGGACGCCCGCCGCCGTATAGGTACGTTACCGACATACCGCTCAGTTCCTCACCGCTATCCACAGAAGTAATTCCTACTTCTGTGCCGCTATCTCATACCGGATCAAATAGATTACTGCGGTACAATCGAAGTCCAAGTTAGGGTATAAATGAAAAAAAAATATCGATCTCGATTATTAGTTGAGTTAGACAAGTTAAGTAAATGTAAGGAAACAATCTCACATGTGTTATGCACGAAAAGGAACTCCTAAGACTGGTCAATAAAAATATATATTAAAAAAGTAATGTTAAAAACAACCAACTTCATTTATTTTTTAATAATTATAACGACTAATTACAACCTTGGATACCAAAATTACGGTCGTAGAGACAAAACTATCACTTCCGGGTTCGTGTCCCGCCGGAGACAAGTGTTTGTCTCCTCTGCAGATACTGCTCAGAGGTTATGACCGAAAAAATATATTTGTAACTACTTTGTGTAGTGTAAATACTTAGTTAATCTTAGTTGTTATAAGTCGTTTAATTTACATACAGTAATAATTAGATCTAGTGTGTTGTACGTAGTTTCTCCACCACACGTAAGCTTCAATAAGAACTGCACATACCTTCACCTTACATTGTGTATAGTATGCCTTGACGACACACAGACACTACTACTTTATCAACCGACATCAGTCATCCCAACTAGCCGGAGGACATCCTACACTTCGTTTGCCAAGTAGCGGTCTCCACTCAAGACCATAACGCTGGAATTTAAAAGCGCTCTTAATAACATTTTAGTTTGTTCAACTTGGCCACACAAAACACAATGCAATGTCTTATAATTAGAACTGTTTCACACAAGATTCCTAAGACATAACTAAGATTCTTACCGATCATCAACACTACAATGTATTTCACCTATAAAATGTTATTGATTTTTCACTTTATTTTGTAAAATTGTTACTCTAAATGCGTTTATTGTAGCAAATTAATTATAACGAGTGTCAATAGCGGCGAGCGCGGCCTAGCGCACTTCAGTTACAACTCTAACTCAAAGTGCTTTATTTCCTTACTAGCGACCCGCCCCGGCTTCGCACGGTTTTATTATACGTAAAAACCTTCCTCTTGAATAACTCTATCTATTAAAAAAAACGCATCAAAATCCGTTGCGTAGTTTTAAAGATTTAAGCGTTCAAAGGGACATAATGACATAGGGACAGAGAAAGCGACTTTATTTTGTACTATGTAGTGAAAATCTTACAGGACACTTGGACACGTCATAAAATTGATGTTATTAATAATTAAAACTAGGAAATAAACACTTTCAGCCGTGCACCCCTCGCCCGCCCGACGCAGAGCACTGCTCGACTGGCGCAGACTTCCTGCGACGACACTCGGTACGCCTGCCTGTGGACGTTCCTCCGATCCTCGGACAAACTAATTAGATGTCGGACCACTTTCGCTTGAGTTCACTTTACTTAGTTTAGGAACCTACTGGTCAAGAGCGCAGTCAATTGTTTACTTGGAGCTTCTATTGTCTTATTGCTTTATATTGGATTCACTGCATTGTGTCTTTATTTGCATGATTTGGAGTTACTTTAGTTTTTTGAAGTATAAGTAGTAGAAGTTAACTTAGTATTTTAAAATTTCAATCTTAAAATGCTTGCGGTTTTGTTAATTAGGTAATTTTAATCATCAAAAGGCGCAATTAAGTCTCTACAGAGCCTACGCAATTGCTCCTCTTAGAGTCGAGACGAGACCCTAGGTCCGTGGGAGGCCCAGCGGTGGACTGATATAAGCTGACGATGATGATGATATAACATATAATAGTATATATAAGTTATCGTCTAAGTTGTTTAAGTAAACATTACCTAGCTACCTATCTACTTGACTTAGATTAGGTAGTTTTATAGATTAAACTTAGATAGAAGTGTAAACCAATTAAAACAACTACAATAAAACTGAACCGTTTCCAAAAACGACATTCCCGTGTGTGGCCCAACTTAGTGCTCTCCAAACTTTAATAATGAACTCATTTTATTAGATACTAGCTGCAGCCACGGCTTCACCCGCGTGTAAATTTATTTTTCAAATGGAGAACAATATTCAAAGACTGAGAATAATAAGTTTGATTCTATGATGGGGAGGGCACGTTTTTAGCCCCAAGTTAAGCGTAGCTTGTGTAGGATAATAAGAGAAAGAACCTTGTCTCATTGTTGTTAGAGTCAACATTTAGGTACGTGCTAACGTTGCTGCAACAGACAATCAACTACCAAACTAAAGGTTATTCAAACTAGCTGATGGGTCCTGTAGGACTGCAGTAAATAATGCACCAATAATAATTGAGTTTTTTGAAACAAACAAACTTGTATCGACATCTAGCATGATATTAGCTGAACTACAAATGAAATAACAAAAAATTCTGAGTGTAAAAAGTAGATCACGTGACCCATACCTAATCCTAGATCGCGCAAACGCTGGTTTCAACAACATCTGGCCTATGTGATTTGTCGAACCTTGATCAAACGACATGTGCGGATACACGACACATATTTATCGATAAAAATCGGGATAAAAAAATTATATTCTATTTATCTCAAAAACAAAGCAGTTTTAAGTCGGTCGAAAGACCCCAGTTGGGCCGACCCGGTACAGGGAAGATCTTCCCCTGTTACCATTTGGGGGAATTCCACCTTCACCCCCAAAAACTCATGGATGGAATGTAACAACCTACCTACTACACTACGCTTCTAAATACCTGTTTGAGCAAATGTAATCGTGTCTACCTGGGTTCAGTACTCACCATAGAAGTAGAAATATTATTCCTACTTCTGCGGTACTCACGGACACGCGCGGCCAGCTGCTATGTCCCAGGCAGAGCGGCCGCCCACGTACGGAAATGATATCATTATGGAAGGTAAGCTTTATTTACGTGACTATTGAAATTGATAGCTGCGCTTTTACTTTCCGTGGAAAGTAAACGTAACACCCTAAGTATAGCCTCGGTCGGAACAGCGCCGACACTAACTCTAGGTATCACACGATTGCAACCTACCTATTAAGTAACTATTCAGTTAGTTGCCTAGCTTTATGTATGGCACTCAACGATTTAATGCGTGGCCAGATGTTGCTCAGTTTCACACCGACAGAAGTTTTTAATTATTTAAAAAAAAACATTGTATTCAAGTCAAGTTGCTTTATTTCCTTAGGACCGTACCTAAAGGACACTTGGACACGCCATAAAATTCATATTATTAATAACTAGAATCAAAATTAAAATTATTAGACACATAAGTTATACAAATGAGAGTGGTTTCTTTTTCGTTTCTTCCACTAGTGGATAAAAGATTGAAGCGAAGGGAAAATCAATTAACACTTTATTTCTTATATTATTTTAATATTTAAGTACCTACAGTTTTAAATTTTACTTGTCTAAGTGCTTATTTTGTAAGCCTAAAGAAATAAAGATACTGATTTATCTACTTGAATTACCATCACGCATGACGCTCACATGTGCGATATCAAGTTGTGCGAACTGTAGGCTTACAATTGATTGTGTAGAAAAGAAACAACATTTATTTCCATACGTCATACGTGGTACAACTACATAGTTGATACGTGGTTGTAAAGGTGTAGAGTCACTGGCGCAGGCCGTCGCACGAGGAGACAAGATGGATGCCTTGAGCGGGTACCCGCCGGAGTTCGCGCGCGCGCTGCACGCCAGTTACAGCTTCTTGTGCGCCATCAACATCCGGCTCAAGCCATGCGAGCGCCGCCTCGCGCGCTACTGGAGGTGCCGACCACTCCTCACCACTCCTCATCGCTCCTACCACACATGTTCTTGTACTACATCCGGCTCAAGCCATGCGAGCGCCGCCTCGCGCGCTACTGGAGGTGCCGACCACTCCTCACCACTCATCGCTCCTACCACACATGTTCTTGTACTACATCCGGCTCAAGCCATGCGAGCGCCGCCTCGCGCGCTACTGGAGGTGCCGACCACTCCTCACCACTCATCGCTCCTACCACACATGTTCTTGTACTACATCCGGCTCAAGCCATGCGAGCGCCGCCTCGCGCGCGCTACTGGAAGTGCCGACCACTCCTCACCACTCCTCATCGCTCCTACCACACATGTTCTTGTACTACATCCGGCTCAAGCCATGCGAGCGCCGCCTCGCGCGCTACTGGAGGTGCCGACCACTCCTCACCACTCCTCATCGCTCCTACCACACATGTTCTTGTACTACATCCGGCTCAAGCCATGCGAGCGCCGCCTCGCGCGCTACTGGAGGTGCCGACCACTCCTCACCACTCATCGCTCCTACCACACATGTTCTTGTACTACATCCGGCTCAAGCCATGCGAGCGCCGCCTCGCGCGCGCTACTGGAGGTGCCGACCACTCCTCACCACTCCTCATCGCTCCTACCACACATGTTCTTGTACTACATCCGGCTCAAGCCATGCGAGCGCCGCCTCGCGCGCTACTGGAGGTGCCGACCACTCCTCACCACTCCTCATCTTTCCTACCACATTTTTGTAACAGCTTTTTAATACCTACAGATTGATATCTCCTAGATCATAAATACCTACCTATTACATGTAAAAATAAGCCCAATATAATTTACACTTCGCCGAAGATAGACCTGAAATACATATTAAAAGTGCCGAAGCCGAAGGCGCATTTATTTTCAAAATGTGATCGATAGTGACTCTTTTGCTTGTAGGTTGCAATTTGTCACTCCGTAGGCTTCATAACTTTAGATTTACCTTAGTTTGAAGTGGTTTGTATAAATATGTATATCTACCATTAAATTTGCAATTCAAATTCAAAAGCATTAACAGTTTGTTTGACGATACTCGTCGACTGTCACGTCGTAAATAGTGTATGTGTCGGCGGGTCCTAACAGTGTCGGCGTCGCTCGGACAGGTTCGCGTACATCGCGCCGTGCGTGGCGCTGCTGGCGGCGTCGGCCAGCGTCGACGTGTGTCTGCTGCTGCGCACCGGCCGCCTGGTGGAGGCCGCCGCGCGCCTGCCCGCCTTCCTCATCATGATACAAGGTACGCACAGCGTCGACGTGTGTCTGCTGCTGCGCGCCTGCCCGCCTTCCTCATCATGATACAAGGTACGCACAGCGTCGACGTGTGTCTGCTGCTGCGCGCCTGCCCGCCTTCCTCATCATGATACAAGGTACGCACAGCGTCGACGTGTGTCTGCTGCTGCGCGCCTGCCCGCCTTCCTCATCATGATACAAGGTACGCACAGCGTCGACGTGTGTCTGCTGCCGCGCGCCTGCCCGCCTTCCTCATCATGATACAAGGTACGCACAGCGTCGACGTGTGTCTGCTGCTGCGCGCCTGCCCGCCTTCCTCATCATGATACAAGGTACGCACAGCGTCGACGTGTGTCTGCTGCCGCGCGCCTGCCCGCCTTCCTCATCATGATACAAGGTACGCACAGCGTCGACGTGTGTCTGCTGCCGCGCGCCTGCCCGCCTTCCTCATCATGATACAAGGTACGCACAGCGTCGACGTGTGTCTGCTGCCGCGCGCCTGCCCGCCTTCCTCATCATGATACAAGGTACGCACAGCGTCGACGTGTGTCTGCTGCCGCGCGCCTGCCCGCCTTCCTCATCATGATACAAGGTACGCACAGCGTCGACGTGTGTCTGCTGCCGCGCGCCTGCCCGCCTTCCTCATCATGATACAAGGTACGCACAGCGTCGACGTGTGTCTGCTGCTGCGCGCCTGCCCGCCTTCCTCATCATGATACAAGGTACGCACAGCGTCGACGTGTGTCTGCTGCTGCGCGCCTGCCCGCCTTCCTCATCATGATACAAGGTACGCACAGCGTCGACGTGTGTCTGCTGCTGCGCGCCTGCCCGCCTTCCTCATCATGATACAAGGTACGCACAGCGTCGACGTGTGTCTGCTGCTGCGCGCCTGCCCGCCTTCCTCATCATGATACAAGGTACGCACAGCGTCGACGTGTGTCTGCTGCTGCGCGCCTGCCCGCCTTCCTCATCATGATACAAGGTACGCACAGCGTCGACGTGTGTCTGCTGCTGCGCGCCTGCCCGCCTTCCTCATCATGATACAAGGTACGCACAGCGTCGACGTGTGTCTGCTGCTGCGCGCCTGCCCGCCTTCCTCATCATGATACAAGGTACGCACAGCGTCGACGTGTGTCTGCTGCTGCGCGCCTGCCCGCCTTCCTCATCATGATACAAGGTACGCACAGCGTCGACGTGTGTCTGCTGCTGCGCGCCTGCCCGCCTTCCTCATCATGATACAAGGTACGCACAGCGTCGACGTGTGTCTGCTGCTGCGCGCCTGCCCGCCTTCCTCATCATGATACAAGGTACGCACAGCGTCGACGTGTGTCTGCTGCTGCGCGCCTGCCCGCCTTCCTCATCATGATACAAGGTACGCACAGCGTCGACGTGTGTCTGCTGCTGCGCGCCTGCCCGCCTTCCTCATCATGATACAAGCTACGGACCTCGCCGCCCGGGCACTTTCTATCGAGACCTGCGCGGCGCGGGGACTGGTCGGCCTCCACTCGACCGCATCATGTGGACCTCGAATGTTTGAACATTTCATGCAAATGGACCGTCGCGTCAAAACGAACTATCGACTCACTGTACTCAGGGCTCTGGTCGTTTCACAGTGGAACTACACAACCATGCATGCGTCAGCATTTGGACTCTGAAATTTGTTCCTTATTCGTTATTGTCTCGCTCGTACCGATTCTAAGTTTGAGGAGCAGTTCGTCGTGGAGTGTGTCGCGTCCTTCCGCCTCGCACTCAGCTCGTGTACTCCCGCAGGCGTGCTGAAGGGCGCGGTGCTGCTGCCGCAGAGGCGGGACATCGCGCGGCTCGTGGCCCGGCTCGCCGCGCTGTGGCGCGCGGACCTCGGCGCCGACCACCGCGCGCTCCGGGACCACCTCGTAGGGAGACTCAATCTCTGTAACAGAGGTAAGCTCCATCTCAGAGTTGATCACTTGATCGGAGGCGAACGGGGCCACGGTGGATGAACCTTCTTCATTTTCCATACGAAAAGCCAGAAAGAAAGGCTCGAGAAAATGATATCGGAGCTTATACTATTAGACTAGGTCCTATTGGAGACTCGACGCAGAAGGTTACTGTGATGGCTAGAACACCATAACTTACCTTAATTTTGCGCCAGGTGACCTATGCAGTTCCCGACTAGAATAAATTAAAAAATATAAAAAAGGTTACTTATTGCCGCTCTGTTCTATGCTGACACCTTTCCAGTGCCGGATTTATATTTTTTATGAGTGTAGGCCACTTTTTGTCCCATGTACAGAGCCGTTCATTATTAGCTCCCCCCCCCCATCTTTTTTACTTTTACTAACAAAGCCAATGCAGCCCAAAAATTAAAAAACAGCTATAAAAATTGCAAAATCGCTCCAATTCAAACCAGTGAACGTGTTTGACTTTTATCGTCTGCAATCTAGTGACCGTCCTCTGAAATCTGCCGCCCCTAGGCCGCGGCCTATGCGGCCTATTTATAAATCCAGGACTGCACCTTTCTCAATGAATATGATGTTGTATGTGTTCAGTAAACTACTGGTTCGCGCTGGTGGGCACGAGCCAGTACCTGCTGACGCCGCTGGTGCAGTCGCTGGCGCAGTCGGCGCGCGGCGCCGCGAGCCGCCCGCTGCCGATGGCCGCGCGCTTCCCCTTCGACCCCGCCGCCTCCTGGCCGCTCTACCTCGCCGTCTACGCCTTCCAGTTCTACAGCAGTACGTACTACTGCTCCACTCCCTGGATGAGAGCTCCCCTCAATCCCCCCCGTCGTCCCCGCGCACCTCCCTAACATCTTCCAATACAACCTGCAGCAATAGAACTGAAACACTTTTGCAATCTATCTGGTGTAATGTATTAATAAAAATAAATACGGTTAGTTTGCTACTTATAGGAAGCACTAGCATAGCAACTTCGACTACTTTTATAATTCCTTTCGTGTGGTGTCCCGAAGTTCTCAGGGGTGTGATGGAGCAGAGAGCGAGGGCGTGCGTTCGGGTCGCAGGGCTTGTAGCGGGGGTATCGGTTTTTTTTTATTATAGGTTTACAACACAGAACAAAGACATGGATTTACTTAAACATTATTTAAACTAGAATGAGTGTAAAACCTACTCATTGTGAACACAGCTTGCTTAGTAATCAGTTGTATTAATTTAACTTAATCACAAAATTAATGAGAAAAAAAGAGGTTACATAGTTATACAAATAAAAGTTGAACAAAACAAAACAATGTTGAAAGAGGGACTTACAGGCTAGGTAGGGAGTTTCTTAAGAATGGAGGCTAATACATAAAATATGTCTACTTATATTTTGAGAGATTTTATTGTAGGAAGAACACATGCGATTTATTGGAGAATATTGGCTATACTTGGAGTGACACTGAAGAATGTTGAACGTTTTTCGGTTAAAGCGACTAGAAGAACGATGAACAGCTAGTTGAACTTTGTTTACGAGTTGGGGGTTGTCATTTTACCACTAACAATTTTGTGCAGGCACACAATGTCAGCAACATACCTCCTATGTTCTATTGCAGGCATTTTAAAGTGACAGAGTCTACGTTGGTAAGAATCTAGAGAGTGACAGAGATTGTTAGCATACGAGAGGTGGTAAAGAAACTGCTTTTGAAGTTTTTCAAGGCGGTTTGAGTAGACGGCGTAGAAAGGGTTCCAGACGGGGCTACAGTTCTAAAGCAGGCTTCGAATATAACAATTGAAGAGAATTACTGACATATCGAGGTCTTGAAAGAATTTTGTTTGCCGGATGACAAATCCAGCGAGACGCGATCCCTTTTTGGTGATGTTATTAATATGTTTCCGAAAATCAAGCTTCTTGGCCATAATGACACCGAGATCAGTCATAATCGACACCTCCGCTATCATTACAGTACAGGATGCTTGTTTAGAATATTTTTTCCTATGAAAATTTGATGTGAAAGCATTTGGAGGTATTGAGTAACATTTTATTTAGTTGAAACCAGTCGCTTATTAAATTGAGATCAGTTTAGAGATGTGCTATTTCATCTTGTGAGTTGATAGTTCTATAAAGCTTAAGGTCATGAGCAAAGACCTGGTAACCTGATTTTATGTTCCAACAAAGATCATTCACAAATACGAGAAAGAAGAGCTGCCCCAGGGCTCACATCTCGGATGTGAGCCCTGGGGCACACCCGACGGTACGATACGACTCCAGCAGAATATTTGTAGCCCCGCATAGTCACTAACTGAGAACAGTTGCGAAGGTAAGATTCGCACCAACGATGTAGAGATTCACAGATACCTTGTGCCATAGCTTTCAAACAAGTTCTCCGTGATCAACGAGGTCAAACGCTTTTGAGAAGTCAGTGTACCTAGATTGCGTGAACTTCTTTACGGTCTTCGAATGTAGCACACTGGTCGTTGACATAAGTAAGCAGATTTGAGAACAGCCATCGGTTGTGTGCAGTGTTCGTGTGCATGCTGGCGTACATCGGCGCGGAGCTGCTGATGGTGTCGCTGATGGCGCTGCTGTCCGCGGAGTTCTCGCTGCTGCGCGCCGCGCTGCGCCAGCCGCGCCCGCCGCGCGCCGCGCTCCTCTCCCTCGTGCGCAGGCACCAACACCTACTGCGGTGGGTCAGACTACACACCCTGAATAATTACATGAAATAGTATATAATATCTTTATTAACAACGAAAATTACATACAAGCAAGGAATAGAAAAATTACAACTAGTATTTACAATTGAAACCATTGAGCTAACTGCAGACGGTTGCAAACAGTCTATCGGTAGCTCAATTGATCCATGTCAATACCAGTCGGAAGCGTCCCCAAGACACATGATATGTGCTTACTAAGCTAACATTAACAACTAAATTCTACTAATATTATAAACGCGAAAGTTTGTAAGTATGGGTGGCTGGATGTTTGTTACTCTTTTACGCAAAAACTTCTGAACGGATATGGATAAAACTTGGCACAGAGATTATAGTCTGGAATAACACATAGGCTTTATTTTATCCCGGAATTCCCACGGGAACGGTAATTACGCTGGTGAAACCGAGTAGAGTTCGGTTTCAACCGCGTAATTTCCGTTCCCGCATATTAGAAGAAAGAGAGCCTTACATGCTTTTGTCCAACACTTCATAAATTGACAATGTGACCAGCCTCTCCGCTATCAGACACAGGTAGTTGTTTACTAACTTATTACCTTTGTGACACGTACAGACAGTACCTCTGCCAAGAGTTTTGACATTTCAATCGCCTGACTTTACTATAGTAGTTACGTAAATACGCAGATAGCTTTTTACGCGCATTTTTAGTACCCAACTATCCGCAAGAGGCACTGTTCAAATTTTCATACATTTCTAACTACAGTTGCTAGCGAGTATAGTAAGCAAAAACTCGGTAGACGTAGGTATAGTTCGCGTCATGTAAGAAGAACGCTGGCGGTCAAGCTGCGCAGAAGGCGATTTATGGGTCTATTTGGAGGTAGGCGGTGAGGCGCGGGGTGGAAGGGTCATGCGCCGCATGCTTGCCGGTGCGCTATTGGTTCGTCAGTTGACATTTGCTATCACATGTCACGTTTCTTGTCAAAATACCATCGTGCACAAAAGTTTACGAAATGGTTTTACATTTTAATGGTTTTTGGAAATTATGCACAAAGGTAAAGGAAATACCTCTAGAGACCGATTACTGTAAAAGCGATCATTTGGTAGATATGATGACAGAAACATTTATTATTCGTGTAGGGGATGATGATTCTGACTCAAATAATGATGAAAGCACAAGTGACGACAGCGACGATGATGAAATAGCCACCTCCAGTATCAATCCCGCGTCCTCATCTGGTTTTCACGTCACCCAAGACGACTTAATGGATGGAGTTGCTACATTACATTATTTTTTTGTAATTAGATTAAACATTTTAAACTGAATCGAACTTGTTTTTAATTTTATCTAATATTATTTTCTAATAACCAACACCAAGCCGCGAGTGAAATATTAGTTAAAAATAGGCACAGCAAATTGGCATAGTACTATCGTACGCGAGTGTACCCATGCGCGAAACTTTTTGAACAGTTGCAGCGTAGCACCGATGCGAAGCATTTACCTACTACACAATCACAATATACAATCTGACAAAAACACAATAGTTTGCCAGTATTGCAGACCTTCTTTTTCTAAAAAAGGTAAAGGGGAAGGTAAAAAGCATAATGATTCCACACACAGCGTGAAATTGAACACCTTAATTAAATACTAACCTTTGTGCAGATTGTCGGAGCAGTTTGACAAGATATTCAACAAGCTGGTGTTCATCGATCTGATGTTCGTCGGAGGGACGACGTGCTTCTTCAGGTTCGCGGCTCAGGTGAGGGGCTGGTGCTCGGGGGCGCGGGGGGGGGGGGGGGGCGGCTCGTGCTCGTGCTGAGGTGCGCTCTGTTGCAGTTCTCCCGCGGCGCCGCCGACTCGCTCAACAACTACGCCGGCGTGCTCTCCTCGCAGCTGTACGTGCTGTGCGTCTGCTACTACGGCGACCAGCTGAGCGCCGCCGTGAGTGTCGCCCCCCCCCGCCCCCCGCTCGCTCGCAGCCCGCACCTCATATGCCCGTCTGTTGCTGTTACAGAGCGGGAGCGTGGCGGACGCGGCCTACGACACTCCCTGGTACGAGGAAGACGACCAATATACTACTATTATTTTCATGATTATTAAAAGGTTAGTAAATTAAATCGTTTATTATTATAGTAAAGATATTACACGTAGGTTTTTTGCAAAGACGTAGTTCTAGCTTTGAAATAATATATCGGCTACTTTTCATCCCATAAATCTTGATCAGATGTAGTTCTTTAATTAGGGGAAGCTCCAGGGGAAGGTCCGCTGGGAGCGGCTGAGGAGCTCCCCCCCCGCGCTCCGTCGTGGCTATTAGCGAAACTAATGTTCGTAGGACGCATGTCCAGCAGTGGACGTAGGCAGAGGCAGTAAGATTAACGAACAGACTCAGTGAGGTAGTGGTTGAAGTCCATATGCATCCGTGTCCGTTGCAGGGCGCAGAAGGCGTGCTGTCTCTCCTCCTTGAAGTACGCGCCCGTCTCTCTCCCCATGTTCACCAAGGTGAGTCACAACACGCGCCGCACCACTCGGCTGTTCACCAAGGTGAGTCACAACACGCGCCGCACCACTCGGCTGTTCACCAAGGTGAGTCACAACACGCACGCGCGCCGCACCACTCGGCTGTTCACCAAGGTGAGTCACAACACGCACGCGCGCCGCACCACTCGGCTGTTCACCAAGGTGAGTCACAACACGCACGCGCGCCGCACCACTCGGCTGTTCACCAAGGTGAGTCACAACACGCGCCGCACCACTCGGCTGTTCACCAGGTTGAGTCACAACACGCACGCGCGCCGCACCACTCGGCTGTTCACCAAGTTGAGTCACAACACGCACGCGCGCCGCACCACTCGGCTGTTCACCAAGGTGAGTCACAACACGCGCCGCACCACTCGGCTGTTCACCAGGTTGAGTCACAACACGCACGCGCGCCGCACCACTCGGCTGTTCACCAAGGTGAGTCACAACACGCGCCGCACCACTCGGCTGTTCACCAAGTTGAGTCACAACACGCGCCGCACCACTCGGCTGTTCACCAAGTTGAGTCACAACACGCGCCGCACCACTCGGCTGTTCACCAAGGTGAGTCACAACACGCGCCGCACCACTCGGCTGTTCACCAAGGTGATAGTCAATAGTCAGAGTGCTTTATTTCCTTAAGACCTTACAGGACACTTGAACACGTCACAAAATTCAGTTTATAAATAATCCCGACTCGCCCCGGCTTTGCATTGTTTTATTATACCTATAACCTTTCGTCTTGAATCACTATGTTTAAAAGAAACCGGATCAAAATCTTTTTCGTAGTTAGCATACAAAAGGACATAGGGATATAGGGACATAGGGACAGAGAAAGCGACTTTGTTTTATACTAGGTATGTAGTGTAGTGATGTAGTGATTGTAACTGGAAATAAAGTTCTCACTTTGATTTTTGTTGACTTCGATCTCTTTAGGTAAAGAGATCAAAGTGAACAAAAATCAAAGTGAGAACGAGTGAGAGAAAGTAAAGAAGCGAACAAGAAACCTTTACTTTGTAAGGTTGTTAGTTTTCGAGTTAGAGCAAAACTCGTCCCAAGCTTTTTTATCATTTATACAATGTGATTTGTAGAACCTTGATCAAACAAAATATGTGGATACACGACACATATTTATCGATAAAAATCGGGATAAAAAAATCATATGTTATTTATCTCAAAAACAAAGCAGTTTTAATATTTTTTTAAATGACTACTTCATCTTGTTTTTTCTTCGTTTCTTTTTGAGTTAATGGTGTATTTTATTCAAAGTAGTCTCATTTGAAAGCTAGATAGTTTACCTAGCTAATGAAATAAATACAAATACGATACATAAGCGTTGTAAAAACAATAGTTTTTTTAGAAATAAGACAAAAAAAAACGATTTTTATTTTATTTTTACACTGTAACTTTAAAACTGGTTTATTAAGGTGTACTTTTTTGCATGTTGTATTAAACTTCATAATTTATTCTACAAATCCTCCAAAAACTGGGGGTCTAACTCTTTCCGTTGTCATGTTTTTCACCATTTAAATTAGGTACTTTTTGTAAAGTACAAAGATCAACAGGAATCTCAACGGATTTAATCTTCATGTATATTTTTGAGTTAATGGTGTATTTTATTCGAAGTAGTCTCATTTGAAAGCTAGATAATGTACCTAGCTAATAAATAAATAAAAAATACAAATTCAGTACATAAGCGTAGAAAATAATATTTTTTTAGAATTCAGACAAAAAAACCTGTTTTTATTTTATTTTTTCTCTGTAACTTTAAAACTGGATTGTTGAGGTGTATTTTTTTGCATGTTGTATTAAATTTCATAATTTATTCTACAAATCCTCCAAAAACTGGGGGTCTAACTCTTTCTGGTGTCATGTTATTCACCTACATCTACTTGGCAGAAAGTACCTAATTTAAATGGTAAATAACATAACAACGGAAGGAGATAGACCCCCAGTGTAAGGTTTCCGCCTTACAACTTTAGATGATAAGAGATGATAAATGATAGAAGGTATAAACTGATCTGATTTATTGATAATGATAATGATAGGAATATACGGGACTGCGGTCGAACGTACACTGAATTGCTTAAGCTACGATTTAGGTAAAAATGCACCGCTTGCAGAGGTGCAAATGTGCGGTTTATACATTAATCGTACATGCTCCCGAGGGAGAAGAATATAAAATGATTAACACAATTATATAAAATAAAACAAGTAAAATGATAAAACAAAAGAGTAAAAAGTGTAAACAATTGATGCATGTAAAATGATAAAAACGAAACAGTAAAAAGTACTTATAAAAGCTTATAAAATTTCAAAAATAAAGTCTCTAATAATGTCCGGCTTATGATCACTGCACTTCACTTTTAATAAATCGATTTATGAAAATGGGCGAAGTAGTTGCGTTAACACAGCTTAAATTACTACGCGCACTTTGATTCACTTGATTGTCTTTGTCGATGCTGGTGCTGGTGCTCACTGTAGCCATCGGCGCCGGATTCGACGTGTAGTGAACACGCAGGCTGGGGTGCTCGCTGCGGGGCGCGGGCGCGGGCGCGGGCGCGGGCGCGGGCGCGGGCGCGGGCGGCGGAGCGGGCGCGGGCGGAGGCGAGATTCGCGCAGAGCAGCGGAGTCGCCCTCGCCGCCAGACGAATAGTGCGAGAGCCAGTAGGCCTGCTCCGACCACGAGATAAAGGACTACATACTGATGCACGTCGTGATATGATAGATCTGATAGCTCTACGCTGTTTTCGGCAGATTTTTAGCGTTTTTATCTGTATGTCAATATTCTGTAGTTCCTTCTGATACTTTGGATTCTCCAAGTCATGTGACATCGTTGTATTGATAGGTATAGGTAGTATCGTTAAGTTGATGATATTATTGATTGAAGGAATCTCTATTTGTATGATATCTGGGCGAGTGTTCAGTTGATTCGTTTGTCTGTTGTGTGCGAATATTTCATAGTTTTCGCCCTTGATAATACAGCCGTCTCCGAGTGTTATGATGCTGATGATGATAATTCCCATTGAAGACGGGAATCTCTATCAACAGCAGTATGTGGTCAGCTCGACATCGCGAACATTCTACACCTGCCATGGAGATTCCCGTCTTCAATGGGAATTATCATCAGTGGATGTCTTTCAAAGACTTGTTCACCGAAACCATCCACTCAAACAGATCATTATCAAATTCGCAAAAGATGCAATACCTTAAGAGCAAAGTAAAGGGAGCAGCAGAAAAACTTATACAACATCTTAATATTAGCCAAGATAATTATGAAGTTTGCTGGGAGATTCTTAATCAGAGATATGACAACAAAAAACTTATTCTAAACTCTCACTTAAACATACTTTTATCAATCCCGGTAATGCAACAACAATCATCATCATCAATCAAAAAACTTCACGATACAACAAACGAGTGTTTGAATGCAATAAAAAATCTAGGCGTCAACATTTCACACTGGGACCCGCTCATCATCTACCTTTTGTCTCAAAAGTTGGACGCGGACACCCACAATGATTACGTCGAGTATGTTCAAGATCCCAAAGACATTCCAGTTCTATCAGATTTTTTAAGGTTCTTAGACTCAAAATTCACTGCATTAGAAGCGTCTCGTCGTGGTCGTGGAGAAACCTCAAAATCAAATCAATCAAATCAACAACAAGAATCAAACAAAAAAATCTAATAATCAAAACTCAAATCAAAAACCATTTATAAAATCAAACAATTATCATTCTAATAAAAAATCATACCAAGTTTCGCAACAAAAATGCCCACAATGCAACAGTCAGCACGGTATATTCCAATGCAAAATATTTAATGAATTAAAACCGGCTGACCGACTTAAATCAATTAAAAAACTCAGTTTATGTGAAAATTGTCTGTATGATCATAAAGGCAAGGCATGTTTTTCCGAAAAACGTTGTCAGCAGTGCAAAGGTAACCATAACACGCTTTTGCACTCAGCCTATGTAGAGCAGCCCGAACCCAGTACATCAAGAAAAAATAAAGTCTCTAATAATGTCCGGCTTATGATCACTGCACTTCACTTTTAATAAATCGATTTATGAAAATGGGCGAAGTAGTTGCGTTAACACAGCTTAAATTACTACGCGCACTTTGATTCACTTGATTGTCTTTGTCGATGCTGGTGCTGGTGCTCACTGTAGCCATCGGCGCCGGATTCGACGTGTAGTGAACACGCAGGCTGGGGTGCTCGCTGCGGGGCGCGGGCGCGGGCGCGGGCGCGGGCGCGGGCGCGGGCGCGGGCGGCGGAGCGGGCGCGGGCGGAGGCGAGATTCGCGCAGAGCAGCGGAGTCGCCCTCGCCGCCAGACGAATAGTGCGAGAGCCAGTAGGCCTGCTCCGACCACGAGATAAAGGACTACATACTGATGCACGTCGTGATATGATAGATCTGATAGCTCTACGCTGTTTTCGGCAGATTTTTAGCGTTTTTATCTGTATGTCAATATTCTGTAGTTCCTTCTGATACTTTGGATTCTCCAAGTCATGTGACATCGTTGTATTGATAGGTATAGGTAGTATCGTTAAGTTGATGATATTATTGATTGAAGGAATCTCTATTTGTATGATATCCGGCTCGAAGGACCATAAAGATGTAAGGTTTCCGCCTTACAACTTTAGATGATAAGAGATGATAAATGATAGAAGGTATAAACTGATCTGATTTATTGATAATGATAATGATAGGAATATACGGGACTGCGGTCGAACGTACACTGAATTGCTTAAGCTACGATTTAGGTAAAAATGCACCGCTTGCAGAGGTGCAAATGTGCGGTTTATACATTAATCGTACACCCAGTTTTTGGAGCATTTGTAGAATAAATTACGAAATTTAATACAACATGCAAAAAAAGTACAACTCAATAATCCAGTTTTCAAGTTACAGAGAAAAAATAAAATAAAAACAGTTTTTATTGTCTAAATTCTAAAAAAAAATATTATTTTTCTACGCTTATGTACTGAATTTGTATTTTTTATTTATTTTATTAGCTAGGTACATTATCAAGCTTTCAAATGAGACTACTTCGAATAAAATACACCATTAACTCAAAAAGATACATGTAGATTAAATCCGTTGAGATTCCTGTTGATCTTTGTACTTGACAAAAAGTACCTAATTTAAATGGTAAAAAACATGACAACGGAAAGAGTTAGACCCCCAGTTTTTGGAGGATTTGTAGAATAAATTATGAAGTTTAATACAACATGCAAAAAAGTACACCTTAATAACCCAGTTTTAAAGTTACAGGGGAAAAATAAAATAAAAATCGTTTTTTTTTGTCTTATTTCTAAAAAACTATTGTTTTTACAACGCTTATGTATCGTATTTGTATTTTTTATTTATTTCATTAGCTAGGTAAACTATCTAGCTTTCAAATGAAATTATTTTGAATAAAATACACCATTTACTCAAAAAGAAACGAAGAAAAAACCAGATGAAGTAGTCTTCCTTTAAAAAAATATTAAAACTGCTTTGTTTTTGAGATAAATAACATCTAAGTAATTTTTTTTTATCCCGATTTTTATCGATAAATATGTGTCGTGTATCCGCACATTTTGATTGATCAAGGTTCGACAAATCACATTGTATAATCAGATATTTTATAGTAAGCCTTTTTAAAAAGAATAGTTTTAACAATTTGTTTGAATTTATTTACTGATAGTTTTTGCAACTCACTTGGAGTTTTGTTGTAGAAACGTATACATTACTCTTTAAAAGATAGATTAACATTGTTTAGTACAGTTGTAGGAAAAACGAGTTTATTTTTATTTCTAGTATTTACGTTGTGTATATTGCTATTTTAAGGAAATTTATTGACATTTCTACGAGTGTACAACAGGTTTTCATAAATATATTGACAAGGTACTGTCATTATGTTATTTTCGTTGAATTTATCACGTAGGGATTCTCTGGGACCCATGTTATAGATTGCCCGTACAGCCCTCATCTGCAGCACAAAAACGGTGTTAATGTCTGCAGCATTCCCCCACAGCAGTATAACATAAGACATAATACTATGGAAGTAGCTGAAGTAGTAGTAGAAAAAAACAGGTCTAGAAGTATCTAATCTCTGCCTGTAAGTTGACGGATTTTTTTGACTGCATACGCTGCAGAACCCAGTCTTTTTGATAGCTTATCTATATACATATAGATACACACAATGGGGCCCACATGTGGGCCCCATTGAAGTTTACTGTTTAGGGTGATTCCTAATCTATCTACAATGTCTAACGTTTCTCCATTAACGTTTTTATTAGCCTTAAAAAGTAAAGAATAATTCATTTGCCAACGTGAAATTATAACAGCAAATTTAACATGCAGGTGATGAGCACCACGTGGTCATACTTCTCCCTGATGAACAGCGTGTACGAGGAGCAAGAGTAGGAAGTCAGTAGTATTCAACACGCTTCAGAACAAATTACAAGATAAATCTCCTTTTTCAAACAGCAATAAAGGTGATCTATATAAAAGACGCGGTGTTTTGATTGAGGCGCTTCCAAGGGGAAGGGGCGCGCGGGGCGGAGGGGGCACAGGCATTGTGCCCAAACAGATTTATGTTAATGTACTGAATAGATAGCTTTAACGAAATTGAGTGACGTTGGAAAGACGAATGTTCCCGACTATTCGAGACCTTTTCCGATCCCGGGTTTATGTAAATACACCGATATATTGCAAGTTTCTTCGCCTCGAACCCTTCGTAAACTGCTCTGAAATGATACACTATTTATATTAGAAAGGGACTTCTGTAACAGTTTTTCGTCAGCAGTTTTCGTGCATAATCTGCCGATCAAATTCGATGTGGCTTTAGTTTGATGGATTGGAGAAGACTGAACGCAGGCACTTCGTGAACTGCCCCAGGCGGCCCCGCACTGGCGCCGCGCACGTCGCTGCTCAACGAGGTTCGTTTAGCACTGATTGAGCGGCGATTCGAACACTAAGTTCTATCGATTTATTGCATATCTACTAGATACACATTTTGAAACTGGACGTGTTGCGTTATTTTATTTTACCACCCATTTCAGATAACTGGCTTTAGAAATTAGTTTATACCTACTGTCTGTCGTTATTGCTGATGGTGTTAAATTGATAAGAAATAGAATAATTTATTCAAAAATAACTAAAATAAGAAAAATCTGTAAATCAGTAAATCAATCTCGGTAAATGCGGCAAGCTGAAGACAGGGCGCTATGGCGCTCATTAGGGGAGGCCTATGTCCAGCTGTGGACTAATATAGGCTGATGATGATGATGATGATGATCTCGGTAAATTAGTAAATCTTTACTTATTTCTTTAGGCTTACAAAATAAGCACTTAGACAAGTCAAATTTAATACTATAATGTATCATTTATTTCGTATTAGTATAGTATTATATTGCCCAGACGTAACGCATGAGGGTCAATTCACACCGAGACGCGACGCGACGCGACGATACTCAAAGAGGCCAATGATTTCGCGCTACGCCGCACGTCGTCGCGAGACGCATCGCAACGTCGCGAGGCGCATCTTAAAATCGTAGCAGGACGACGCCTCGCTGCGCAGCGAGATGCCGCGAGGCGCAGCGGAACGTATCTACTAGCCGCGGGCGCCGCGCGGCCCCGCCCGCGCCCTCCCGCAGTCATTTTTGTTCAGTTATTTTTGTAAACTTCTTCCTCTTCATCTTCTGCAAGAAGTCCGATTATAACAAGATCCCAGTCTATCATTATATTTTCAATCGAGCACTCGACCGAACTGCATCAATTCTAAACGAAGTCTGAACGGAAATAGTAGAGAAGTCGCCACAGCGGCCTCAGGCTGCGCCTCGCGGCGTCGCGCGGCACCGTGAGACGCAGCACCGCTCTTGCACGCCGCGCGTCGTACCGGCGATGCACCGCTGCGTCACGATACGTCGCGCTACGCCGCGAGGCACCTCGAGGCGCAGTGCTGCGTGGTGCAACGTAATCTGAATTCTCACAATGTAATGTGTATCTTTTCGTGTAGTGAATAAAGTATATTCTGAGTCGCTCTATGAAAAATGTGCGCGCAGCGTCGCGCCGCGTCGCGTCTCGTTGTGAACTGACCCTGAGACTTAATTTTTTAGTCCCAAAGTCTAGTCCAAATTGATGAGTGTCAACTACCACTTGACACGGGCATTTGCTCCGCCGCCGTCCATCCTTGTTGATATAGGCCTGTCCCTGTTTGTTTAAGGTCGACGTGTATAGATCTATCCTGCTCTTTGTAAAATTTTCTACCAAATCAATCTAAGCCTTCAATCCATGCCATAGAACAAAAATTCAAAAATCAAGATTGAATTGGTCGATGCTGTGACATAAAATCACCTCTAGGGCAATGAAAATGCTCGGCTTTCTATTCCGGGTGACTAAGGATTTCAGTTCACTCAAAACCCTAAAAATTCTTTACTGCTCACTGGTCCGAAGTCACCTTGAATATGCCTCGCAGGTATGGAATCCCCAGTACAACAAATATGTTACGCTACTCGAAAAACCCCAAAAGAAATTTTTAAAATTTCTTAATTATAAACATAAGATAATTAAACCCGACTACGTAGATAGCTGCAAACACCATCACTTGCTACCGCTTGAGTTGAGAAGAGAAGCGGCTGACCTGTCACTTTTGCTAAACATTGTCTTGAATCTAGTAGACTCACCCACGCTCTTATCCGGGATAGGACTGACCGTTCCGTCTAGACGAACTTCTAGACGCAACCACCTTAAATTGCACATTCCGAACTGCGCCACAAATTACCGGAAGAACGCGTACCTACTGAGGACCATGCAAGCTTTTAACACCAATTATTCAAAAACTGTCGATCTTTTCAACATGAGATGTAATGGTTTTAAAAAATTGATTAATAAAAACTTCTTCCAATAAGGCCCATTTATATATTATCTTTATGCATGGTAAGTCTAAAGCCTTGTGTCGAACGCCTTAGCTAGATCTAGAAGTACACCAATACAGCCTATTATCCAGACGTGTAGCTACATGAGAAGTCAGCAAGTTTACCGCGTCCTCCGTAGATTTACCCCTACGAAAACCGAACTGCTTGTCTGAAAGAAGATGTTTTGACTCGATGTATTTCACTAACCTGTTGTTGACTAGCTTTTCCAGAAGCTTGGAAAAGGCACACAGGAGTGAAATGGGTCTATAGTTGTCATCAGAATCTTTGGATCCTCCCTTGTGAATAGGACTTGACGAACGATGTGGCGCGGTGGGCGAAGGTCCGCCTGCGACGCAGGAGGTTGCGGGTTCGATTCCCGCCTCGGAACAAATTTGTGTACGATCTGCAGAAATTTGTTCCTTTGGTCTGGGTGTTTAATATGTATAGTTAAAAAATATCTATCTATGTTTATACTGTATTAAATATAACAGTTATCTAGTACCCATAACACAAGCTTTTAGTAGCTTACTTTGGGGCTAGGTGATGCTGTGTGGATTGTCCAGCATTATTTATTTATTTACTTACCTACCTGTGCCATTTTCCAAGCGTCCGGAAAAACTCCAGAGGCCATACTCTTGTTGAAGATCGCAGTGAGGGGTTCAACCAGAACTTCGTGAAGTTGCTTAAGCAGGGAATTACTAATGCCATCAATTCCAGGCGCCTTATCACTAGCTAGATTCAAAATAAGACTTTGAACCTCAAGAGCGTCAGTTGGTTCCATGAAAAACGATTCTGCTGGTGATTTATGATTACTAATTAAATTTGCCTGATCATGTTCAGTTTTAGGAAGGTTGTGTAAGATCTTGTCTGCAAGTCTCTGAACAGAGTGTACCAACGGAGGAAAAGTGAGTGTTACAAATATCAAGAGATTTTTTAGCATTTTTGTCTTTAGCAAGAGTTAAAAGATCAGAGGGTTCAGATTTGGATGATTTTAGACTACATAATATGTTTTTTACATTATAAATTATTTACAGCGCAATGAATTTAATAATGTCATATTATACCTACTTAGTGGCAAGGTCAAATCACGTAGCAAAATAAAACATTTGAATCTTTATATTTTACCTAAAGCAAAAAGGAAATCTAACGCGAAAACGGAGATTATTTAGGAATATAAAGCACACTTAGCAAGTAAATAAATAGGTTATAGGAAACAAGCAGCTTCCTCAGCACATTAACTTAGCATTAGCTGAATCCTTTATATGAGTATTAATTGGTCCAGTAGCGTATCAACTTAACACAAGTTAGCAGCAATATGTCGTTATACCATGTAGTACCTAGAGCAAACATGTGATTAGGTCAAGGTCATTGTAACATGATTCTATTACGAGTGAAACATGATTACAGTGAGCTACAGTCAGTATCTAGTACAATCAGCTGTCGCTCAATCAGCATTTTAGCGACCGGTCGAAAACCCGATGCGACTCAAAACAGTGGGCTCTACACGATGTTTGGAGTACTCGGCTAAAGCTTTGCAGATAGCTGGATTAGGTAGCGGCTAATCCTTCAATTATTATACGTACACTAGGTACCTATTAAGAAACGTAAAAAAACAAAATTTCTTAAATATTGGCATCAAAGAAAACAAAAGAAAGAAAATAAAACTTGCTTTACTACAAAAAGAGACACGCAGTTATATAGATAGGTACATGAGTTAATCTTAATCCTCATAGATACCTATTAGATAGAGTTATTTTATTTTAAACAAGACAATCCTCCTCTTTTTACTAGCCACGGGACGGGCCAGTAGACATCACGGCTGCCGAAGTCCCTCGGACGATAATTATCATAACAATCGAGTTTCGCGTAGTGGTATATCATACATGGGAGATAAGTCGGGGGACATCGCACTCGGGGGGTCGTCCTCGGCGAGGGGCGCGCTCGCCGACAGCACGGGGACCCGGTCGGAGCGGCGCCGGCGCCGGCACCAGCGGGCGGCGGCGAGGCGGGCGACCCGTGCGCCGCGGCCCCCGCGCCGGCACCAGCAGGCGAGGGCTGCGGCGGCGGCGGCGAGGCAGGCGCCCCCCGCCGCGCCCCAGCCCCCGCCCCGCTCCGCCTCCACCGCCAGCCAGGCGCCGCAGGCCGCGTCCGAGGCCAGGCTGCGCGCGCACACGCGCACCCAGCAGCGCGCCGCCGCCGCCGGGGGCGCGACGCTGAGGCGCGTCTCGTTGGCCGGCACGCAGCGACTCCGCCGACTCCGGTCGCGGTCGCTCTCGATCTCGACCGAGTACGAGAGGACGGGCCCGTTGCTCTCCTCGGGCGGGCTCCAGCGCACGGCGAGCAGCGCGCCGGCGCGGCGGACGCGCGCGCGCGCGGGCACGTCGGCGGCGGCGGAGCGCGAGGCGCGCGTGCGCACCACGCCGCGCGCGCTGCGGCTGCACGCGGCGCCGGCACACGCGCGCAGCCGCACCCGGTAGTCCCTGTAGGGCGCCAGCCCGCCCAGCGCGCACCGGTCCGCGCCGCCCGCCAGCCGCAGCAGCCGCGTGCGCACGTACGGGCCGAGGTCCGAGTCGGCGGCCGGCGCGCGCTCCTCGCCGCCCTCGCACCCGATCTCCGCGCACACGTCGAAGTCCTCCTCGAGCGCGCCCCCCGCCCCGCGCGCGCCCCCCGCCCCGCACGCCGCCTCGCACGCGCGCGCGTACTGCGGCGGCGGACGCGACACCACCGCGTGACGGGACCCCTCCGTCTCGGCGTATTCGAAAAGTCTACACTGATCCACGCCGACGATATCTTTTTCGTAAATATCCAACAGCGATACGTCGAGCTCGTAGTGAGTTATCGAGGCGAGGTAGTCTTCGTGGTCGAGCCAGCGCACGAGCACGGCCGTCGCGTTGGAGGCGCTCAGCTCCAGCAGGAACGAGGGCTCGGGCCGGCCCACCGGAGTCGTGAAGTCGGAGACGTCACTTCGAGCTAGGATCTTACGAGCGGGATCGTAGATTTCGACGCAGATCGCGTACGTGGAGGCGGGCCGCAGCGAGCCGAGCTCGACGACGGCGACTCGGTGACCGAAGGGCGCGTCGGCGGCGACCGCGCGCCACTCGGCCGCGCTGCAGGCCTCCGGGCGCGGCGGCGCGCGGGTCCCGCGCGGCAGCCGCGCGTACAGCACGGCGTAGCGCGCGCCGGGCCGCGTCGCCGGGAACATGACGAGCGCGGCGGAGGGCCGCAGGGGGCGCAGCTGCGGGCGCGGCGCGTCCCCGCACGCGGCGCCGTACCCGTTGGCGCCGAGCGGCACGTCGGCGGCGTCCGGCGCGCGCGCCAGCCGCGCCTCCAGCGCCGCCAGCGCGCGCGGGCACAGCCGCGGGTTGTTGTACAGCCGCGCGGTGCCGCGCTCTATGCGAAGGCTCCGAGTCAGGTTGGCGGCGAACAGCGTCCGAAGGTCGGGCATGTCGTGGACGAGCAGGCTGTACTTGCCGTCCTTGAGGTTGCGTCCCCCGATCCTGCGCAGCGCGGGCAGGAAGTCCAGCGAGGCGAGCGCGGCGGAGCCGTACACGTGCAGGTAGTCGTCCACCTCGCGCACGCGGCCGAGCGCGGCGCGCAGCTCCTCGGCGG
This sequence comes from Eupithecia centaureata, assembly GCA_944547425.1. Lineage (NCBI taxonomy): Eukaryota > Metazoa > Arthropoda > Insecta > Lepidoptera > Geometridae > Eupithecia > Eupithecia centaureata. The sequence goes on from OX155688.1 coordinate 14,907,927, forward strand.
CGGCGGGCGCGCGCCGCACGTGCACCTCCAGCGCGCCGCGCACGCGCACGCAGCCCGCCGCCTCCTGCGCCGCGCCGGCGGACCACACGTGCACGCTCTCGCAACTCTACACCACACGAAAGATGACGTAGGTAGTTATATTTTACCAGGGTACCTGGTTTTTGAAACAAATATAATAATTTTTATTTTATTTTATTTTATATTAGATGGAAAACAAACAGCTTAAATATACTTATGTGAATACAACAATGGTGGTTAAAACTAAAGCTTAACAGTTTTCGCTTGTGGTATTTAAATATGCCTAAACTAAAATATTAAACAGTCGAGTAATAGTAGGATAAAACCCATTGGAAAATGAGGAGAATATTGTAAAAAAATTAAAGGAAAAATAATATACGGGCAATCTGAGGTCCGGAAAATACTCAATACCGGTACAACGAAAAACAATTAAAGTAAATAAATAAATAAAAAAAAAAAAAAAAAAAAAAAAAAAACATACCTTGTCGATGTCGGGGTCGTAGACGCAGGTGGTGGCGGCGGGCGCGGTGCGCTCGGAGTAGTCCTGCGGGCAGTGGAACACGCACGTGCCGTTCCACGCCCAGCCCTCCAGCGCCGTGCACTCCGCAAGGGAGACGCAGTACTGGCAGTCAGGGAGGACGAGGCTGGAACGTCGACAAGTATTTATTTATTTTATTTCGGATCGCCATTACAATAAAATTAAAAGGTGTAGTGGCGGCACAGCGAGCACTCGTCCGCTCTCGTCTTGCGACAGCCCAGGCACTGCGCGTGGCACTCGCCCCTTCCGATGGGTCCACCGTCCTACACCCAGTGGCATGCGCAGGCTGACCGAGTCCAGCCGTGTCGTGTGCGAGGTATACGTACGTGTCGGAGGGGCACTCGGGCAGACATTGCCCCCTGTAGGTGTAGTGGCGGCACAGCGAGCACTCGTCCGCTCTCGTCTTGCGACAGCCCAGGCACTGCGCGTGGCACTCGCCCCTTCCGATGGGTCCACCGTCCTACACCCAGTGGCATGCGCAGGCTGACCGAGTCCAGCCGTGTCGTGTGCGAGGTATACGTACGTGTCGGAGGGGCACTCGGGCAGACATTGCCCCCTGTAGGTGTAGTGGCGGCACAGCGAGCACTCGTCCGCTCTCGTCTTGCGACAGCCCAGGCACTGCGCGTGGCACTCGTCCGCGTCTTCACCGTCTACGTAAATCTGACATTTCCTGAAGCAGACAGATTACGAGTATTTACTATTCTCTCACTCGAACTCGATCGAAAACATGTTTTCTTCTTACAATTCCTTAAACACATAAGGATTATTCCATAAAGTGTACATAAACATTATCATTTTGAACTTTGTTGTCAAAAAAACATAGTACATACATCCCATTACCTTTATCTTCCTTCTTGGGTAGTCAGGTATAAATGTTTAGTACCACTGGATAGCTTGTTCCTTATCAATTATGCCGCACTTCCCCCATTTCACAATTTTCTTTTTTTTCGGTGAACCTTAATTCTAGGATCCAAGAGTCGAATATAGACTCCTATTTGGACGTTCCTCTTTCTGATATTCACGTTGAAATTACAAAAAAGAGTCATTTACTGGCATTTGTAGACACCTGCCGCACTTACCGCATTTGAAAGTGCGGCTATGGACATGCTGTTAAAAGTCCAATGAAATACTTAGAAAACTACTTCAGAACTCTAAAATTGCAGGTTCCATTTGGAGATAATTCATCAGGGAACGAAATGAAATGAATTATTTAAAAATGTTCACAGTATAAACACAATTCTAGTGCAAAGTGAACTTAAAATAAAATACGCCGCACTTCCCCCAACACGACCCTTACCTTATTACATTTTTTTCCTGTGGTGATGTTTATTGGTGTGCTAAAGAGTAATTGTATTGTATATTTGTCTATTGTCTTGGAGGAGGAGTCAGTAGGATCGATAGGGTCGGTAGGGTCGGTAGGGTCGGTAGGGTCGGTAGGGCAGCTCACCTGTTGTTCCAGCAGTGGTTGCGTTCGAGCGCGGAGTCGCAGCGGCAGGCGGCACAGCGCGCGGGGCGCGGCGGCAGCACGACGCGGCCGCGCGGCGCGATGCGCGCCCACGACACCGAGTGCGCGCCGCACGACGCGTTCACGCCCCACACCACCACGCCGCCGCGGTCGATGCGCGTCAGCCCGAACAAACCAATCTGCAACATAGCACACATGTTTACGAAACCGGCTTCAAAATCATTGTTGACAGCACTCTGTCTAGGTAGTCTGAGCTTACATTATGTAATTTTGAAATGTAGTATGTCAAACAAATGTGACGTATTATTCTAGAAATTAATGAAATAAATGATTATTGATTAAACACCTACTTGCTGACGAACCGTCAGAGAGTGTTTGATGTCCAGCCTACTGGTGGGCGCGGGGCGGTTACCTCTGTGAGGGAGGCGACGTCGTGCACGACGAGCGCGTAGTCGTTGAGCAGGCGCCGGCCGCGGATGCGCGCCAGGTTGGGGAACAGCCGGCCCAGCGAGTCCAGCCTACTGGTGGGCGCGGCGGTTACCTCTGTGAGGGAGGCGACGTCGTGCACGACGAGCGCGTAGTCGTTGAGCAGGCGCCGGCCGCGGATGCGCGCCAGGTTGGGGAACAGCCGGCCCAGCGAGTCCAGCCTACTGGTGGGCGCGGCGGTTACCTCTGTGAGGGAGGCGACGTCGTGCACGACGAGCGCGTAGTCGTTGAGCAGGCGCCGGCCGCGGATGCGCGCCAGGTTGGGGAACAGCCGGCCCAGCGAGTCCAGCCTACTGGTGGGCGCGGCGGTTACCTCTGTGAGGGAGGCGACGTCGTGCACGACGAGCGCGTAGTCGTTGAGCAGGCGCCGGCCGCGGATGCGCGCCAGGTTGGGGAACAGCCGGCCCAGCGAGTCCAGCCTACTGGTGGGCGCGGCGGTTACCTCTGTGAGGGAGGCGACGTCGTGCACGACGAGCGCGTAGTCGTTGAGCAGGCGCCGGCCGCGGATGCGCGCCAGGTTGGGGAACAGCCGGCCCAGCGAGTCCAGCCTACTGGTGGGCGCGGCGGTTACCTCTGTGAGGGAGGCGACGTCGTGCACGACGAGCGCGTAGTCGTTGAGCAGGCGCCGGCCGCGGATGCGCGCCAGGTTGGGGAACAGCCGGCCCAGCGAGTCCAGCCTACTGGTGGGCGCGGCGGTTACCTCTGTGAGGGAGGCGACGTCGTGCACGACGAGCGCGTAGTCGTTGAGCAGGCGCCGGCCGCGGATGCGCGCCAGGTTGGGGAACAGCCGGCCCAGCGAGTCCAGCCTACTGGTGGGCGCGGCGGTTACCTCTGTGAGGGAGGCGACGTCGTGCACGACGAGCGCGTAGTCGTTGAGCAGGCGCCGGCCGCGGATGCGCGCCAGGTTGGGGAACAGCCGGCCCAGCGAGTCCAGCCTACTGGTGGGCGCGGCGGTTACCTCTGTGAGGGAGGCGACGTCGTGCACGACGAGCGCGTAGTCGTTGAGCAGGCGCCGGCCGCGGATGCGCGCCAGGTTGGGGAACAGCCGGCCCAGCGAGTCCAGCCTACTGGTGGGCGCGGCGGTTACCTCTGTGAGGGAGGCGACGTCGTGCACGACGAGCGCGTAGTCGTTGAGCAGGCGCCGGCCGCGGATGCGCGCCAGGTTGGGGAACAGCCGGCCCAGCGAGTCCAGCCTACTGGTGGGCGCGGCGGTTACCTCTGTGAGGGAGGCGACGTCGTGCACGACGAGCGCGTAGTCGTTGAGCAGGCGCCGGCCGCGGATGCGCGCCAGGTTGGGGAACAGCCGGCCCAGCGAGTCCAGCCTACTGGTGGGCGCGGCGGTTACCTCTGTGAGGGAGGCGACGTCGTGCACGACGAGCGCGTAGTCGTTGAGCAGGCGCCGGCCGCGGATGCGCGCCAGGTTGGGGAACAGCCGGCCCAGCGAGTCCAGCCTACTGGTGGGCGCGGCGGTTACCTCTGTGAGGGAGGCGACGTCGTGCACGACGAGCGCGTAGTCGTTGAGCAGGCGCCGGCCGCGGATGCGCGCCAGGTTGGGGAACAGCCGGCCCAGCGAGTCCAGCCTACTGGTGGGCGCGGCGGTTACCTCTGTGAGGGAGGCGACGTCGTGCACGACGAGCGCGTAGTCGTTGAGCAGGCGCCGGCCGCGGATGCGCGCCAGGTTGGGGAACAGCCGGCCCAGCGAGTCCAGCCTACTGGTGGGCGCGGCGGTTACCTCTGTGAGGGAGGCGACGTCGTGCACGACGAGCGCGTAGTCGTTGAGCAGGCGCCGGCCGCGGATGCGCGCCAGGTTGGGGAACAGCCGGCCCAGCGAGTCCAGCCTACTGGTGGGCGCGGCGGTTACCTCTGTGAGGGAGGCGACGTCGTGCACGACGAGCGCGTAGTCGTTGAGCAGGCGCCGGCCGCGGATGCGCGCCAGGTTGGGGAACAGCCGGCCCAGCGAGTCCAGCCCCGCCACGCGGTACACCACCACGAACTCCGTCACCTGCGCACACACACACACACATACTTCACACATAGACACTACTCATGCCTACAGACGATCTACGTTTTTCTCTACATAGATACCTCATAATTGGTAAGAGTGAGATTGCGTGCTGCAGGTTCTGCCCATCATCACGGAAATAAAAACCCTTTAATGGACTCATAAAATAAATAAGCATATGATACAAAAACCAGGTCTTCCATTAATAGCCTACAGGTAGGAACCTATAGACTATTATGGTAGACCTGGAACCTGGTAGGTACTCAAGGAACATTTAGACCCTAGGCGGGTACCTTACCTACTACCCCAACTACCATAGTATATAAATACTAACCCAATTATCATAGTCTATACTACCCAAACTACCATAGTCTATAGAGTTGCCGCGACTAGTCGCTATTCAAAGATGTTTTATGTAACGACCTAAGATCAATTACTACGTTCCGAACGACGTAGTAATACTTGATTTTAGTCGCTATTATTCGGTATACTGAAAAGAAAAATTTTATCTTTAGAGAACAAAAAGGTTTTCGCGAAAAAAAGACTATAAATATGGCTATTTAAGATTTTCTTGAACGTGTGACATGTTATGTTGATAAAAGAAATCCCGTATGCTCTATATTTATTTTGTGACATGACACAAGCGTTCGACTATGTAAAACATGACATTCTACTAAATAAAATTAGAAATCTACGGCGTTAGAGGTATCTCTCTACAACTAATTAAATCTTATCCAGAAAACCGGAAGCGCTGACTGACAGTTAAATAAGAAATATTAACTTTAAGACAAAACTAGAAGAAACGTCTGTTTCACGCGAACGTATTATTAAATATGGGGTTCCACAAGGCAGCGTATTAGGCCCATTATTGTTTATTATATACAGTAACAATCTGCCGAATGCAACTAAACAACCTATGGCACTGTTTCCAGATGATAGTACACTGTAACAATATCATGCAACAGTATTGATACTTACGAAAGTGACATTAATTCAGCTTTATCATCTATTATAAAATGGCTAGACAATAACAACTTAAAATAAATATCAATAAAACTAAACTTGTACATTTCAGACAAAGCGATACTGCCGCATTTCCTTCATTCATTTCCATCCAATATAATAATAGTTAAACTGATGAATATGACTCTACCAAATTCCTAGGACTACGCATTGACAAAAAACTTACTTAGTTGGAAACCACACGTTGATTACTTTTGTAAAAAAAATAGTCTTGTCTACATTTTGTATAAAATATCCCGAGTTGTTAACGTAGAGACGCTACTAACAACGTATCATGGGCTGATAGCGTCAAACTTACGGTACTTAGGTATGCCATAATATTTTGAGGAAACTCAACTGACTTTGATAAGGTTTTCAAGTACCTATCAAAAGCGATGTGTAAGCTTTGTTTCGACTAAAAGTAATGGATTCCTTACTTTGCACAACATACATACTCTACCTTCTCTGTATATTTACGAAACGGCTAAGTTTGTTACAAATAAACCCGAATTTATATTGTCAGCTCTCCGATGCCGTTAATCGAAATCGACGAGATCAACACTGTGGGATCTGAACCGTAGGGGCTGGTAAAATTTAGAAAATATCGAAGGACCTTAGATTTGAGTTGGTAATATGTATTATATGCTGTAGGTACCTAACGAAAATACCTAATGAAAAAAGATCTTTGCTCAGTATGCGCAGGGCAGATTAAATAGCTAAGCACTGACCTGATTCTCCACACCATGCCAGGATCTCAGCTTCAGAACACAGCACTAGACACACCCACTCGAGATAAAGTTTTAGATTTAGTGTTGGTTTTAATGTTTGTAGTTATTGCACGGCAAATAACAGTAGGAAGCAATTTGATATTACACTTTCCAAAATTTCACGGGATTATGTCCTTCTCGTACGGCGGTTGAGTTCGAACAGGAGGCAAGCCGTTCCTTTGTTCGTTGGCGAGAGGTGACTGCACTCGTTCACCAATTTCCCAACAGAGGGTAGGAAGAAAACGGCTGATGCCATCACTAAGTAAAACTACCCTGCGGTTTGAGCAAAGATCGAACAAACACAGAGTCTGCAAACCGCACTCAAAGACTACTATGATGCGTAAAAGTATCTTTTTTCATTAGGTACTCATACTCGGAAAGTAGGTCTAAACATGCCTATATATTTCGATTTGATGTTTATTTAGTAATAAATTTAATAAAATTGTTTGTGACTAATTATTACACGCCATATAACACGCCATACTTACCTACTATAAACTGCTAAAAATACTACATTGTGTCAAACTTTAAACATAACACCATCTATGTACCATATTATGTTGTTTAATGGTGAAAACCATACTTCTGGAGTTAGCATCTGTGACGCGTTTGCAGCTTTTTTCCAATCAACGTTCCTACAAAAGCCACCTGCGGATTCTGTTACCTCTTTCAATGATCCTATTGTTGATTCTATAACTGACATTAGCAAAGTTGAAATTGTAGAGTCAAAAGTCCAAAAATTATTAAAAACTCTTGACTGTAACAAATCTGCTGGGCCTGACGGATTACACCCAAGTCTCATATCACGTTGCTCAGGTAGTCTAGCGCTTCCAGTTTCACTGTTATTCAGGCGCTCTGTGAACGAAGCAATAGTACCTCGAATCTGGAAAGCAGCGACCATCACACCTATACACAAGAAGGGTCCAAAGCGGGAAGTAATAAATTATAGGCCAATATCAAAGCTATGCGTTCTAGCTAAAGTTCTAGAAAAAATAGTGAGTGAACAAATCCACAACTCCATAGAGCATACTTTCTTGGAACAGCAGCATGGCTTCCTAAGAGGTAGATCTACGGTCAGTAACCTAGTTTCTTTTACCGATGCTTTATCGTCTGGTATGGAATCAGGTGGTCAAGTTGACACCATCTATACTGACTATAGCAAGGCTTTCGACAGAATCGACCATGTTATACTTCTTAGAAAGTTACTGGCAGCAGGTATTCGGGGTGATCTCCATAGGTGGTTTTCTTCTTATGTCCGGGATAGATGTCAGACTGTTGTTCTGAATGGATTTGCGTCGTCGCCGACGTTGATAACGTCAGGAGTGCCACAAGGCTCTATTCTGGGCCCTCTCTTATTTAACATATTTATAAACGACATCGACAAATGCTTTATTAGTTCTAACTTTTTACTTTTCGCTGATGACATGAAAATATACAAAGAGATCAAGTCCATCGATGACGCAAATCTTCTCCAGAAAGACCTAGATAACCTACATAGCTATTGCCTATCTAATAAGCTGGATCTTAACATTTCTAAGTGTCACAGTGTGTCGTTCACTAGATCAGAACACCCCATTACACACGATTACAGAATTAATAGTCATTCACTTAGTAAAACCAACCAAGTGGTCGACCTAGGCGTGATACTTGACTCAAAGCTTCTGTTCGACAAGCATATTGACCACACCATCAAAAATAGCATGAAGACGCTCGGATTTATACTGCGGATTACCAAAGACTTTAAGTTGACAAAATCTCTTAAAATTCTTTACTGCTCGTTGGTTAGAAGTAAACTTGAGTATGCCTCGCAAGTTTGGAATCCGCAGTATAACAAATACATTAATTCTCTAGATAAAGTACAAAGAAAATTTCTAAGACACCTAAATTATAAACACAAAATATACATTCCCGATCATGACTACATTGAAAGCTGTAAGCGTCACCATCTTCTGACTTTGAAACTTCGTAGAGATGCCGCCGACCTCACATTCTTGCATAATATTCTTCTTGATAGGCTTGACTGCTCGCATCTTCTTTCTAAGATAAAGATCACAGCCCCAACCCGTGCTTCCACGAGACGCAACTTCCTAAAACTGCATGTACCTACCTGTGCGACTAATTATCGTAAGAACTCATTTATACATCGCACTGCTGCTCTTTTCAATACCACTTACAGCACGGCTAATTTTGATCTTTTTACAGCCAGACCTAATGTTTTAAAAAAAATAATTAACACCAATTTCTTTGGTATATCACAAAAACCTTCCTAATCTCAACCTATTTACTGCTATAATTAATTACTATATATAGTTTTATTATTTACAACACATTTAATTTATATTTACAATTTATACAAATTAACGTTTACCAATAACCGGACAGGTACAATTATTCGATTAATTCATTAATAACATTCTATAGGTATATATTTTATACTATAAACCTATCCATTTCCCAGTTAAATGATTGATATGGCTTCTTTACACTTTATAAACTTGATCTTTTAGTGTATTTTTGGATAATTTACTCTCTCTCTATTTGTGGAAACTGCTTAGCTTATTTTTCTAATGTTAAGTATTTTTATCTTGTAGTTCTAATGCTTTTTGTTTCCATAAGATAAATAAATAAATAAATAAATATTAATATGTATTTGTTGCAATAAATTTTACTTTACTTTATTACCCAAACTAATAAAATCTTTAGTAATTTTTTTACAATCTTTGAATGTCATATTTATTTATTTGTCGCCAAAAAATAAAAGCCAGAATAATAAGTTTCAAGCTTATCGCATAGAAACTTTACTAGGCAATCAGAATCTCTTCGAATTAAACTTTTTTAAAGTTGAAGAAATGTCTCGATGTACTTACCTCTCTGAGGTTCGGAAAGCTAATGTTGTGGAAGTCGTCGGCGGTGGTGGTCTCGAGCAGCGCGAGCTGTAGCGTGCCGAGCAGCACGACGCAGTGCCGGCAGCGCGCCGCCCACGCGCGCAGCGAGCCGCACGCGCGCGCTAAGCACACGCCCTGCCCCGGCGCCGCGCTCGCCGCGCGAGCTCCCCACTGCCGCAGCACGGCCGCCTCGCCGCCCGCCGCCGCCGCCGCCGCACCCACCAACACCGCGCTGCAACCAACCCACTGTCACTGTCAGCTACACTACTCCGGGCTCGCTATGAGCAGTGCTTGTGATATGGCACAGAATAAATAGTGGTAGGTACTTACCGGTTATAGATTCTAGATCACTGATTTATATGTATGTGTATAGGTATCTATTATGAACAAGCGTATTTTGTAAGACAACGCCCAAGAAGAGGTTTTTGGAAATTCCAACGAAGAAGGGGCTTGAATTTTTTTTTGGTTGTTTGTAACTATTTAACCGGTAGCCTGATTTGCTTAAAAATATGGAGCATATAATTTTCACTCAGCTGCTGAAGGTTAGGTGTGGAGCAGTGTCAGTTTAGCCGCGGTTGTAAGGTATCAAAGCTCACTCACTCAGCTCATGAAGGTCGCTCGTCGTCGGCGTGGGTACCTAGAGAGGGTCAGGAGCGAACTGCGCGGGTGTGGAGCAGTGTCAGTTTATTACGTAGTTTGGCTTATGTATACAAGTTGTTGTGATATTTCCAAGAGTCCTGTAAGGTCTATAGGAAATGAAGCACTTTAAGTTTGAGTTTGTAGTACTGACCATGTGAGCACCCGCAGCGCTGCCATGCCCGGGCCGGAGCTCGCGGCTCCTCGCGCCGCGTTCACGCCGCCGCCACCGAGGCACATGCACCGGTCATGACCACGCCGCCGCCGCGCCCCGCCCCGTCCCGCGTTGCGTGCCGATTATTCTTCTTTCTCTTCTCTTCGTTCAAAGAAGACAAATACAGGTAAGTATTTAATCCCATATGATGAGTGCCAATGAGGCGCTTATCATGGGAAGACCTGCGTCCAGCAGTGGACCAGTAAAGGTTGTAGATGATGATGATTTAATCGGTGGGTAGGCAACCAACTGAGGGAAATTGCATGGAAGTAATAAGTACTTCCATGTAGTGTAGTACATACCTAACTAGTAACAAGAGAAATAGAGTGAGTGGGGGCAAGATCGAACGGTTTTTTGATGAGATGGTCAGTGTTGTTTTTGAATCCATGTAGAAGAATATATATTAACTTTAGCTAAAAGTAAATAACACATAATTAAAGGGTAAAGACTAGATTTTTATAATATGTCAATAACAGCCTGATAGAGCCGTCCATAAAGTAGAAAACTGTAATTAAAAATACTATTTTTACTTAATTGAAACAGGCGGAAGATGAAAAGGTGACGGGGTAAGATCGAATAAAAATCTAAAATCGTTAAAACGTGTCTTAGGCAGATCTTAGGCAAAGTTTATGGTCCTTAGTCTATAGTGTTAAGTAATTTAAAAAGTTGTAACTGACTGTAGTGCCAAAATACCTATTTTTAACAAAGATATAACAAATTTAAAAATAAATATATTCCGAACTTACCCCACTGGGGGAAGATTGAAGAAGAGATTCTCAAACTTTGCAGCCAATTTGCATAAGATTTGACTGAAGAAAAAAAAAATATTATCTCTAATGAAAAATCAAATAAAAACTGAAAACTTTTTTTATTTCTCATGAAACCCATATGAATATTCTTTTTCATCACCATAAATACATAATTCTTTATTTTTTTCTTTTGTACTTTTTAAAGTATTTTCTTTTTCTATTGGATTTCTTTTTTTTCACATTTCTTAGCATACCTATTTTTGTTATTTTTTTTACTACTTTCAGCATTTTTTTTCTTATTTCTTAATAATAATAATAAATACAAACAAGAATACAAACATTAAGACAGGGCGCTATGGCGCTCATTAGGGGAGGCCTATGTCCAGCAGTGGACTAATATAGGCTGATGATGATGATGATGATGATGAATAATAAATAAACGATCTTTATCTTTATCTTATTTATCTTGCTGAAACTTTCACAAAGATACAGATTGAGAACATCTGGCTTTTAGTATGAAATCTGAAAAAGGGTCAAGATTAAAACATTGATATGTTTGTCTTACCCCGTTAAATGTAAATGGGGAAAGATGAAAAGTTGAAATAAATTCTAAAATACGAGAAATAGAGAGATTTAGAAGTAATAACATAAATATGTACAAAAAATAATAGGCAGATGTTTCAATTAAACACTCGTACCTGCCTTGTAATTTAATTTACAAGACACGGGGCAAGATGAAATCACTTTTATGAATCCTGAAAAATACACTGTCTTAGAAAATCGCACTTTACACACAACCAGGCGTTCTCAGCCGCAACCGCTGACTGAGTTGTGATAAGTAACAAATTGGTGGCCCTAACGCTGTTGCCAGCACTGTAATAAGTACTATAAATCTGGTGTTATTGAAGACTTTTTGTCTTACCCCTTTTTTCATCTTCCCCCCACTCACTCTACTTAAATCTGATACGCACTGTACATACTCAGATACCTACTTACTGAGATATAGTAACTGTTGTGTACCTAATCTAATCATCGTATACAGTATAAGTGTAATATCGTATCCTAATGTTCTATAGTCTGAGATCCTAATAAACAGTAGTCATCATACAGATCTCTTTGATTTCACTCGCCTCCACGTCCATCCTTACATTCCTTACATGGCGACCCGTGCCATATTTGGAGCGCGTGACGCGATGAGATTGAAATAAAAGTTTGCAACCAATTCATAAAACAAAAATATGAAAAAATCGGAAAACGTGTCGTTCAAATATCGTAAAAGAAACTGTAAGTAGATACCTATTCCTAAACCATAATGCGACACATTCTAATTTAATTATTTGATGGCAGAATATTTGAAAGAAAAGAACTTTATAACGAACTTTAGCGATTAGAATATAATATTTACTAATTAAAACAGGACCTTCTCCTAGACAAGGCACAATATCGGAGAAAAAAATTAATTACTTATTTCTCCGAAATTGTGATTGTGATTATTAATCAGTTTAATACGTAGGTACCTACTTAGAAAATGTAACAACAATACCTACCTAGGTACTTATTTGATTATATAAGCTGTTGTATTGAGTTTGTAGGAAAACTTCCTACCCAACTCACACGATCTCAGATAATGCAAAATACGAAATAAAGCACAACGTGCCGCACCGCCGCGCCGCCGCCGCGCCGCCGCCGCACCGCGTCGACGATCAAACTCTCCAGTGGTCGGCACAGCTAGCTGTAGCTGTGGCCCGTCGCGACTCGGCCGACTCTGCTCCGCGACTCACTCAATGGCCACTCAATTAACGCACTAATTAACCTGCACCGGCTTGGGAGAGTCAGATGATTGTCCGGTACCTAACTACAGAGGTCTCATAGTAAGTAGGTATGAACCATTAGCATAAAATTCGATGACCGGAAGGGGCTTTTAATCGGACCTTAATTAGGACTGGTCACTTGAAGATAATAATTTATGCATCTATTATACTAAAGGTATCTACGTGAAAAATTCTTCACTTCATCTTCTACTTCATCTTCTGGGATATCAAATAAAAGCTTTAAGCAAATGCGTAGGTCTAAAATCTTGTGAAAGAATAAGAGGTAAGTATCGGTTTTTTCGTTCGTTACTACAATAAAATTAATAACAGTTTGTCAATTAATATCCACTAAGGTGGCAACAATACGGGTTGAGTTCCCCAAGAGTGTATCTACGCGTAGCTGCAGTTCCGGATACGCGTATATATACGCGATATCCGTACGCATCTTTAAACCTAATCTTTGTTGGCTTCCGGAACCAACGTATAAAGGGACGATTCACGAGTCATTATGTTGCAGTATAGGTCGCGTCACGTAAAAAGAGCGCTGGAAGAAAGTGGAAGGGGTATGTTCGCGCATGGGTACACTCGCGTACGATAGTACTATGCTAATTTGCTGTGCCTATTTTTAACTAATATTTCACTCGCGGCTTGGTGTTGGTTATTAGAAAATAATATTAGATAAAATTAAAAACAAGTTCGATTCAGTTTAGAATGTTTAATCTAATTACAAAAAAATAATGTAATGTAGCAACTCCATCCATTAAGTCGTCTTGGGTGACGTGAAAACCAGATGAGGACGCGGGATTGATACTGGAGGTGGCTATTTCATCATCGTCGCTGTCGTCACTTGAGCTTTCATCATTATTTGAGTCAGAATCATCATCCCTTACACGAATAATAAATGTTTCTGTAATCATATCTACCAAATGATCGCTTTTACAGTAATCGGTCTCTACCTCTATTTCCTTTACCTTTGTGCATAATTTCCAAAAACCATTAAAATGTAAAACCATTTCGTAAACTTTTGTGCACGATGGTATTTTGACAAGAAACGTGACGTGTGACAGCAAATGTCAACTGACGAACCAATAGCGCACCGGCAAGCATGCGGCGCATGACCCTTCCACCCCGCGCCCCACCGCCTACCTCCAAATAGACCCATAAATCGCCTTCTGCGCAGCTTTACCGCCAGCGTTCTTCTTACATGACGCGAACTATACCTACCTATCACTAACAGTGAAACTTCAATTCGGTAAAAAAATTGACGGCCTTACCTACCTACCCACTTATAATATGTTACATGTACTTACCTACCAGGACACCTACCTACCTACTTTTAATGTCTTGTCTGATCCTGCTTGTCATTTTAGACTCTGTGGTTTAACAAATTGATACCTAGAAGATTCATTTTTAATAGGATCATGATCTTTGAATTGAATTATAAACTCTTCCAATGGTAGAATAGTACCTACCTATGCCTACGACATATAGGTAGGTAAGGTCGGTTGGGGTAAGTGCGGCGTATTTTATTTTAAGTTCACTTTGCACTAGAATTGTGAACATTTTTAAATAATTTATTTCATTACCACGTTCCCTGATGAATTACCTCCAAATGGAACCTACAATTTTAGAGTTCTGAAGTAGTTTTCATGGTTATATCATTGGATTTTTAACAGCATGTCCAAAGCCGCACTTTCCCAACGAAATGGGGTAAGTGCGGCAGGGGTCTACAAATGCCAGTAAATGACTCTTTTTAGTAATTTCAACGTGAATATCAAAAAGATGGAACGTTCAAATAAAAGTCTATATTCGACTCTTTGGTCCTAGAAATAAGGTTCACCGAAAAAAATTAGAAAATTGTGAAACGGGGGAAGTGCGGCATAATTCCTAAGGAACAAGCTATCCAGTGGTACTAAACATTTATACCTGACTGCCCAAGAAGGAAGATAAAGATAATGGGATGTATGTCTTTACTATTTTTTTTTACAACTATCTTGATAATGATGATGTTTAAGTGCAATTTTCAAATATCCATAAATTTTTTACGTGTTCACTTTTATTGAGAGAAACACGATTTTTTTAAATAAAAAAAATCGTGTTTTAGTTATTATTTTTTATTAATTTAACTTATTGAGATTACGATAATCAAACAATTCACAAAAATTAAGAAACATGTAGAAAAGGCAGTATCAAAATAAACTTAGATTAGATATAAACTTAATCATTTAATAAATTTTCATATTTTTTACATTTATAAGAAAATTATGCATAACTTTAGCATTCGTTGTTTTCTTAGAATAATAAGCTAATATTTGTCACAAGTTCTTAATCTAATTAGTGACCTTAGGTATTATAATTTTAAAAAACTTTATTTATTAAGTTGCCATAGAAAATAAACGTTTCAAAAATAAATCTCGTCTAATATTCTAGATTCAACCTTTCATAAATTCGATATATTAAGGTGGTTTTAAAACTTAATTTTGCATATTAATATAACGACATTCAGTCTATATAAATGATTTCTCCGGCTGACCAAATATTTAAAATAAATACCAATACATTTACTCCCAAAACATAAGATTGTAAAGGTTGATAACCGCTGACTTGGGGTAAGTGCGGCATAGTGCCGCACTTCCCCCAAGCATGGTAGCCGCACTTTCCCAAACAGTGCAACTTGAGGCGAAATTTTTGAACTGGGATTATAGCTTATTTCGCATCGATACAAATAAAATAACTAGTGTGAGTGGGGGGAAGATGAAAAAAGGGGTAAGATAAAACGTCTTCAATAACACCAGATTTATAGTACTTATTGCAGTGCCTTTGACGTTGCAGATCACAATGTTCTTACCGCGAAGATCAAACACTACGGTTTTGACGGCCCGTCACTGGCGCTCTTGACAGAGTTCATGACTGATCGTTGCCAGGTCGTCTCGGGCGGAAGGGACACTTCAGGTCCTCTGACAACGTCCATTGGAGTGGCGCAGGGCTCGTCTATTTCCAACATCATGTTCTCTCTCCTCCTCAATGACTTACCGGAATGCATAAATGACGCACACATACTCATGTACGCCGATGATGTCGCGGCCGTGGTCAAGGCACCGAGTGTGGAGCAGTTGGAGAGAAGATTGAACATGGTGGCGAACCAGCTCCACGTCTGGTTCAGCGTCAATGGTTTTCTACTCAATGTGGGCAAGACGAGCTTTGTTCACTTCAATCTATCGGGCCGGACTAGTCAACCCATATCGGTGACCTTGGGAGGTAAAGTTGTGAGTCAGGTCAGGAGCTCCACCTTCTTGGGCTTTAGGCTGGACGAAGGTCTTACCTGGGAACTTCACATTGACCAACTGTGCGAAAGGGTCGGACGAGCGTGCTTCGCCCTGTGGAGGTTGTCGGAGACACTGGAGACAGCCATGATGAGGAGCTGCTACTTCGCATCTGTGCACTCGCTTCTCCAGTATGGTGTTGAGCTGTACGGCAGAGCCGCCGACTGGGAACGAGTGTTCAGAATGCAAAAAAAAAGCAGTACGAGCCGTAGTGCGAGTTCCGTGGGACACGCCCGCTCGTCCAATATTCCGTGCTCTGAAGATCATGACGGTCCCTGGTCTGGTCATCTTCCATGCCGCCATGTACGCGCGGAGCCACCTAGACGAGTACTCCAGGTTCGGCGAGGGTCACAGGTACCCTACTCGTCACGCGCACAAACTGAGAGCTGTCCCGAGGCGCCTCACGAAGTCCTCGAAGCTGGTGCATGTGATGGGGCCGGCTGTTTATAACCGTCTCCCATCTACAATTATCAGTGTTTCCTCAACGCAATCCTTCAAAACTAAACTAAAGTTCTGGCTGATTGATCAATGTCATTATTCATTTAATGAATTTTTTGACATTTTATAATTTATTTATTTTTAATTTAATATGAATTTAATTATTATTTTATTGTTTTATACTCTTATTTTTTTATTTGATTATTTGATTATTTGAAAAAACGTTATCAATAAATAAACTGAAACTGAAACAGTGCTGGCAGCAGTGGCAACATTATCAGGGCCACCAATTTGTTACATTAATAGCTGGTATAGGTCGCGTCACGTAAAAAGAGCGCTGGAAGAAAGTGGAAGGGGTATGTTCGCGCATGGGTACACTCACGTACGATAGTACTATGCTAATTTGCTGTGCCTATTTTTAACTAATATTTCACTCGCGGCTTGGTGTTGGTTATAGAAAATAATATTAGATAAAATTAAAAACAAGTTCGATTCAGTTTAGAATGTTTAATCTAATTACAAAAAAATAATGTAATGTAGCAACTCCATCCATTAAGTCGTCTTGGGTGACGTGAAAACCAGATGAGGAAGCGGGATTGATACTGGAGGTGGCTATTTCATCATCGTCGCTGTCGTCACTTGAGCTTTCATCATTATTTGAGTCAGAATC
Source organism: Eupithecia centaureata (assembly GCA_944547425.1). NCBI lineage: Eukaryota > Metazoa > Arthropoda > Insecta > Lepidoptera > Geometridae > Eupithecia > Eupithecia centaureata. Next base: position 14,924,931 of record OX155688.1, read on the forward strand.
ATCATCCCTTACACGAATAATAAATGTTTCTGTAATCATATCTACCAAATGATCGCTTTTACAGTAATCGGTCTCTACCTCTATTTCCTTTACCTTTGTGCATAATTTCCAAAAACCATTAAAATGTAAAACCATTTCGTAAACTTTTGTGCGCGATGGTATTTTGACAAGAAACGTGACGTGTGACAGCAAATGTCAACTGACGAACCAATAGCGCACCGGCAAGCATGCGGCGCATGACCCTTTCACCCCGCGCCCCACCGCCTACCTCCAAATAGACCCATAAATCGCCTTCTGCGCAGCTTTACCGCCAGCGTTCTTCTTACATGACGCGAACTATACAGACACTCCGATTCGGTTGGAGCCAACCATCCGACCACGACCAAATCGGAACGTGAGGAGAGCGGTCGGTCCGACATAATTATTATTATTATTGGTTGGACGTGGTCGGATGCGCCGGCGATCCGACCGAACCAAATTGTTAGTCGGTCCAACCAAATCGGAACGTATGGAGGCTTTGTTCCGACCAAATCGGCACAGTCGCATTCGCAACGCCGCCGTTGTAGGACGTCAACATGAACGCCGAGGGAGTTACGGTCACCGAACGTGACATAATAATAATAATAAATATCTTGGACAATTCACACAGCACCATCTAGCCCGAAGCTAAGCAGAGCTTGTGTTATGGGTACTAGATGACTGATATACTTAATACAATACATTACATAGATAGATATTTTTTATTATACATAGAAAACACCCAGACCAACGGAACAAATTTCTGCAGATCGTACACAAATTTGTTCCGAGGCGGGAATCGAACCCGCAACCTCCTGCGTCGCAGGCGGACCTTCGCCCACCACGCCACATCGGTCGTCAATAATAAATTTACTTGAACTTTATAAAGACTTTCTCTGTTTGTGGGACTTAAGTCACAAAGATTACGCCAATAGAGATGCCAGAAATCAAGCGTATTTGATTATGCTTGACGTTTTAAGAAAAATAGATAGTGCAGCTACTTTAAAAACGTTGAAAAATATCATGGCATCAGGTGGCAAGACGTCCGTTCACTACTTCATAGCAAAGTCAACTGACGGCTGGAAGGCCAACCGTTGGACAATCTGTCTGTAGCAATGTTGGAATGTTTGCTATGTCGGTTCCGATATGGCTGGCACTAACCAAATCGGAGCGTCTGTACGAGCTATAATAACATAACATACCTCAGTTAGCGGTTGCGGCTGAGAACGCCTGGTTGTGTGTAAAGTGCAATTTTCTAAGATAGTGTATTTTTCGGGACCCACAAAAGTGATTTCATCTTTTCGTTGTCTTGTAAATTCGATAACAAGGTAGTTACGAGTGTTTATTTGAAACATCTGCTTATTCTTTTTTGTATAAGTACCTATATTTAAGTAATTTCCTCTAAATCTATGTATTTCTTGTATTTTGGAATTTATTTCAACTCATCGTCTTTCCCCGTTTTCATTTCACGGGGTAAGACGAACATAATATAAAAGTTTTAATCCCTTTTTCAGATTTCATACTAAAAGCCAGTCCTGAAACTGTATCTTTGTGTTTGTGGAAGGCAGGTCACGTTTTTGAAAATTTATACCGTGCTGATAATCGAAGTTCTTTTTTTATTTTTTTATTTAAGGAATTAAGTATTAACAGAATTACCTAATATTTTTTTTTACTGTGTCCACCTCGGTCGGTATGTTCCTACCTTATTAAGATACTAGCGACGCGCCCCGGCTTCGCACTGGTTTATTATAAGTACGTATAAACCTTCCCCTTGAATCACTCTATCTATTAAAAAAAACCGCATCTAAATCCGTTGTGTAGTTTTGAAGATTTAAACATTCAAAGGGACATTATGATATAGGGACATAGGGACAGAAAAAGCGACTTTGTTTTGTAATAGTAGTGATGATAGTGATAGTGATTTATTTCAGTCAATTTGGCATTTTAAATGAATAAATTAACTGTTGTGAATAAGTAGTTAGTACATGGGTAGAAACTGTCTGTGAAATAATTAATAAAAATAAAATTATTGTTTTGTTCCAGCGATTAAAAACATTTAGTTAATTAATGATTATTTAATTATAATCCTCATGTTAAAAAAAATATATTTTCTTGATGGCTTACAGTTAGCACTACTACCGGGCCTTTATTAACGTGTAGTATAATACCGCACTACACGTTATTCAGGGCCCGGTAGTTAGGGCGATTATGGAGCAAGGCTTGCCAGGTCCGTCCCATTAGGACCCTAAATCTTATTACACCACTCATATAATAACGTGTAGTGTAATACACCTTTTAACGAATGCCTGTTTAGTAAAAGGTATTTACCTTCGTAGTATTTACCCTTCTTTTGTCTTTCTAGCTTCAGAGGTTTGGGGTGGGTGATTCTCTTGATATTTAAGATGACATAGGAGATTCCACGCCTCTATTTTGTCATAGGTGTTTGTATAACACGCTTGAATCACCCCCCTATAGGGGTATTTTAAATCATTCGATTCATAACCTTAACAAAACGTCAAATTCGAATTCAATTCCATTTCCGTCAGATCTATAGAACGCTATTTTGATTTCATATCTAAACTAAGGATCCAAATTCAAAAGGCAAAAGTTATCACATACGTTCTTTTAAAATAGCTGGATAATCATAGTCAAAAGTTTCCGATTTTGAATCCGAAGGGCTTCCCGATGAATTAAAATACCCCTCCTGTAGTCGTTGTCTACAAAAAATCGCTTGTTCTTTCATATATATTAAGATGTTGATGATGATGACGTAGGTACAATATTCTTAACACAATGATAAAAAAAAATCGGATTCAATCCACTCACCACCCAAGGACTGCCTCTGCATCTTAAATAAGTTTCAAAATTGTGGTGCTCATGACCGTGTTGCCATCAAGCACAAACCACAAACATCAACGGCAAAATCGCGGAGCTCTCATTAATTCGCGTTGCCATCTCCATAAAACTGACATCCAGAAGTAAAAAAAAACATCAACATAACCTCAAAAAAGAGTAGATAAACAAACAAATTGATTTAAGTTTTGGAATTTTACACCGACTGTTCCATTGGAATTCTTAATTCCCTATTGGGCTGAAATACCACGATTTACTGAGTATTTTTGAAGGTTATAAACCAATAATGGGTAAAAATAAGAAGTAAGTCTGATTCATAGAAAAAAACAAATTATCCTCTGTGCCTTGGTAGATCTAACGTAGGTATTTATTTGTACCTATCATCATGTATACCTAAATTTTCTAGCTTGATAAAACTAATAAGGTATCACTATTAACTATTACACAATTCTAATTGTACCTAGCTACCTATGCGTTCTAGTTTACATAAAGTTTTAACTTTTAGGAAAAAAGCTCAGATGTTCAGTAACTTCTTAGCTTTCAAAGCTGGGCATGGCAATCAAAACGCAGGCAACAGACCGAATGTAGTGATAGTGAACAAGCCTATTCTACCGACATTACTGGGGCAGAGCCAGCCGCCGCCGCAGTTCCAGACTCCGCACGGCGAGCAGGACAAGCTCACGGAGCTGCTGGACGACAACTCGCCCGGCGCCCAACGGTACCTGCACTCGCATGTCTGTACTTACTGGTAGCGTCTGCGGTCCTCTCTATACTGGGCAGAGTGTGGTTATGTTGCAGGAGCAGCCCCGCCCCGAGCGCCAGCAAGTGGAAGCCGGTGGAGGACGTGAGCAGCATACAGGTCAACATCAGGAAAGGTAATCACATTCCTCCCTCAAATCATGAATACTAAAATGTGCCTGGTGATATACTTGTTTGGGTGGCTGAAGGCTGCATTAGCACTTGGTATTTAGAGCTAAGTGTTCCACAGTAGATCCAAAGCGGCCCAACCTGACCATAGTGGAGGGGTCGGCCGCGCGCATCCAGCTGGCCCTCCACAAGTCTGAGCCGGGGGCCGCCCACGAGGTCTGGGTCAAAGTCAAATCACAAGAGGAATTCCCTTCCGGTAAGTTTTAGCTTTCGACCTGAAGGGTTTCAAATATATTAAACAATATTAATACAATAAACCAAGAACACTGCTGCAATGCATAGAAGCTACACCAAAATAAGTTATTATATAGTTAAATAACAAATAAAAAGTAAAAGTAAAAAGTAACATAGAGTCAGTAATTACTGTTGGTGTATATGTCGATATGGATGGTGTGTATATGGATGGCTAGAGGTACGGTACCTAAGTGTCGGTTTGTTTTGGCTGCTGTGTCCTGTTCATGTTCATGATAAGATGCTGATGTTCATTTGATAGATCAATTTAGTTCCAAAACATTATCATCAGCAAGCTAATGAAAGGTTAAGTGGCTGACATGAACTGATGCCTCTGTAATTGGCATGATAATGAACAGGTGTCAAGAAGTCGCCGCCGAAGAGCACGCCCGAGACGAGGGCGCCCCCCGCCGCGGGGCCCAGGCCGAGCGTGCCCCCCGCCGCCGCGGGGCCCAGGCCGAGTGCGCCCCCCGCCGCCGCGGGGCCCAGGCCGAGTGCGCCCCCTGCCGCCGCGGGGCCCAGGCCGAGTGCGCCCCCCGCCGCCGCGGGGCCCAGGCCGAGTGCGCCCCCTGCCGCGGGGCCCAGGCCAAGTGCGCCCCCCGCCACCGCGGGGCCCAGACCAAGCGCCGCGCGTCCGCCGCCGCCCTCCGGTCTGTACTACACCAAACCATAACTATTCGGTTATACCGGTATTTTGTGTTACAGCCAGTTTGGTAGTTTATTTCAGAAAGGCATTTACCAAAATAATGTCTAGGTAGTTACAGACTTATAAAACAACATTGATAAAAATATGCAATAGTTTATTACTTGTATTCACTGATACAAGCTATATAGACTTATGTAAAGCTGTGAGCGTTATCATTGGAGTGCGACACGTACTACGTGCACGTCGATGCGCCGTTATTTTATAATAAACCGTTATTTGTTTACATTAGGGTAGGTACCTAATGTAAACAAATAACAAATCCGTTTTGGATTCTACTCATGATGCTGAACCTCTGGTTTCAAGGAGAACGCTGTTCACACTAACACCCTGTATAGGTTTACCGAATGCAATTATAGACCAACGGTAGACAAACCTTCATCAATAGTAATGAGAAAATTGTATGGAACAGTGCTAGAGCCTAAAGAAGATTTTAAATTAACTAAACTTTGCCCATAATGGTTTGATTTGTGTTTTTGTTCCCAAGGCTCTCAATAAAGTGAGTTTTATATCGTTTGCAGAGGGTCCCCCCGCGGCGGCGGCGCGCGGCAAGCGGCGCCCGCAGTGGGTGCTGGCCGCGCCCCCGCCCGCCAAGCGGCCGGCCCCCGCGCCCGCCCCCGCGCCCCTCCACAACGCGGGTGAGTGCAGCCCCCCCCCGGCCCCCGCGCCCCCGCCCCGGTGCGCCCACACGTGCGCCTCCTGTTGCAGGCAGCGGCTGGCCGCGCTCCATGTCGTCGGCACCGGAGCCCCCCGCACCCGCCGCCCCCGCGCCCCCCGACCCCGCGGACGAGCCGCAGCCCTACTCCCCCTCCGACGTCTACTCAGAAGCGACTCTCCATGAAGGTGAACAAACAAACTTCCTACTGCACCTGCTCTCTCGCTTATCGCTCTGTGGCTTATTCCTTTTGGTACTAACATGTCGTACAAACACTTATTTCAAAGCGAACAAAAATACATGTACGTAAAGTATTAAACCGTTAAGGTAGTCGAAAATCTTTGAAATGAGATCCGTACGTACAAAATTATGAGGTGACCCTGAGTCATCGGAGGCACCTCACACTGTCTGTGTGTCGAGCAGAGGGCGAGGAGGCGGGCGCGGGGGGGAGGCGCCTCAGCGCCTTCCAGCGGCTGGGCCCGGCGGCGGGGGGGAGCGCGGCGGGGGGGGCGGAGGCGCTGCGCGAGCTGCTGGCCGCCAGCGCGCACGAGCTGGTCGTCAAGTACCGCGAGCAGTGGCCGCACCGCACGCCCATCGTGCCCATCCGCGTCGCCAGCGTGCGCGCCTCCAAGGTAACGCTCCTCAATGCGACACTCACTGGCCGCCAGCGCGCACGAGCTGGTCGTCAAGTACCGCGAGCAGTGGCCGCACCGCACGCCCATCGTGCCCATCCGCGTCGCCAGCGTGCGCGCCTCCAAGGTAACGCTCCTCAATGCGACACTCACTGGCCGCCAGCGCGCACGAGCTGGTCGTCAAGTACCGCGAGCAGTGGCCGCACCGCACGCCCATCGTGCCCATCCGCGTCGCCAGCGTGCGCGCCTCCAAGGTAACGCTCCTCAATGCGACACTCACTGGCCGCCAGCGCGCACGAGCTGGTCGTCAAGTACCGCGAGCAGTGGCCGCACCGCACGCCCATCGTGCCCATCCGCGTCGCCAGCGTGCGCGCCTCCAAGGTAACGCTCCTCAATGCGACACTCACTGGCCGCCAGCGCGCACGAGCTGGTCGTCAAGTACCGCGAGCAGTGGCCGCACCGCACGCCCATCGTGCCCATCCGCGTCGCCAGCGTGCGCGCCTCCAAGGTAACGCTCCTCAATGCGACACTCACTGGCCGCCAGCGCGCACGAGCTGGTCGTCAAGTACCGCGAGCAGTGGCCGCACCGCACGCCCATCGTGCCCATCCGCGTCGCCAGCGTGCGCGCCTCCAAGGTAACGCTCCTCAATGCGACACTCACTGGCCGCCAGCGCGCACGAGCTGGTCGTCAAGTACCGCGAGCAGTGGCCGCACCGCACGCCCATCGTGCCCATCCGCGTCGCCAGCGTGCGCGCCTCCAAGGTAACGCTCCTCAATGCGACACTCACTGGCCGCCAGCGCGCACGAGCTGGTCGTCAAGTACCGCGAGCAGTGGCCGCACCGCACGCCCATCGTGCCCATCCGCGTCGCCAGCGTGCGCGCCTCCAAGGTAACGCTCCTCAATGCGACACTCACTGGCCGCCAGCGCGCACGAGCTGGTCGTCAAGTACCGCGAGCAGTGGCCGCACCGCACGCCCATCGTGCCCATCCGCGTCGCCAGCGTGCGCGCCTCCAAGGTAACGCTCCTCAATGCGACACTCACTGGCCGCCAGCGCGCACGAGCTGGTCGTCAAGTACCGCGAGCAGTGGCCGCACCGCACGCCCATCGTGCCCATCCGCGTCGCCAGCGTGCGCGCCTCCAAGGTAACGCTCCTCAATGCGACACTCACTGGCCGCCAGCGCGCACGAGCTGGTCGTCAAGTACCGCGAGCAGTGGCCGCACCGCACGCCCATCGTGCCCATCCGCGTCGCCAGCGTGCGCGCCTCCAAGGTAACGCTCCTCAATGCGACACTCACTGGCCGCCAGCGCGCACGAGCTGGTCGTCAAGTACCGCGAGCAGTGGCCGCACCGCACGCCCATCGTGCCCATCCGCGTCGCCAGCGTGCGCGCCTCCAAGGTAACGCTCCTCAATGCGACACTCACTGGCCGCCAGCGCGCACGAGCTGGTCGTCAAGTACCGCGAGCAGTGGCCGCACCGCACGCCCATCGTGCCCATCCGCGTCGCCAGCGTGCGCGCCTCCAAGGTAACGCTCCTCAATGCGACACTCACTGGCCGCCAGCGCGCACGAGCTGGTCGTCAAGTACCGCGAGCAGTGGCCGCACCGCACGCCCATCGTGCCCATCCGCGTCGCCAGCGTGCGCGCCTCCAAGGTAACGCTCCTCAATGCGACACTCACTGGCCGCCAGCGCGCACGAGCTGGTCGTCAAGTACCGCGAGCAGTGGCCGCACCGCACGCCCATCGTGCCCATCCGCGTCGCCAGCGTGCGCGCCTCCAAGGTAACGCTCCTCAATGCGACACTCACTGCGTCTATTTTCCCTTTAAAAATCCCGAGTGAATAAGTTAAAGCGAAAAGCCGTGCTCTATCCTACGTACAGAGCAACCCTTCACTCGGCCGAGTGCGATGTGGACGAACGCTCGACCATTCCCGATAATGCAATGATACAAATATGTGAGTCTCCGCTCCTCGTGTTTCAGTCGGCGATGCTGCTGCAGACGGAGTACATGGAGGAGACGTACCAGCGGGACAACAGATTCGTGCTGGTCACGGTGCGTACGAGCCTTGTATCACACGGTTCGGTGGTAGAAATAGCAGATTTACCACAGTAAATATCAAAGCTGTAGCAATATCCTGAAGCACTGGCTGCTACCCAGTTTTTGTATCCGAAACGTACCGGTTATCCTCTAATAAATTGTTTGGCTGAATGATGACCAAAATACTTCACTATGGATTCATCAAAATCATCGTAAAGAAGATTGGCGAAAATGGACCAATAATTTGAGGAACGTACATACATGGTCAGAAATTGGGACATTCATTTCTTTGATTATGGGGCTTTTATTCTGAAAATCTCACAATTTTTAAAGTTGGGAACTGTAAATTATAAACGTTTTAATATTTACAATAATGTAATAACGAAACGATATCAATGATGCACAAACAAAGAGAAATAAAATAAGTGTCAATAATGGAACGTTCTAACGTCAAACTATCTGTCAAATGGCAAAGTCAGTTAAGCGTGAAACGTTTTCACTTTGATTTTGGTTTCGAATAATCTAAGGCCTCATTCGCACGAGAGCTTAAAAAGCTTTGCGTTCAATCCCAACGTTGGCGCTTTTATGACGTTCTCGAATTTATTTTTCATACGGACTTAGTTATGTTTCCTTTACGCTTCCGTACGACGTCGAAATGATTATACTGCTAAATTACTGCGTTTGCGATATCACCTATACTGTACTACGACTGGCATTGAGATAAGTAAAACAATTAATGAAGTTTCTTAAATTATGATGTAGCTATTCCCTTTAACGTCCAACGCCTGGCGCTCAAAATGGAACACGGCTCGATAAAAAGCGTCGCGTTTAAAAACGCTGTCGTGTGAACACGTAGGTACTTGGACATGCATTTGTTCTATTTGTACGCTTTTTAAACGGGCGTTAAAAAAGCTCCCGTGCGGCGTGGGCCTTAAAATGGGACAGGAACTTCAAAATGCAAACTTCAAAGCGATGACTTTTGTAATAAAAGATGATAAATATGTTGATTTTGTTATCGATCATCATCATCATCATGATGATCGATAACAAAATCAACATAATATCTTTCTATTCCCAACTTTAGGAAGGTAAATTCTATTATCATTTTGTTTGTCTTGCTAAGGTGTACGAATGTTGATTGATTTCGTTCATGAACGCGGCATAAAATAGTTGGGGCCTTAGAGGAATAAGGCATAGAGAGATAATGTCACAAAAAATTCCGCTTTATCTAGAAGTCAAAAAACAACCAATGTGTGGGTAAGAGGCACGTGATTACATCAGCCGACACGCACACAAACGCACGAATAATGTTGCAATCATAACCTTTTCCCCATAAAGTAGGGAAGTTTTAACATTTTGTACAATCATAGCTAATCATTTTTCTGTTAGATGATTTTTCATAAATGCATTGATTCATTCGTCAATGGAGCGTTCAACGTTCAGAAAACGTCCCGTTATTATAACATACCCCTTACATATTACCAACTAGTTGCGCGCCGCGGCTTCGCCCGCATGGAAATTTATTTGCCAAATTTCAGAAATTTACAGGGTGTAACAAAAATAAAGGACCAAACTTTCAGGAGGGGTGTAGATCCGAACACTGAATTCAGGAAAAATATTTTAAAACAATCCCGCCCTTTAATTTCCGAAAATTAAATAAATAATGAATTTTCATTACATTAGGCAATAAACTCTTATGCACGAAAAAAAAAATGACTTGCGTACCTGTATACCATCTCTTTTATAAGCCTAAACACGTCAACGGTGCCCTAACGAGCGGCCGCCGCGGTCATCGACCATCAGTCATCATCGAATGCAGTGGAAGCGGGTAAGCTGCGCGGCGTGCTAATATGGAGCCAAAATAATAAAAAACAATATAATTAAAATTTAACTAGTATTTACAATTGAAACCAAACTGCACACGGTTGCAAACAGTCTAAAGATAGCTCAAATGATCCATGTCAATACCAGTTTAAACTTTGGTCCTTAATTTTGTTACACCCTGTATACATTCTTTACGATTCAGTCTGAATTTTCAATCCATAGAGAAGCAACAACCTGATCAGAAGGAAATCTAAAAACGAAAAAATACGTATGGGGTAAAATATTTTTTCAATAGCTTGCAACATTTCATTGTATTGACGTCTGTTTTGTTTACATTTTATTTTTGAGACAAAACTAATGTTTTACTCAAGAATATAAGTTTCCAGGTTGTATTTACCCGTGAAATAGAATCTTCGACTGTTTTTGGTGATTATGTGATGAGTTGTGACATCCTTTCATCCCCATTTAGGCGAACACAATTTTTTTGTAGATTCTATGCCTGGTTGGGTCCTTTCTTATACACAAAAATAAACAAAGCACTAAATTTATTTCCAAAAACAAGAAGAGGTTGCAAGAAGATTCTACATTCATGGTTTCTTGATAAAGACTATGATGAGACCGAAGCCGTCTTGTCATACTGTAAATAAGTAGGTGGGTATGTGTTGGCATTGCAATTGACTACTTACCTAGGTAGAAATTTCTAATTTATTGTCACTGAAATTGAATGTAACTCAAACAAAGAAGATATCGAAGTAACTACTATGTTCCGAGCATTTATTTAGTACTGTTTATGTCATTTTAAATTATAAACACAACTGCTTTTTGATCTCTACAGCACAGGGTATCCTAGTGTAGAGATCAAAGTGAAATCACCATTATTAGTCTCTACAGGGTGTAATCGTTAAGTGTGCACAGGCGATTATTCCGTAACTATTGCAGATATCAAAAAACTTTAAACTGATATCGAAAGTACTTTACCTAATGAGTAAAATGACATTAATAACTTTTTAAAAATAAAACGAGAAATATCCAAAAAAAATACACTAATCACTCCCATACATTTAGTATGAGATAGTAGAAAGGTTTTAGTTTCCTTATTTTAAGTGGAATAGTACCTACTCATTTTACCCTTGTCATTTTATAATTATGTACGATAAGAAGGTATTAATGAATTTCAAGTAGATACACGTGTAGATTAATTATCTTACCACTTCAAATTTATAATAAACCTTGTTTCAATATTGTATTGATTTGAACTAGCTGAAAAGCAACATACTAAATAAAAACAAAAAGAAAGATACTCTTTGGTGTTCGTTCTAAATTCAAATTCTTTATCGCGGGTTCTCGTTCCCGCCAATTTATTGTATTTTTCAATTTGCGTTAATAATCGTGATTGTTGCATTTATTGATTGAAAAATGGCATATTCCAATACAGAAAAGAGGGACATGTTAAAAATGTACTACAAACATGATTGTAACCATATTGTAACAATAGGGCGGCCATTATCGCCTACAGAAGAGAGTACCCAGATAGAGAAGTTCCTTCTGGTACGTATTTACGTAATTTACGTTGGATAACAATTTGATAAATTATGGATCTTTTAACAGAAAAAAAGGTTCGAGAACAAGAGCTCCGGAATTTGATAATGACTTAGATAACAATATTATTAACTACGTAGTAGATAATCCACAAGAATCAACGCGTTCAGTGGCCCGATCATTTCCAGTGTCCCACAATTATGTACACAAGTTATTAAAAAAACACAACTTCAAAGCATTTAAGATAAAACCTACTCAAACGCTGCACAATGATGATCCTGCTCGTCGGCTGGTCTATTGCAATTGGCTAGTCAATAATTATGTCAATGTAAGGTCAATTTTATGGACCGATGAAAGTAATGTTTCAAACTGCGGCATTTACAATAGAAAAAACTCGCATTATTGGTCAATTGACAATCCTCGCTTAACTACTGAAGTTAGAGCTCAGGTGCGATTCTCAATTAATGTGTGGTGTGGTATTCTTGGAGATCGGATCATTGGGCCATATTTTTACAGTGGAACCTTAAATGGACAGAGATATTTCTCCTTTGTACAAAACGATATGCCAAGTCTCTTAGAACCAATTCCAGACGATGAAAGAAGGTCGATAATTTTTCAACAAGATGGAGCACCTGCACATAATACAAATGTTGTAATGAATTTCTTACGAAACAATTATAATGGCTTAATAGCCAATAATAGTGCAACCCCTTGGCCTGCCAGATCCCCGGATCTCACGCCTTGTGATTTCTTCCTATGGGGATTTGTCAAAGACCACGTGTACGCTGAGAGAGTACACAGCCTAGAAGAGTTACAGAATCGTGTACGTCGTGCAATTGCTTTAATTACTCCGCAAATGTTAAGGAAAGTTCATTTAGAAACTGTAAATAGAGCTCGTCATTGTATTGCACAAGGAGGACGTCACTTCGAACATATGCTTTGAACAAAAAATTTTGTACTTACTAAGAAATAAAATGTGTGGGAGTGATTAATGTAATTTTTTTGGATATTTCTCGTTTTATTTTTAAAAAGTTATTAATGTCATTTTACTCATTAGGTAAAGTACTTTCGATATCAGTTTAAAGTTTTTTGATATCTGCAATAGTTACGGAACAATCGCCTGTGCACACTTAACGATTACACCCTGTATATAATTAGCAATAATAAGAATAATATTAAGTCAATGTGATTATGTTTTATGTAGGTATGTATTTTTAATCAATAAAATTTACTTTACTTTACTTTACAATAGGTAATTTTTATTAGAAATTCAGGGAGCTCTTCCCCGTAGGACTTGACATAATGTACTGACGAGACGAGAGATGTACGTAGCCTTTACAGGCTACCTTTAAATGTCCACGCTTCGCGTGACCCTACTGCGGTTCTAAGCGGTTGGGGCTGGGATTCAAAGAACTTCGCCAGTCTTCTTTATTTTTATTTCTCTAAACCTGTTACAAGATATAGAGTTTGACACTGCATGGACTTTGATATCCTCATATAATGACCAATACATGCGTTCTCTAGGTAGTTTATGATAACCGGATAATATTAGTAAGTATTCCAAAGAAAATCTTTAGCTCTCCAGCACTGACTCTAAAATTGTGTCGGTTATTTTGGCTCGTGTACAAAATGCTAAAATCAGCAATCATGGCAAAAACTTCGTCGTCAAAAAACTTCTCAAATATTTTAACAGGTGTAAGATCTTTGACTGCTTCTTTCATACTACTTTCATTTAGTACTCTGGTGTCAGTTTCAGCGTGGGGATCAGTATAAATTGGGGTACACTTGCGCCAGACTGGTACATTTGATGTAGAACTCGGTCTAGTCGGATGCTTATCTGGTTGCGCAACATGAGTTCTGATTCGGGCTCTCTTAGCAGCTAGAGGTTCATCATCACTGCTATTTTCTGAATCCGAGAGAACACCAAGATCACGAACAAATACCTCAATATTTCCGGGAACATCATTTGGCAAGTTAGATGGTACATCATTGTCATCGAAACCTTCTTCTTCATCAGTCACGAAACTGGGATCTGGAGGAATGATAGCAAAGTCATACTCCAACCGCCACTGTCTTCTTCGATAGAATTTATAGCTTCTTCTAAGCCTTGAAAATTGTTACTAGCGCAATCTACGCCTATGACTCATTTTAAAACGCTTTGAACATAATTGATTGTCCTGATCTTCTGTCGCTGATTCGAGTCCAAGTTCCGCGCCGTGCTGTTAGTCGCCGAAACGCTATGTCTCTCTACGTCCCACAGTGCTCTACTAACTATCGCAGAAACTCCTTCTTTGCCCGTACATGTAACCTTTATAACAAAGAATATTCAAGTGATATAGATTTGTTTTCTTTGAGGCAGAATGGCATAAAAAATCTAATAAATAAATCATTTTTCGCAGATTAAATCTTTTATAACAATTATTTAAATTCATTTGTTGATTGGATTGAACTTATTGATTGGAGAATTATTAATGAATTGTCATTAATTTCTCCAATTAATGAGCCTCACTATTTTGTTTTTAATTTTATTATTTTTTTCTTACATTCTTATTTGATATTTTGGTTTGGATGGCTTAAGTGTACTGAATATATAATATATAGTAGTTTAAAGTATAGTACACTAGTTAAGTTTACTTGTTTAGATTTTACTTCAACTCAATTCAATACTTCAATTTTAAAGACACAGAACATTACCCATTACCCATATGCGGAAACTGTTAGGCTTAAGTTACCCATAAGTTTCAACTATTGTTGTTGAATAAGCTGTTTGTTTTCCAAATAAATAAAATAAAACTCTGAAAAAAAAAGAGTAAAATCTTAGTACACTTGTGGTCATTGTACCCAAATTGGCACAGTAATGTTTGGAACATCATAAAAATAATAATTATTCTAATATGTTACTGTAATATGCTAAAACACATCAATTATTTATTGTATTTAACATATGATAAGAATATACAATAATATATCGACTGGTGCCAAAACTTTTTTTTCTACCCTCATTATTTAGGTGTACCCAAATTGGTACGGTGACCTTTAATGGGTTAAACATAAAATAATGTTTTATTTATACATATTGTAATCAGTTGAGATTCCTGTCATTCCTGTTCATATTTGTACACGAGTATAATTATCATTTTAGTACACTTATCTACTAATAATTAAGAACCGTATTCGCTTATTGTTTTGTACCATTCCGGTTCCAGGTGACCGGTTTTCCAGAGAATTGGAGTAAAGAAGACGTGCTGGACGCAATCCTGGAAAGCGTGAAAGGGAAATCTTTCATCCCGTGTTTCATCGAGGTGAGCGAGCGGTGCGGCGAGTGCGCGCGCGCGCGGGTGCGAGTGAATACATCGCACGCTGTTGCAGATGAGCGGCGCGGAGTGTCGCTTCCTGGTGGTGCGGTGTCGCGCGGCGCTGCTGCACGTGCACAAGTACGGGTTCGTGGTGCGGGGGGCGGCGGGGGCGCGCGGGGCGGCGGGGGCAGCCGAGCTCGTGGTCGCGCTCGGCGCCATCCAACTCACTCTGGCGCAGCTCGACTTCGTGCCGCGCCTCGCGCTGCGCCGCCTCGTGCAGCTCCGCCTCCGCGGCGCGCGCCTCGACCTCAGCCGCTTCACGCTGGAGCCGGGTACGTACCCTCCCCCCGCGCCCCGCGCACACAGCCCGCGGCACACTAACGCCCCCCCCCCCCCCCCCCCCGCAGACGTGAGCCACCTGGTGTACTTCCCGCTGTGGCGCGCCTGCAACCAGGCGGAGCTGGTGCAGCTGCCGGGCGCCGCGCCCTGGGCGCAGCTCACGCACCTCGACCTCTCGCACAACGGCCTCACGTGAGCGCACCTCTCTCTCTCTCTCTGCCTCGTGCACTGCTGCCCGGTGGACTTTTGATTTTTTTGCACTTTCATAAATTAATGTGCCATTTGACTTCGTAAACCAAAAATAAAATAAGTAGTTACAGCAGCAGAAGTGATCCATATCGATACCAGTATGTGGGTCCCCTAAACATTGGCTGCATCATTTCATCGAATGACAAAGCTGATGCGCTGAGCCAGACGGTCACCGGGTCTCGGGGCAGGCGTCGCACTAAAGCCCGGAGAGTCTCGGCGCGCCCGCACCGGCACGTACAGATGTCCCCTCGTGCGCAGGACCCTGAGCGGGCTGGAGCTGGGCGCGACGTGTCCGCGGCTGCGCGCGCTGGACCTCGGGCACAACCGGCTGGCGAGCGCGGGCGCGCTGCTCGGCGCGCGCGCGGCGCCGCTCGCCAGCCTCGTGCTCGAGGGCAACCCGCTGTGCCACGACCACATCCACGCGGACCGCTACCTCGCCGTGCTCACGCTGCTCTTCCCGACGCTGCTCTCCGTCGTACGTACGGCCCGCTCCTAGCGCCGCTCCCCGCGCCCGCACCCCTCACCGCTCTCCGTCTCCGCAGGACGGCGTGCCGGTGCACCGGCGCGGCTCGCTGCCCCCCGCCGCGCGCCGCTACAGCGAGAGCCAGAGCGGCGCCTCGCTGGCGGAGCGCGTGCTGAGCGCGCTGCTGGCGCTGCTGGCGCGCCCGGACGCCTCCGCGGCGCAGCTCTACCGCGAGCGCGCCACGCTGCGCGTCACCGTCGGCCCGCGCCTGCGTGAGTACCGCCCCGCGCGCGGGTCGCGTGTCGCGCCTCTCGAGGTGTCTGTAAGCGGGCGGTGTGTGCGCAGGTCACTCGGACGCCTTCGCGTCGGGCGCGGGGCGCGCGCTGTTCCGGAGCGGCGCGCTGAGCGGGCGCGCCGAGATCGCGCGCGCGCTGCAGCGCTGGCCGCCGCTGCAGCACGACCCGGCCGCGCTCACGCTGGACGTGCTGCACCACTCGGTGAGTGCGAGGGGGAGGGGACGGGCGCGCGTCCCCCTCTCGCTCGCTGACGTCGCTCGTGTCCCGGCAGGAGTCGGCGACGCTGCTGGCGGCGGGCGGGCTGGCGCGCGCGGCGGGCGCGGCGGACGCGGTCGCGTGGACGCGCTCGCTGCTGGTGCGCGCGGGGGCGGGGGGCGGGGCCGTGCTCGCGGAGCTGCTGCACTGGGACGCGCCGGCGCGCGCGCTGCTCGACGCGCAGCCTCTCCCGGAACAGGTCAGCGCACTATCTGCCTCTCTTTTCACTGAACGAGTGTGA
Source organism: Eupithecia centaureata (assembly GCA_944547425.1). Classification (NCBI taxonomy): domain Eukaryota; kingdom Metazoa; phylum Arthropoda; class Insecta; order Lepidoptera; family Geometridae; genus Eupithecia; species Eupithecia centaureata. The sequence goes on from OX155688.1 coordinate 14,941,486, forward strand.
TGAAAGGTCATAAGGTAAAAAAAGTATCCTTCAAATTTGAGCTTTCTAGCTTCAGCGGTTTGGGCTGCGGCGTTGTCTCCGACATCATCGCCTGTTCCTTTATACAGGCGTCCCGCAACCGTGCCATATGCAGGAAAAAAACTTTAAATATTAGGGATGCTGACGGCATCACATAGCGTTCAGCTCGCGGCCACTAGCTTCATGTAGGAGATAGGTCGCGGCCGCTCGTACCTACATATTATTGTTGAAAGGTACCTACTCTCTTTCCGTAAGCGCCGGCGCTAGACCCGACTCACTGCTATGCGCGTTCGGAGTGATCCTTGCTTTGAAGGGATGTCATGGTTGACAAACGTTTGAACTTGATGGAATATCTTTTATTATTTTTCTGATTGAATATAATTATGGCTTATGTAAAATAATATGAGAAATTAAGTGATAATTAACACAACGTCATTCATTGCCATTACACAAATTTGCGGTGACTTGAATTGAGCGACATCTGTTCAAGCCACGTTTGCCTCGCGCTCTGCTACGCACAAATTAAAATTAGATAAATAGTACATAGTTTAGATTTATGTTTTAGTAGTTCGTAAGTTAATATATAAAAAATCATTATTTATTTTTTCTTCATCGAGGTCATATGGTTGATAAAACCATTTATGGAGTAGGTAATGCCTGGTTAATTTTTTCTAGAATAGGCTGCTCAGATGCTTCAGAATTTGACCAAAATGATTTTCCCACCTTTAATAATCTGTATACGGTAGGTACCTATGATGGGGATGTGTAACTCGTTCTTGTTTCTTGTCTTCGCTCTAAGCGATCAACTGTTGATCTTTACTCGCTCTGCCAACTCCTGTCCGACAACTATTTATTCCGAACACTCTTGCGTAAGCATAGCCGACTGCCTGACGCCCCTATACCGACCGGACTAAGCGACGCTTCCACAGAGTCTGTGAAACAGTCACACAGGACTACTACAGCTAGTGGACAGTTCCTGACTTCAGCTCGATGCTCTATAATAGGTACAGTTAATAAAATTCTTAATATTTATCCCTTACGTATCCCCGTGAAACTGTAAATGTAAATTATCCGCCTGGCTTTTAACCCTTTAAACTATTAATAGCGACAACATTGTAATCCCCAACTAATTTATACACGTTTCTCTTTTAATGCTTTACATATGTATCAAAATTATCATTATTATTTTTTCATGTTTCGATTCTGTTTCCTCTTACCAACTGGTTCCTAATCGTCATGAGTCGCGTGCGAACCAGAGTTTTTTTTCGTACAGATTTCAGAAAATTATTGCTCACTCCCTATTCATCGTCAGCATCAGCCTATATTAGTCCACTGCTGGACATGACGATCTGCGAAAGACTTCTGGCAGATGCTGGATGCGGCAAGCTGAAGACAGGGCGCTATGGCGCTCATTAGGGGAGGCCACCCCCTATTAATTGTGTTAAAATAAAAAAAATACTTGTTTAATTAATCACTCCATAGGTTATTTATACCGAGTTTTGAGTGAATCGAACCAAGAACAAAATATTTTCCATACCAACTTTACCACCCTATTTAACCCCCGCAGATGTTAAAATTTCCATATTTTAATAGCCAATGTCCAATTCTAGGTCCTAAACTATCTATTCATTTAAATAACTTCAGTACCTAGTTACAAAGATGACCTACTTATGACAAACATTCACACAGACTTAACCATTTATTATAACAAGATACGAATATTAACTATGGATAATCTAGCTAGGCCGTAAACTCATGTAAATCGTTATGAAGGCGCATACAGCACCTAAAGTGGCGCCCCCACTTATTTTAATTTTGTTCTGCCAGAACTCACGCCGGGTTCTCTTAAATTAATATTACTAGTAACTTAAAATACCGAGTGTTCAGCAGAACATTGAACATACAACAATTAGTACCATGGGGGGCAGGTGGGGTGGTCTGCTAACTAGCCCAAAAGATTTGACATAGGTCTCAAGATTTTTTTTAATTACTGAGACTTTTCGCTTTTATTCCTTTGAGTTTTAAGTTTATGGTTAGTTAAGTTTCAAGTTTTATACAGGGTGTTAGTGTAAACAGCGTTATCCTTGAAACCAGAGGTTCAGCATCATGAGTAGAGTCCAAAACCGATGAAAAATAATTATTCTATTTTTAATTTATTTTTGAAACAAAAATATTCGATACACCTTCTAAGTGGTAAAACTACAACACGAGTACATTGGCGGGGCCGCGCAGGTGTCGACCTGTTTTGATCAAACGAGCCGCCATGCTATTGTTCATTGCCGCACCCCGCACGCACCTCACCGCACCGCACGCGCCACCGCCCGCCTGCTCGCGCAGGCGCCGTCCCATCGCTCCTCAGTGACAGACCGCCACGCTTACGGAGAGCACGTCGTCGCGTCGTCTTTGACACAGATTTTGGCGCGTCAATTGTTTTAAGTACGAACGAGTGACGAAGTCTTACAAAAATGTAAATAAAAGTGGACTGAAATGGTGCGGCCTTATGCCATCGCTCTGGTGAACTTGGCTCGTACGATGTACGCAGAGCTCAGCTGTTTCCATCCCAGGATAACGTGTGCTAAGCTAGGAAACTATCCCAAAGACACAAAGGCTACGTACGTACGTACATATGGCCAGTTCACCATGCCCAGTCATGCAAAATGCAAGTGTTCGTAAGGTGTTTAATAAGCTGACAAATTAGGTACTAATTTGTGTTTTCTCGAGTGTGTAATAATACCTAATCTACGAGTGAGAAAACGTGCGGAGGTTGCGTGATGGTGAAGTGTTATTTTGGTAAGTGAATTTCATTCACTGTACAAAGAACTGAAATTTAGATTGAATAGTAGATAAAATTGATTGATGATAAACTTTAACCCTAGATTCAATAACATTCGTCTCACAGACCGCGCAAAACGTAAAAATGATTCAAAGTTGTAAATCGAATCAGATACACCTTTTAAGCACCTTCATAAGTCATACAACCAAATACATCGCAAGTGTATTTTACTCGCAATGACGTTTCATTCGTCTGAGGGACGAACATTTATGAATAGAATAAGAACTGGCCTAGGGTTAAGTACGACAAAAATACCTGCCTACCAAGGTACTTTGGTCTATTGAATTTTTTGATTATTCTGTGAATTTAGACTTGTTTTAAAACAGTTTATCTTGCCTAGAAACAAACCTGGAAACTTGCCTGGTTCTAGGGTGACCATAATATCGCGTACAATATCTATGGCATAAAATATCAAAATACTGCGAAACTAAAACAGGCATTAACCTTATCTCATAGGTTTTGGACTCTACTCATGATACTGAACCTCTGGTTTCAAGGATAACGCTGTTCACACTAACACCCTGTATGTTAAAATAAGTGGGGGCGCCACTTTAGGTGCTGTATGCGCCTTCATAACGATTTACATGAGTTTACGGCCTAGCTAGATTATCCATAGTTAATATTCGTATCTTGTTATAATAAATGGTTATGGAACTTGGCTTCCAATTTATTTTTCACGTCGGCGATTCTCATTCTGTGAACACTCAGCACAGAGACCGCTCAGACGATTTCCCCTCCTCGTGGAACGAAGCCACGCGCCGACACAAGACTCGCCGAAACGTACTGAAAGACCTCTCGATTACAGCTCGTATACGGTCACTACGAACCAGTAAAATAGCAAGCGCAGTTAATATGCTCAGATAAAACATTTCTGAATCTTTTATCTGTTCCCATCTCATCTATACTATAAAAATATTTATCTATGTATCTATGTCCCAATGTGTTGTACCCATACATAACACAAGCTCTGCTTAGCTTAGGGTTAAGTGATGCTGTGTAGATTGTTCAGCATAGTTATTATTTTATTTGATTACCTACCTGCGTCTAAATGTATTTAGGAGCCTGCTGTACATACACTGAGCTTCGTGATCAGAGTTGAACCTAAATATTACAATAGTCATCTTCAGATTAGTCTTCTAAATGTTTGTATAGTTACCTATTGCTTTATGTAAGAATTAGTTTCATTCGAGCAGCCGGTTTTACATTTATTTCTTACAAGTAAGCAGGTACAAAGGTAGTTAAGAAAAAAAATTACATTTCTTAATATTCACTTTATCATACTAGGTAATAGGCAATAGGTACATCATCGTAGGATCACACGGGCTCGGCTCGGGTCAGACCGTGTCCATGCGGTCGACGTCCTGCGGCGGCGGCGAGGCGAGCGCCGGCGACGAGAGCGTCGGCTCCACGTCCATCGCGTCGCGCTCCGCGTCCGGCGCCGAGGCGTAGCGCGCGCGCAGCCGCTCGTAGTGCGCGCGCTCCGCCGCCGACACCGAGGGCCGGCAGCGAGCCAGCGCCGAGGCGAAGTGCGCCGCGCCCACCTCCAGCGTGGCCTCGTCCCCCGCCCGCAGCGGGCCCGCCGCCAGCCGCGCCGCCAGCGCGTCCCCCGCCGCCGCGCGCACCAGCCCCGCCAGGTCCGCGCCCGAGTAGCCCTCCGCGCGCCGCGCCACCTCCTCCAGCCGCACGTCCGGCGCGAGGCGCGGCCGCGCGCCGGCGCGCGTCAGCTTGCGCAGGATGTCCTCGCGGTCGGCGCGCTCCGGCAGCCCCACGTACAGCACGCGCTCGAGCCGGCCGGGCCGCAGCGCCGCCGGGTCCACGACGTCGGGCCGGTTGGAGGCCGCCAGCACGAAGACGCCGCGCCGCGCCTCCACGCCGTCCATCTCCGTCAGCAGCTGGTTGACGACGCGCGCGCCCGCGTCCGCCTCGCGCGCGCTGCGCCGCGGACACAGCGCGTCGAACTCGTCGAAGAAGACGACGACGGGCGCCGAGTTGCGCGCGCGCCGGAAGCACGTCCGCACGGCGCGCTCGCTCTCGCCCACGTACATGTTGAGCAGCTCGGGGCCCTTGACCGAGATGAAGTTGACGCCGGCCTCGTTGGCGATCGCCTTCGCGAGCAGCGTCTTCCCGCAGCCGGGCGGGCCGCACAGCAGCACGCCCGAGGGCGCCGCCAGCCCCAGCGCCTCCAGCGCGGCCGGGTACCGCACCGGCGCCAGGATGGCCAGCTGCAGCTCCTTGCGCACGGCGCGCAGCGACCCCACGTCCTCCCACGTCACGTCCGGCACCGTCACGAACCCCTCGCGCACGGCGCACGGCCGCGTCGTGCGCAGCGCCGCCAGGAAGTCGCTCTGCCGGATGCACAGCCCGGAGAGCTGCGCGCCCGAGTAGGGCGCCGCGCCCAGCAGGCTCATCGCCTCGGCGGCCGCGTCGCCGGCGGGCGCGGGTGAGGCCGGCGGCGGCGCGGGGGCCGGCGGCGGCGCGTGGGCCGGCGGAGGCGAGGGGGCCGGCGGCGGCGAGGCGGGCGAGGCCTCCGGCGCGGGCGAGGCCTCGGGCGGGGAGGACTCGGGCGCGGGCGAGGCGGGTGGCTCCTCGCCCTCCTTGAGTCCGTTGAGGGCGGCGGCGGGCGCGGGCGGCGGCTCCTCGGGCTCGGCGGCGGCGGCGCGCAGCTCGTTGAAGATCCTCTTGACGGCGTAGGTGCTGGCCTTGTTGACGAGCGCCTGCAGGTCGGCGCCCACGAAGCCCGGGGTGACCTGCGCCAGGGCCTCCGCGTCCACGTCCTCCCCGAGCGTGACGCCGCGGCACAGGATGCGCAGGATGTCCCGGCGCGCCGCGGCCGTGGGGATGCCCAGCGCTATCTCCTGCTCGAGGCGGCCGGCGCGCCGCAGCGCGGGGTCCAGCGCGTCCGGGTTGTTGGTGGCGGCCAGCACGAGCACGGAGAAGCTGCTCTCGCAGAGCGCGTCCAGGCTGGTGAGCAGCTGCGCCACCATCCTCCGCTCCATGTCCTTCTGCGCGTGCATCCTGTTCCCGCACACCGCGTCGATCTCGTCTATGAACAGCACGCTGGGCGCTATCGATGTGGCTCTCTCGAACAGCTCCCTTATTCTCTCCTCCGACTCTCCGGACACTCCCCCCACGAGCTCCGTGCCGGAGACGGCCAGCAGCGGGAGCTGCAGCTTGCCCGCGATGGCGTGCGCCAGCAGAGTTTTGCCCGTCCCCGGAGGCCCGTGCAGCAGAGCACCCCGAGGAGCCTTGATGCCCAATTTGGCGTACACCTCCGGATGTTTCATGTGCAAAATGAGGTCGCAGATCGGAGTGATGATCTCCGATATGCCTCCGATGTCCTCGAAGCTGACCGTCACAGCCTTCGTGCTTCCTATCTCAGCTTTCTTTCTCTGAGAAGTTTTAGTGGGGTCGGCTTTCTTTTTCTTTTGGCTGTTGGTCTGAGCGTGGCTCAGCTCGGGTGCGCGGGAGGCGGCGCGGTCGTCGGGCGCGCGGCGCGCGGGCGCGACGTGCGGCGTGATGGTGATCTGGTCGCTGATCTTGGGCAGCTTGGCGGGCGCGGCGTCCTCGTCGCTGCTCAGGATGTCGATGGGCTCGCCCGCCTTGTGCCGCTTCTTGTCCTGCAGGTTGTACATCTCGAGCAGGCGCTCGTTGAGCGCGCCGCGCCCGCTCTCGTCGAGCAGCTCCAGATCCGACTCGTCCTCGGGCTCGGAGCTCGTGGCGCCGTCGAGCCCGTAGCTCTGCAGCACCACCTTGTAGGCGCCCTCCACGAGCTGGCAGAAGGCCCCCTCGCTGCGGTTGTTGTACTCGCGGTAGCGCTCCCGGAGCGAGCGCGCCATTTGGCTCACGTCTACGAAAGTCTTGTCCACATTCTCCGCGAGGTAATTCTTCACTCGCGACACTATAACCGGATCGTTGATTGTTTTTTGACGCGTCTGGTGTTTCTTCATTGTTTTACTTACAACGAGAAACGGTCTAGCCGGAAAAATAAATGGAAAAGACGCAATGTGTTTTACAAACACAAAGTTGACTGACGCCTGACCTGACTGACGGACGGCGGTGACGGTTGATGTCTTTTGTTGATGGCAACTTGTGTCTGGTTTGACACTGATGGCATCTTGTGTGTTCAATTCTAGTTCTAGTTCTTTATGGGTTATGGGCATGGGTCAGCGTCAGCATTGACGCAATTTTGTTAGTGTCGAGTTTTTGTTTTTTTGCGGTTGATTTTTAAATATTTACAAAAAAGGATTATGTCTCAGTTTAATTCATTAAAAAAAACCTATAACTACACTAGGCAAATTCAATTCTTGGTGTAATTGCTCTGCGTCTTCTGCCGACTGTTTCAAACGTCAAATTACTTTGGCAGTTGAGATACCGAATGTCAATGTTTTTTCGGCACCTTTCAAAGTAGACGAGGTTGAAGTTGATAATCCTTTTTTACAGGTAAAACTAGGTGTTGGATTTCTAATTTTCTCGTAAAACTTCATATTTTTAATCTTACTTCAACTTCTTGATAATGGCTCTGCGTCTGGTTTACCACGCCTTTATTCCATGTATATGAAGTTTCCATGAACCGGACCCTGGCACAAAACTGGCAAATCAGACACATGTTACCATCAACATAGAAGTCAAGTCAAGTAGCCTTAGATAGACAAGTAGATTAGTTTTTGAAACTAATAAAATAATAGGTACCCATTGGAAAAAAAAAAAATATCCTGTAGCTTTATCATACCGATCGAAAGGGTTCATCATAAGGATTATTTTTTGTAAATACCTAACATATCTATACAAACCACGACACAAAAAACTAAAATTCAGTTGCTTGGCGTCGAATTTTAGATACCTATGAGTGTACGAAATATTTAGTGAAGGAAGGATCTGAAATCGACAAGTAATGTAAATTGCGTAAAAAAAGGCGCGGCAACAGAGTTAAGTATAGGCGGTTTGTTTACAAACATTCTACATCGAGTTTGGCTGATGTATAGTGGTCAGAAATAAAAGGAAGATCATGAATTTTAACATCCGTTAAAAGCTTACATCGTGGTTGTCTCTATATTTTCTTACTTCAGCCTTTGCCTTCGGTCATTTATGACAACATTGTCGATACTAAAATACCTTTCTGCATCTACACTGTTGACTGGGCTATGAAGGCTTTGTATAGCTGCATTTGCGAACTTCAGGTTGCAACATTTTGATTCAAGAAAAATCTGCATAACGTCAACAGGAGTTTCTTACTGAACCACATTGACGAGTTCTCTAGGGAAATGAGTATAGAAGAAGTCTGTCAAATGAAAGTAGACCCTGGCATTTTTTCGTAACTTTTTACATGGCAATACTAATGTGTGTTCCACCTACGGACGCTATGTTCCACAGCTGGGTAAATTTAGGGTGGTATAAAATAATAATTGCACGTACTGTAAATAACTATGATAATAACGAATTGTAACCCACTCTTATCAACTGCAGAATAATGATATTGAACTATTTTATAGGTTTTGTCATTCTGAACCGGAATAATAGGCAGAAAATGCCTTTTCCCGAAGATCTAGGCAGGAACTACGGATGACCAATTCCCATGAATCTGACTTACTTCTTTCGTTTCAGTCAATCTCTTAATATTCTTCAAATAGATCGTCGTTTATTGTAGGTACTCTTGACTTTTTTTTAACAGATTAGGGAAAATGAGAATCGGAGTGTGGCATCATTATTGGCGGCGTCAGGTATTGTTGTGTGTGGTTGAGTTGTAAGATATTTTGAGATTTTAGCGCGATAAAATGAATAAAACATTCAGGAGTGGCGTGCGAAAGTTTTTATACTGAATGATTTCAAAATCTGAGGCGAAGCAGCAGACAAAAGAACTTGAATTCCTGTAGAAACAAGATTGTTTACGAATTGTGGTTGATTTAGGTTAGTACTGCACAAATATTTTGATACTTTGATTTTGATACTATTTCGTGGTTTTCGAATTTTACTCTCTTTTATATTATTGTCATAATTCGAATATATATTATATATAAACGAATTATGACATATATTATGACATATTCGCCCATATTTCGTGCAATAAAATGACATATTCGCCCATATTTCGTGCAATAAATGAAATGTCTTCTTTTATGATATCGGAATTCGGAATACAATACTCATCATCAATTTGGCCTTTTGTTATTTACGACTTTAAATTTTTAACTTTAAAAGATGTTGGTGGCATCAGTTTGGTTGAGAATCAGCAACACATAATCAACATAATCAGTATAATCTTCTCATAATAATATCATCACTATAATTTCTAACTAAATTCTTCTTTTACAGCAAATCTGAAGGAAGTAGCAGGAGTTACTGAAATAATGGATGAATAATTATCAATGTGGGGGGAAACAGTGATGACACCAGTGACTCCGATGCATCACTTTATTTTTGGGTTCCTTAAAAGAGATGTTATTGCCAATTGCAGGATTCGAACCTTGTATGTGTACCGGGGGGGGGGGGTGAAGCTATTAATGAACGGCTCTGTACATGGGGCAGCGGAATGAAGTGGCCTACACTCATAAAAAATATAAATCCGCCACTGTTTCTAGTTAGTAAATTATCTGTTTACTGAATAAACTATTTCGTTGAGACTTTCTTATTTGTATTCTTTATCTTATGCTAATATATTGTGAAAAAGTAGCGCCGGCACTGGCGCTTTGTACAGTACTTAACCTACTCGTACTTAGTGCAATAGGTACTGCTTGTCGACAAAAAATGGTAGGTTCCTAGGCCTAGTTTTATTATTCTAAAGAAGAATAGTTTAGATACAAGTACATCATCATCTTTTAACATTGCATAGAGAATTAAAAGTATGTAAGTACATATGTAGAATTTTAAAGAACTGAGACAAGTTATTTTTTTTAGAATATTAACCAAGTATCAAGTTGTGTTATTCCAAGTGTCCTATAATGAATGGGTTGCCACACTGATATTTTTTGAATTTGCCGCGATTTTTCAGTGTCTACTTTCATTTGACAGACTTTACCTATCCACTGAAAAATGGTAAATATTTTGGAGAAGCTCTCCAGTGTTGAGCTAATGTCCAGAGACGATGGTCACGCTAGGGCTTGCAAATATGCGAACATTTAGATATTCGAATATTCGATTTTTTTCGGGTACTATTCGAATTATTCGAATATTATTCGAATTATTCGAATATTATTCGAATTATTCGAATATTATTCGAATAATAGAAAATATCTATGTTTTTTAAATAATCACAATATCTGCTTTTATTCTTATAAGTGTTATTTGCCAAAACAAATTAAAATTATTAGAAGGTTGTGTCGCCGTAACGAGGCATTGACGATTTACAGGCACAATCAACCACAAATTCTTAGTAAAAATAATTTTCTAAATCTAGGTAAGTAGGTATTTTAACAATATCTATCAATAAAATAAAGTGACAGAAACGGATAGACAACAGTCTCGTCAAATACGCGATTGCATTACGCAGTCGCGCGACACTCCCGAGTGTTTCCGAACCCTATAAGTTTGTCATGTTGTTTATCCGAACGACATTACATTACACACATTGTTTTGTATGGTGTGTATTATATATATTGTATCGCGCGAGCTCGTATGTGGCATTCAAAGCACATCGGAGTGTTCATAGTGCTGAGTTTGATGTTTTTGATTTTAATCGAATACCTATTCGAATATTGCAATTTCAGTATTCGAATATTGCAATTTCAGTATTCGATCTAATATAATATTCGAATAATTCGAATGCAAGCCCTAGGTCACGCACGGCCGCTGCTACTGATGGGCAAAATAATTTGCCAATGTGCAAGTAGGAATCGTTTTTTGGGTTGGACCTCATATAATATTAGAATAGTATACCTAAGTAGGTAATATTAGAAAATTCACGTGTCGTGTAGCGTTTAAAAATGTTTTCGTCGAAAAAGTATTAGTTACAGAAAATATTGTAATTCGCATTTATCGCATAAATTACGTGAATTTCGCGTTTATCGCTTCTATTTCGTAAAAACAAAAATTACTTACCTATCTCTAGTTATAATACGTACCCTTGACAACAAACATAAATTTGTACTTAGATAGATAGGTATCATAGATACAAAGTTATAACAAATAGAGTTCATTAATAACAAAACCCATTTAAAAATACTAAGAGAAAACACACGGTAAAAACAAGAAGATCAGATTGTTATTTGAATAGATAGGGTACCTACCTAACCTACCTATTGAGACATAATAATACTTGTTTGTTGCAGATTAAACCGATTCCGTTCCCGCTGAGCCTGGACGACCCGCCGGACGCGGACCTCAAGCAGCAGCTGCTGGCGGTCTTCATGCAGATTACGGAACTTGATAAAAAGCCTAGCGAAAGGTATTCCTTCAGACCGACCTCCTACAGTACCTATCACTTATTCTTTCATACGGAAACGCACATTCCTTAATTTGAGAAATGATGACAGCAGGCTCTGATGATGCAGATAAATATTCAGGATCTGGCTATGATTGAAAGGCAACACCCTTCATTCAAATTTCGAGCTGCGTGTGGGTCGATGCACCAATCGACGCATCCCTGTGATGCACCAATAAACACTGGGAACTGGCGTCGCTACCGCCTCTGGTAACGAAGAACTACGCGATAAGAAATCAAATACATCGTTGCGCGATCGATTTCTCGATCCGATATTGGTGGATTTTGTGTGTTGTCAAAAAGCGAAACCTCTTGACTAACCAGTATGTGAACCCCTATGACAGTTCCTAGTTCGTGAGCCATCTAGATAGACTCCAACCCGGTGCACCACGTCCAGAGCATGCTGGCGATTGAGGTTGGCAGGGTGAGCCGAGTAGATCGAAGCCACGACATAAATTTGGTCCTTCGAGCCGGATTAGTCTGTATTTCAGTGTTTCGCTGTCACAAAATCTCAATTTCAAATTCTAACCTGTCCGTTTTTTTCGTTTTTTTTCATTTATTTTTCTTTCTATCAGATGAACTAGTATGTTTACTACTAAGTTTCTAGCTAGGTCTAGGGATTCTGTCCCAAATCAAAGAAAGTTTTTTAAATTATAAACAAAAATTGAGAAAACTCTCATCAAGAACAACACCTTTGTCAAAGAAGATGAGTTAGGTATTTGTACTATGTTCAATGACCTTTATTGTAGGTACGATCTTAGGTAACGTTGAAACTCTAAAAGAATAAAAGAAAGATTAAGTACTATGGCACACTAGTTAGGTAGGTACTTCCGTCCGCACTACTTCCCAAGTCTTCTTCATATTATTATGTATTTATTATATTATATATTTATTAATTATTATGTAGGTATGTTATAAATACTGATCGGTATTATTTATGCGTCCTAGTTACACTTCTTGTAGCTAAAATGCATTATTAAGTACTTTCGTGGGTAGATTGAACGGAAACGCTCGCAGCGGACAGGACAACACTGCTAGTTGAAGATAGGTACTTACTAGACTCGTCTCCGTTCTATTTCAGGTGCTTGGCGGCCAAGGACTGGAACCTCAAAAATGCTTTGGAGTACTTCGTCACGATGTTGAAGCTAGATCGTTTGGAACCTATTATGAAGGATTAAAAACTCATTTTTCAAATATTAAACAAATAAATACCTACTTCACTGATTGCTCATACTTTTACCTCCCTGACCTACCTATTTTTACATCGATTCCTGAGTTAAGTATTTTACTATGTTTTATGGATTCTATTTAAAATATGGACAACAAACAGCTTACAAAACAATAAACTATAGAAATACATAACATTGAAAGAAAGCTACATTTCGGCCAGAACTTATACGTATATACAGGGTGTTAGTGTGAACAGCGTTATCCTTGAAACCAGAGGTTCAGCATCATGAGTAGAGTCCAAAACCGATGAAAAATAATTATTCTATTTTTAATTTATTTTTGAAACAAAAATATTCGATACACCTTCTAAGTGGTAAAACTACACACGAGTACATTGACGGGGCCGCGCAGGTGTCGACCTGTTTTGATCAAACGAGCCGCCGCCATGCAAGTGTTCATTGCCGCGCCCCGCACGCACCTCACCGCGCCGCACGCGCCGCCCGCCTGCTCGCGCAGGCGCCGTCCGATCGCTCCTCAGTGACAGACCGCCAGCGTGACGGAGAGCACGTCGTCGCGTCGTTGACACAGATTTTCGCGCGTCAATTGTTTTCAGTACGAACGAGTTACGAAGTCTTACAAAAATGTAAATAAAAGTGGACTGAAATGGTGCGGCCTTATGCCATCGCTCTGGTGAACTTGGCTCGTACGATGTACGCAGAGCTCAGCTGTTTCCATCCCAGGATAACGTGTGCTAAGCTAGGAAACTATCCCAAAGACACAAAGGCTACGTACGTACGTACATATGGCCAGTTCACCATGCCCAGTCATGCAAAATGCAAGTGTTCGTAAGGTGTTTAATAAGCTGACAAATAAGGTACTAATTTGTGTTTTTTCGAGTGTGTAATAATACCTAATCTACGAGTGAGAAAACGTGCGGAGGTTGCGTGATGGTGAAGTGTTATTTTGGTAAGTGAATTTCATTCACTGTTCAAAGAACTGAAATTTAGATTGAATAGTAGATAAAATTGATTGATGATAAACTTTAACCCTAGATTCAATAACATTCGTCTCACAGACCGCGCAAAACGTAAAAATGATTCAAAGTTGTAAATCGAATCAGATACACCTTTTAAGCACCTTCATAAGTCATACAACCAAATACATCGCAAGTGTATTTTACTCGCAATGACGTTTCATTCGTCTGAGGGACGAACATTTATGAATAGAATAAGAACTGGCCTAGGGTTAAGTACGCCAAAAATACCTGCCTACCAAGGTACTTTGGTCTATTGAATTTTTGATTATTCTGTGAATTTAGACTTGTTTTAAAACAGTTTATCTTGCCTAGAAACAAACCTGGAAACTTGCCTGGTTCTAGGGTGACCATAATATCGCGTACAATATCTATGACATAAAATATCAAAATACTGCGAAACTAAAACAGGCATTAACCTTATCTCATAGGTTTTGGACTCTACTCATGATACTGAACCTCTGGTTTCAAGGATAACGCTGTTCACACTAACACCCTGTATTGTTACGTTGTTTAATTTTTATGCCAACCTCAGTGGTCTAGTACCATTAACGAAAAGGGAAAAGTATACATCAGTGCTACAGGCCCGGAAATCTAGTACTTATACGAATAATCAAGAAGGAAATGGAAAATAAACTGAAGCAGTCTACGAAACAAAATCCTTCTCAAGTAAAGAAGCCCATCAGTCAACCAAAGGGGTCATCAAGCAAGCTAAATAATCATCAACAATCAAGCTACAGTAAGTCAGGCGACCTTGGATTTATTTCAACAGCTTGCACATTATTGACTTGTCCTTATTGTAGCAACTATCACGCAATATAGGTACCAATGTTATTATTTCCATAAACTCAATAACACAGAAAATTAAATACAATATTGCAGTTAGGCATTTGTCAAAATTGCCTGGTGATATTTCAAATGTAATTCAAATGTAACATTATAAACCCGAAAGTTTGTAAGTGTGGATAGAAATATAGATGGATGGATGTTTGTTACTCTGTCACGCAAAAACTACTTAACGGATCTGGATGGGCACAGAGATAGATTGTAGTCTGGAATAGCACGTAGGTTATATTTTCCTAGAATTACCACGGGAACGGGAATTACGCGGGTGAAACCGCGAGGCGCTGCTAGTTTTAACTATTTTTGTTCATAATTTATCTCTTGTTATATGGGCTAACGCGACTTTTTCGATCACCACAATGATAACCCTTCTAGCAATATTATGAAGGCGAAATTATGTTCCTAAATATGGGATTTATACTTTTTATTTCATAAAACCTTCATATAAATTAATAAATTCATGTTTAAAATTGTCGTCTCTACCTGTTTGTTATCATACCTAAACTTAAACAATAAGCTGCTTCAGGCCTGGAAATAACCCCGAATAGCGCATGCAAAAGGTAGCCCTAGTCGTGGAGTTAGGTTTTAGCACAGAAGTATTCCTACTTCTATGGGTATTAGAAATATTCCCAGTAACCCTGTACTCTCTTTTTTTGTACTCTTCTTTTCTTATGCAGAGAAATTGGATCGCGTTTCCCGATCCGCCATTACCTGAGCAATAACAGTAGTAATCTATGTATACCGGGTTCGAATCCCGTGTCGCACATTAAATGTTACGACGTGCATTGTTCCCGGTAATTTCTGAATCTTGTTAGGTTATACATATTGAGTACTAGCTGGTGCCCGCGACTTCGTCTGCGCATGATTAGTATTTGGAGTACTCGCGATTTTACTTGCGTAATTCCCTTTCCCGTGGGATTTTCGGGATAAATTATGTGTTATTGCTAAAGCATATGTGTTATTCCAGCTTATAATCTATCTCTGTGCCAAATTTCATCCAGATCCGTTCAGCAGTTTTTGCGTGAAAGAGTAACAAACTTCCATCCATCTATCAATCTAACCATTCATACTTACAAACTTTCGCGTTTATTAGTTCAATTCAGTTTGGTTCCCCTGGGCTATACGGGTTTTCAAAAACTTCTCACAGTATCTCAACGACGCGTACACACGCGTCGTTCAGATGCTGTGAGAAATTTTTGAAACCCCGTATAGCCCAGGGGAACCAAACTGAATTCCGGGATAAAATGTATCCCATGTCCAATCGTCCCGAGTTCCCTTCGAATTCATTCACTTCCGTCGTGATGCGTGGTTAAAGAATTCTTCTTTCACCCTCTCTCCCAGGGGAACCTTACTGAATTCCGGGATAAAAAGTATCCCATGTCCTTCCTTGTACCATGAACTCAAATCGTCCCGAGTTTCATTCCAACTCATTCAGCAGTTTCGGCGTGATGCGCGGTAAAGGAATTTTACTTTCATAACCTCTCCCATGAGAACCTTACTGAATTCCGGGATAAAAAGTATCCTATGTCCTTCCTCGTAGTATGACCTATAATTATGCCGAGTTTCATTTCAATCCATCAAGTAGTTTCGGCGTGATGCGCGTTTACGATACAGACAGACAGACAGACAGACAGACATGAATGAAAAAAAATACAGTTTTGGCTTGAGTATCGATAATAGAGTGCCCTCCAAAAAAAATTTTTAAAATATCTTCAATGTACAGAATTGGAACTGTTACAGTTTTATTATAAGTATAGATTGATAGTCCAATATCGGAAGTTTGTTTTTTGTTTTCCATGTGTTGATCTTTTCTAGTAGTTTATACTTACAGCCCTGAGTAAGAGAGAGGTTTATTATGGACGTCTTCTCATATTTTGTAGAGCTTAGTCCTGCTCAAAGGTTGTACGCTTTTATTTCAGCTTTTAGTGATTATTTATACTAAATTCCCTATTAATTTCTGGTTTAGAAGATTTATTCCAAAACTTTCCATACAGCGAAATAATCCTACTATAATATTATAAACGATGGATGGATGGTTGGATGTTTGTTACTCTTTCTCGCAAAAAATACTGAACGGATATGCATGAAATTTGGCACAGAGATAGATTATAGTCTGGTCATAACACTTAAGCTATTTTATTCCGTATTTCCCACGGGAATGAGAATTAAGTGGGTGAAACCGCGAGGTGCTGCTAGTATATTGATTTATGTACCTTGTGGTAAATACCTACTTCGCCATTTCCGATGACGGCGACTTAAGTGAATTTTTAATTCTCTCAAGTTATTACTCTGGAAGTACGTACAATTTGAAGCAAAACTCATTGTTTCCTTTACATTAAGTACTATTCTCTGGCAACATAGGTTAGGTTAGGTTAGGTTAGGTTAGGTTGGGTTGGGTTAGGTTAGGTTAGGTAAAAGGGAAGGACCGGATCTATCCGACCACGGTTTTCGGGCGGGCAGATCGACGATTGACGCTATAGGTCTCGTCAGGGCTCGCTCGGAGGAGGCGGTGGCCAGCGGTGGCGTGTTGTTGGCGGTGTCGCTCGATATCGCCAACGCGTTCAACTCGCTACCTTGGGCTTGCGTAAGGGAGGCACTGAAGTACCATGAAGTGCCTCCGTATCTTGGTCGGATAGTCGCATCGTACCTCTCCGACCGGTTTGTTTCTTATCCTGGCCAGGGTGGTGCGATGCAGAGGAGAGCAATGTCGTGTGGCGTTCCACAGGGCTCAGTCCTTGGACCGCTCCTGTGGAACATAGGATACGACTGGGTCCTCCGACAGTCTCTCAGTCCGGGCGCTGGCGTCATCTGCTATGCGGATGATACGCTCGTCACTGCCCGGGGAGCGACATTCAAAGAGGCTGTACGTCTTGCTACGGAGTCGGTGGCGCTCGTCGTTGGAAGGATAGAGCGATTGGGACTCCGGGTGGCGCTCAACAAGACGGAGGCTGTATGTTTTCATGGCCGCCGACGGGCGCCTCCAAGGGGCTCAACTATCTCTATCGGAGAAGTAAGCATCGAGGTTGATTCCAAGATGAAATATCTTGGACTCATCCTCGATAGCAGATGGAGCTTCCGCGAGCACTTTACTCGCATTGTCCCTCGTTTGATGGGCGCTGCGGGTGCACTCAAGCGCCTGTTGCCTAACATCGGAGGACCGAAGGCGTCAAGCCGCCGCTTGTATCTGGGAGTGGTACGGTCGATGGCCCTTTACGGGGCGCCAATCTGGGCTGAAACCCTGACGGAAAAAACTATCGCTCTCCTAAGACGAGCGCAGAGAGTGATGGCTGTCGGGGTTATCCGTGGATATCGTACCGTCTCCTTTGAGGCGGCCTGCTTGCTGGCGGGATCCCCTCCATGAGACCTGGAAGCGGAGTGCTATGCGACAACTTACAAGTGGCGTGTGGCACTCCGCGTCCGAGGCGAATGGCCCCCTGCGCCGGGTGTGGTGCCAGCTTGGAAGCTCCGCATTCGACGGGTCCTGAGAGACAAATGGGAGGAGCGGCTGGCTAACCCTCAAGCCGGCCTCTGGACTGTTGAGGCTGTCCGGCCGGTATTCGAGAACTGGCTGGACAGGGCACACGGGTCACTTTCCTTCCGACTGGTGCAGGTACTGACCGGGCATGGCTGCTTCGGGAAGTACTTGTGTCGTATAGCCGGAAAGGAACCGACGACCGAGTGCCACCATTGTGGCTGTGACGAGGATACTGCTCGTCATACGCTCGAGGCGTGCCCAGCCTGGACTGATGAGCGCTGCGCCCTCGTCGCAGTCGTGGGGAGTGACCTGTCGCTTGCAGCATTGATCAAATCAATGCTGGAAAGCGAGAGGGCTTGGGAGGAGGTCATGTCCTTCTGCGATATTGTAATGTCACGGAAGGAGTCTGCGGAGCGTGAGAGGGAGATTCTCTCAACTCTCCCGATCCGCAGACGGAGAGTCGGGCGAAGGAGACGGCTCTTCAATGCCCATCTCAAACCCCATAACAGGGGCGTTGGCAACTGAGTCGGGGGACTCAGCTGCCGACAACATAATGCCCCAGGGTGGCGCGCGCGTGTGTTCTCGTGCGCCACTGAGAGAGTGTGATGAGATACATCCATCGCACCGAGAAGGGGCCCACAACAAGTTGTGGGCCAATGCCGTTGGGGCTGCGGAAGAGTGCTCGCGCGTTCCCGTGGCCCCGACACAAGGTGTGAGAAGAACACACGTGGTGGTTTTAGTCGGTATAAGGAGTCCGACATAATCTTCGAGTCCCCCCGGACCCGGAGATATCCATAAAGGATTTCCCCACGTTAAAAAAAAAAAAAAAGGTTAGGTTAGGTTTTTTTTTTTTTTTTTTTTCTCCTATTGGGCCTACTGTCTACCCGCGATGGGGTAGCCCGCGAAAGTCTTCTAGGTCTATACTACTAACCTCTGATATACTTCAGAGCCTTTTTTTATAGTGGGGTTTTAAAATAAATTACAACGCACTTTATTCCAATACAATAAAGTTGTTCCACAAAACAGATATTTTTCTTTCTCTATTCGCTATTTACTAATCTATGTGCTATTTATACTATTCATATATTTTATTTTTATCCTTATATATTTATGCTTAAGATAATATATTACATAATATATAGTTAACATAACTTATCTATCTTTATTTTTATAAATACACTTATTTGCTATTTTTACACAATAATTAATAAATTCTATCCTATAAACCTTATTTTCTAACAACATTACAATATTTCCTATATCTAATTTACAGTCTATTCTCTGTTCGACATTGTACCTATCTAATCCATACACCGGACACTCGAAGAGGATGTGTGGCACTGTTTCAGAAACCCCAGGATCGCACGTACACGATGGGCTCTCCTTGCACTTGCTTGAACCGATACAAGTACTCTGAGAACCCACCGTGCCCTGTAAAGACCTGTGTCAGTGAGCTGTGCAATTCAATTTTTCTAATTACGGGAAATGCGGAGATGGCGTCAGGGAAAAATAATTTTGTTATTTTGGCTGTATTGCCGTTTGTGTATCTCTGGTTCCATTTATGTAGGGATTCTTTGCGTATTTCTTTTTTAATAAAGGAGATAGGGCAATGGTCATATTTCGGCTTTATTTTGCTTTTGAGGGCAGCGTCTTTCGCCAGTTGGTCAGCGCGTTCATTGCCTTCTAGGCCGGCATGTGCTTTTATCCAGAAAAAGTATATTTCCTTATTCTGGGTTTGGCCAGTTCTGACGTTTGCCCTAGTTTGAACAGCCAGTGGGTGTGTCGTTTTGAGGTTTGTTATGGTATCTAGAGCGGCTCTTGAGTCGCTGTAGATACCATAGCTTAACTCTTTACGATTTAAGATTTCCTTGGTAGCTTCGCATATGGCAAGTAATTCCGCCTGGTAGACAGTGCAGTAAGTAGATAGCTTAAGCTTGAGGGTTTTTGCCTCGGCGTCTCTTTTCCACAAGGAGAACTGGAGAAGGCCGCTCCGACTTTACCCTCAATCTTGCTACCATCCGTAAATATTCGCACTTGCTGTGTGTTGTGGTCTTCCAGCATGGTTTGGTCTACCAGGTTTTTGAACTTGAGGCTCATATGCTCGGCTGGATGAGGAAGATCTGCGTAGGGGCTCATTCTCTCAATCTCCCCCCCCCTAGGTTCAAGCCCTGACCTCCCCTTTCTGGCTTCATACAGGGCGGCTGCCTCCTGTATCCTAAGGTCCAGTGGGAGAAGTCCGGCCAGCAGTAGGGCAGAATTGAGAGAAACTGTCCGGTACGCCTTGCATAGTTTTAGTGCAAATCCCCTTTGTACGGCGTTCAGATGTCTCTGTGTGCCCAACCTGGATGCCGCTGGTGCCCAGGCGCACGCTGCGTACAAGATGACTGGTTCTACGGTGGCGACATAGATGGTGCGTATGATTTCTGGGTGGAGACCCCAGCTCGTCTTGGCGGCTCTCGACAGCTGCTTGTAAATGTTTGCAGCCTTTCTGCAAACTTCGGTCACGTGGCTGTTAAAAGTAAGTTTGTGGTCTATCGTGAGCCCCAAGACTTTGATCTCCGTAGACATTTCTATGTCTATCCCACCCATCCTCAGGAGTGGAGTGTCAAATTTAAGTTTCCGCGTTATAATCATCGCCTTGGTTTTGTGCGGAGCGAGGTTAGGTTTTTTTTTTTTTTTTTTTTTTTTTTATTATGTTGCAAACTAGTTGGCTCATCAGACTACTAGGTCCGTGAGTTTGCTAGTCTGCAGTTACTTTTAAAAACATCATAACCTGTTGCTGTTAATGCAACATCATTATTTACATTATTTTTGAATTTAATTTACTATTGATATTGATTTTGATAATACAATAAACACAAAAAGTCACACACCCAACAAACATGCTCATCACTCATACCAGACATACACACACACGCACACATACATACATATATATATATAGAGATACCATTCCGGCAATTGTTGATCAGGCGCGACTCACAGCGAGCACTTTGTTGATCCGAAAACACTTGTTGATCCGAGCCTCTTTTGTTGATCTATTATACATTTTCAGTAACAAATGTTGCTCCAACCAGATCAACAATTGACCTCACGGGGCTTTTGGCATTGTAATACCATTTGTTGATCCGATATACAAATCCATTTTACACAAGTTGATCCGATTCAAATGAACCAATCAGAACGCAGCATTTGTCAAAAATGACAGCGACGTTGCCGCTTCGTGCGGGAGTCGTGGAGGTCGATGACCAGACGTGTGGAAACGAAATGTCAGGGTAACGCTATGTTCTATGACATTTATTATTTATGACATCGCGTTACCTAGTCCTTTTATTATTAGTTTAATAATTATGTACCTATTATTAAAATTTGACTTGTTTGAGTGTTTTTTTGTAAGTCAAAAGAAATAATGATTTTAATTTACTGAATAATTTTATTTAGAAACCAAAAATCCATTGCGAATACTTTTCTACGGACAAATGTTGATCCATCGATATTTTTTTAACGATAACTAAGAAATTTTCTATTTTTTGATTTTTATTTATACCTGAAAACTAAAACCGAAAAAGTGGCACTTTGTTCCTTAATATGACGTTCCTTGCGTTTACTTTAATAGGTTTTTTTAATTATTGAGTATCGTGTCAAATAAATTATTATTATTTTTAATTCATTTTTTAAACTATATGGATCGACAATAAATGTGGGCGGCCGAAGGTCTGCCTTTGGCACATACATGAGGTTGCGGGTTCGATTCCCACCTTGGAACAATAAATGTTTGTACGACATGTAAATATTTCTTCGGGATTCGGGTGTTTTCTAAGTGTAATAAATTTCTTAATCTTTGTAATATTTTGTATTAAGTTACAGATATTTGTCATCTCGTACCCATCATAACACTAGCTCTGCTTAGCTTTGGGCTAGATGAGGCTGTGTGGATTGTCCAGCATTATTAATCTAGTTATTTATTTTAAACTAAAAAACTACACATCAGAGATCACGGTAGTGGCCCGAGTAGAATAAACAATTGCCCATCGTTATAATTGTTACAAAAAAAAAACTAAATTATTTTGGGGAACTCACGTAGTTGCCTACCTTACGTGGTTAACCGACTTTAAAAAAATAACTAGTGTCAATGCCTCGATCGATGTTTAATTAAACGTCAATTATTTTAGACTCGTTACACCCCGCGGCTCCGCCCGCATGAAAATTTATTTGTCATATTACAGAAATTTACTGCATGCCTCAATGGGTAGTTCCGTAAAAATAAAAAATACGTATTTAATTATTCATTTTGCAGTTTATTTGTACCGATTTTTAAGTCAATAGCAGCTGGTTCAGCCTACCGTTGATTAATACCTACCTGTTTAGTTAAAGTTAATAAGATTATAGTTTTAAATTACCCAATACGCGAATTGCTAGCAAGGATCTTCACAAATAATTCTGTAAAGTACCTAGCTACCTCCCATAGGTAAACAGGATCCTTTCATATTATATAGAGACTAGGGTCAGTGTTCTTCAGAGTTCAATCAGACTCAAATCTTATCTATCTTACTATTATAATAAATGGGAAAGTCTGTGTGAATGTTTGTTATAAGTAATCTCCGTATTAACTTTAGTTATTTAGAGGACATTTGGTACGTAGATAGTAGGACCTAGAATAAGACAGGCTAATAAAATTATCAAAAATTAACCTCTGAGGGCGTTAAATAGGGTAAAGCTTGTATGGAAAATTATTTTTCCTTGGTTTAATTTACTTAAAACTCGGTACCTATAAATAAAGTATGAAATAATTAAACACGTATTTTTTATTTTACCAAAATAACCCCCAGGGGTTGTGTAATAAATTTCTGAAATTTGACAAATAAATTTCCATGCGGGCGAGGCCGCGGGGCGCATGTAGTTATTACTAAAGTAAATAATTTCCAAGTTGTAATATCCTATATTGTGTTATTCTAGGTCCTAAACTATAAACATATCAAATTTCATTTAAATAACTTAAGTAGTTACGGAGACTACTTATAAAAAACATTCACACAGACTTTCCCATTTATTATAAAAGTAAGATTACCAAATTACCCTAAACGTATCATTGGTAGTTACTGATCATAAAATGTTTAAGTAAACTACCTAGCGGGTCTCATCATAATCATCATCTTCGTAGCCATCTATTAATAGTCCACTGCTGGACACATGCTTTCCCATATGAATGCCCACTTGACTAGAGGACACCATACACTACGTTTACCGAGACGTGGTCTTCACTCAAGAGTACGTTTACCCCAGCGGTTGTCAGTTTTTTGCAAAATATGCCCGGCCCACTGTCATTTTAGCTTGCTAATTCTTTAAACTAGGCTTTATCTCGCGGAGCATCGGCAACCGTTGGGTTAACGTGTTCTTCAGTGGAGACTGCGACTTGGCAAACGTAGTATAGGACGCCCCGCCCTCCGGCCAGTTGGGGTGACGATCTGCGAATGATTGATGGTAGATGCTGGACGCAACAGCGCCATGGCGCTCATTACGGGAATCCTATGTCCAGCAGTGGACTAATGTCGTCCTAAAATAATGATAATATAGTTTCGTGAGGTGAATGAAAATTCAGTTAACGGCACACTCCTACCTTCATTTGGGAAGCGGGATTTATAGACGTGATATTTGAAGGAGTTCATTTGAGTCTAAAATATAGGAAACATTCTAAAATCTTTCTTTTTATATTTTCGTTTGACGCGTAGTGCGTTCTGGCATACTTAGATCGCTGTAGAATTGAACTCTGAAGCAGGTTCTCTCTAGGTTCTTAGTTAAAAATAAAGGGAAATTTCATTAGAATTTAACGGTTCTGTTACCAAAAAATCCTTTTTACTAACTCCTCATACCTAAGGCACATGTCGAAGAAGAACATGACCTACAAACTAGTTGTTAAAGAGTTCAGTTATTTTTTGTGAGCTATAGTAGATTTCAAAAATACAGATACCTACACAAAAATATTATTTTATAAATGTAATGTGCTTGGTCAGTGAATTTTAGCTATTTCTACTCTATTCTATTCGACTATCCGAAGGAAATATGTAAGAACGAACGCTTTCAAGTCTATTAACTTCAATTTTATAAGTCTCGAAATATCCCCACTACCGCGCGTGCGGCGTTGCCGCTTTGAAAACAGACGAAGTAGTAATTTGTGGCTCCGGAGACTGCAGATCAACATTGTCTAAGCTAATGTGGCGCGTAGTATATATGCACCGGATGTGAAAAAGACGTTTCAGTGTAAAATTTTTGACCGTTAGAAGATCAACAAAATTGGTGTATTTTGAGATTTTTACATCGCGAGTATATTGAAAACGAGTCAATGCAGATCCACCGTTGCCATGTGCTTTTGAAATTCGGATCAAAGTATATATGTTTACTAGGTCTAGAGTCGAATGTACACATGAAAAAGGTGGATCAACATTTCTTAAGAAATCGTACTGGATCAACCATTACCGTGAACGGTTCATTATATATATATATATATATATATATTTTTTTAATAAATCACATATAAAATGGTTACATACATATACGATTCACAAATAACTGTTTTTTTTAACTTTTAAGATAAATTACACTTAGCGTCTTAAGCTCAACTTAAATTATAAGATAATTCTAATGCGCAATGTCTAGTCTAGGTTATTGTTTTTTTTTTTTTTTTTTTTTTTTTTGTTTTATCATTTCATAAATTAATATTATTTTTTTTTTCCTTATTATTATTTTTTTTCTTTTTCTTTTTTTTTTTTTTTTTTTTTTTTTCCGTTTCTTGATTTTTTTTTTATTTTTTTTTTTATTCATTTACCTCTTAATATTAGTATATTTTACTTACATCATACATGATTACACAGCAAGAGGAATATATATTTATATAAATATTTCATCAATAGTCTCTTATATCAAACGATTAATCAAATTAAACCAATATAATACCATTACTACATCGTAAGTTTAAGTACATTATTCATTCACTATACTCATTTAATATACCTTCCTAAGTATTCAGAATAAACTGGCACGTGCTGCAAATAACACTAAGCTACAATCGCAGAGTACCAGAATAAACCCCATCATAGCACATTATACAATAAAAATTTCATAAAACAAATAAATATGAAATGGATCACTATCGCAAATAAAATAATGACCATTTCAAACATTTAAAAAATTAAAGTTATCAAAATTTCAATATTCATTTACAATTTTTTATTCTTTAAAATAATTAATATTAAAAACCAATAGTACTAACACATAGTATCCTACGTTCGTAACATGTTTAATAGGTATCTATAAAATTTATTTCCTTTAAATAATTAAATATGATAATATTAATGATTAAATATGCTGATAATACAACAACACTGACACCAAAACAACAAAGTTAAACAACCACAGCACCATAACGTAGGTAAATACATTACAATTAATTAATACATTATGTTTAATAACCATGACTCAAAATCATCACAATAATGACACGACAGTTTTATTTTTAATTTCATATAAAAAATGAAATTATAACGATAACTATAAACATAACAGCATCCACACAGCAACTCAAATCAACTCAAAATAAATTAATTAAGTAATTTAATATATTAATTAATAAATAATAATAAACAAAAATTGAGTAAATAAAGAACTGAACATGACGATGTAAAATTTGACTTATTCTATTTTTATAATTTTACTTATTCCCAAGCATTCAATTTAAACCTAGGTTAACACACAGAAGGTTTAAACTTTAATCCTACATCAATGCCCTCAAAGAAGAAACATAATGAAGAAGAAAAAAAAAATAAATAAATAAAAAATCAACCTTTAATTAGCTACAAATAAATTAAGAAGTTAAACCCCACCCTAAGCCAAACAACATTTCCAATAAATAAAAAATATTAAGATTTCAGAAAAATTAACTCGATTCCATATCAAAATTCAAATATACCGCTAGAACTAAGTCGCCACTAACGGCGAGTAGTAAAATTAGGTCAATGAAAAATAGCTTGCCAGTACCACCAAAAACCGGCAGACATGACCATTGATTGATGATCAAGAAACCGAACAAGTCCGCAAAGCAGATCCTCAGTCCAAGTGGTCTAACCGCCATCTACTGAAAAATAGAAGCACCGCGGGCGTCATTCACCCCATTAATTTCACAACAAAAACAAACAAAAAATAAAACAGAGTTATCAGTGAAATCTACCATTACAATGAAATAAAGCAAAATTTGGTGAGTGAAATGGTGTTATTCATAGTAGAACACCTACAATGAATTCCTGTCTAAAAATAATAATATAAAACAAAACAAACTAAATGAAAAGTTACCAAGTGAAGTGACCATAAATTGACTCAGTTCCTAGTGTTGTTTAGTGTTAGTGGTAGATTGAAAAACTACATGGCAAAGAAAACAACAAACTAACATAATGCAGCTATTAACCTATTGTGGCTCTAACAATGAGCCATTCTCCAAACCCACCCTTCGAAGAACAACCCTAACATACTCTAAAAATAACTCCCTACTATTTACATTAGCTAAGATGTAACCAAGATTGTCAACAACAATTTTCATATCCATAGCACATTCACAGTTATAGCGGAGCAAGACAAATTTTGAACAGTAAATTAATATGTGCTCCACAGTCTGAGGCTCATCGCTCCCACAAGTGCACAATGGACTGTCAGCCAGCTTGAATTTATGTAAATAAGCTCGGAATCCCCCATGTCCTGTAAATATTTGTGAAAGAAAATTATTCAACCTTATTTTATCAAGAACTCGATATGCTAATGCCACATCTCTAAAGAAAAGCTTTGTAGTTCCACCGGTTGTCGCTGCCATATATTTATCCTGCCATACTTGAATAGTAGCACTTCTTATGATATGCTTTGCATAAGACAGTGGGAATTTATCATAAAATGATGCCTGTCTGTTATGCAGAGCGGCACGCTTGGCCAACTCATCTGCTCTTTCGTTGCCAATTATTCCATTATGTGCCTTTACCCAAAATAGTTTGACATTTACTCCCTCATCTTGGAGTTCCCTCAAGCTATCGCGAATGCTGAATGCAATTGGATGAACGGTGTTAGTGTCACATATAATTTCCAATCCTGATCTTGAGTCGCTAGCTACAATGAATTCACCCTCACTTCTGGTTTTCATCCATTGTGCCGCTCGCAGGATTGCAGACAATTCAGCCTGAAAGACACTACAATAGTTTTCTAGCCTAAAACTAATGTGCTTAAATTCATCACCATTCATCCAACATGAAACTGATCCTCCAACCCTTCCTTCCAGCTTACTGCCGTCTGTGAACAAGATTGGAGAACCAGTCCCCAGTGCATCAACATCCTCCTGCGAGGCTAGAACTCCAAACCGAAGCACCCTCCTGTCAGCCGGATGAGGTAAGCTAAAAGGACTCTCTCTCATCTCCAACTCTCTACCTGGTAGTGACTGCATAGGACCCCCCCGCTTGATGGAATAAATAGCAGCGTGTTCCTTTAACCTCAGAGATAATGGAAGGATCCTAGCCAAAAGCAAGCTAGATACAAATGACACAGTCCTATGAGCCTTAGAGACCTTTATTGCAAAGGACCTAGCCAGCCTGTTAAGGACGTCTTCGGCATAAACTTTACAAGCAACATCCTCCCAGCAGCTACCAGCATACAAAACAGTTGGCTCCACAACAGCACCATAAATGAGCCTCAGGATCTCCGAATTGAGCCCCCACTGTGCACGCGCCGCCCTTGAAACTATTTTATAAAATTCTATGGCCCTCTTTGAAATGATTTCCAGGTGTTTGCGGAAGTTCAGATGCGGGTCTAAGGTGAGACCGAGAATCCTCAGGCTAGTTCCATACTCCAATTCAACTTCTCCAAAACTAAGCCTCGGTAAGTGGAACCTCAACTTCTTCGTTATTAATAATGTTTGTGTCTTATGAGGTGCAAACTGAAACCGCAACTTCGCGCCCCATCTAACAATATTTTGAAGGGCTCCATTGACCGTCCGCTCCAGTTCCCTTCCGTCAGACGACGCCGCCACCAAGAGGATGTCATCAGCGAAAGCCTGCACCCGCACACCCTCGTACTGACTGGGTTCCAGCAAAGGGTCCAGTTGAACGTTCCATAATATAGGGCCACAAGTGGAGCCCTGGATGCAGCCCTTATTGGTAGTTCTGCCGACGGACTCTCCCGCATAATGCAGGACCACCTTCCTATCCGACAGATAATTGGCTACCAATCTTGTAATTCCAGGGTCCACGCCCTTGACGTGTAGCTGTCCCAGGATGGCGGGCCACCACGCGTTGTCGAAGGCGCCGGCGATATCTAGCGACACCACGACCACGATCCGCTTGGCCGCCAGGTGCCGCCGGATCTCCGACACCGCGTCGAACAGCGCGTCCTCCGTGCTGCGCTGGGGCGTGAAGCCATACTGGTATGGACTGAGCTTCCGTTCGCTGCCGAGCTGCCACTGAAGTCGATTAACGAAGAGCTTCTCGAGCATCTTTCCCAAAACCGGCAGCAATCCTATAGGCCTGTAAGATTTCGGCTTCGTATAGTCGTCTTTAGCCGGTTTGGGAATCACTTTGATAGTGGCTACCTTCCAGATTGTAGGGAAAAACCCCCTCTCCAGACATCGGGTGTAGATAGCCAAGAGCAGGGCTCGGTCAGCTCTGTAGGCCCTGAGGCAAATGTCCATAGTGAGGCCGTCGGCGCCCGGCGCCTTCTTCGGGTGCATGGCGCGCAGCACGGCGCCGAGCTCCACCTCCGTGAACGGCTTCACGCTCCTCTCTATGGCGGGGTCGTCTCTGAGGTCGCTCACCATCTGCGCTACGCTCTCCCTCAGGTCGGCGTGGTCTGCGCCGTCGGCGGCGGGGTCATCCACCGGGTAGAAGGTGTCGGCGAGCCAGTCGGCGGAGGCGCGCGCGCTCAGCGTGGCGCCGCGCTCGTCCTCCAGCAGGCTGTCCGCCGCGCAGGACATCGAGCAGGCCTTCATCACTCGGTAGGATCGCTGCCACATCGTCTCCGTCTTCTCTCCGGTGCAGAAGCTCCTCCAGCTGTCGGTGAGGGCGGCGTCTACGGCGCGCTTGTACTCGGCCCTCGCCTCGAGGTAGCGATCGACCACCGCGCGTCTCCGGCGCGGGTTCGCCTTGCCGATCTTCCGCCTCAACCTCGTCGCCTCGGCCTTGAGATGGCGCAGCTCGGGGGTCCACCACCGGCACGGGCGCCTCCCCGTGGGGTCCCGCAGACGCGGTATGGCTCGGTCCGCCGCACGCACCGCGCACGCCGTGTACCGCTCCGCGAGCCGGTCCAGCTCGGCGGCGGCGGCGGCGCGCGCGACGCCCTCCACGTCCAGGCCGTCCTCGGCGCACGCCCGCAGGAACTCGCTCTCGAAGAGCGTCCAGTCCGCCTTCTCAGTGTTGTATATGCGCGTGGAGAGTCTCCCCGCAGCGGGCGCCGCGCCGCTCGCCACCCGCACCGTGAAGGTGATGGCTCGGTGGTCGGAGAGCGAGCAGAACCGTTCGTCGACCCTCCAGTCGGAGACGTGCGGCAGCAGAGAGGCGGAGCACGCCGTCACGTCGACGATGCTGGCGCACTCGAGGCCCGCGCGCCACGTGTGGAAGGTGGGCGCGCTCCCTCGGTTCAACACCTCGAGCCCCGCCTCGGCGAACGCCTCCGCCACGGGCGGGCCGCGCGCGTCCTCCGCCTCGCAGCCCCACCAGAAGCTCCTCGCGTTCACGTCCCCTCCGAGGAGCACTCTGTCGACCCCCATCGATGCGACCATGTCCCTGATGGCGACCAAGTAAGGATCCAGGTCTAGAAGCTTGTCGAAGTATGCACTTATGACACCCATCTTGACACCCTCTATATTTAAAACGACGCCAACTAAGTCCTCGGTTACATACTTAGCATTGACGACATATCTTATCGCAGGATCGGCGACGACGACGGCCGCGCGCACGGGCCTCCCCGGAACCGCGGCGTCCCTCTGCACGACTCGCAGCGGGCGCGGCGCCACGAGGCGCGCGCCGGCGCCCACGTACGGCTCCTGCAGCAGCAGCACGCCCACCCCGCGCGCCGCCGCCTCGCGCAGGCACGAGTGCGTCGCCGCGCGCCCGCGCCCCAGGTTGTACTGCACCATCCTGACCGGGCGCGAGGAGCGCGGGGCGTCCGAGGCACTCGACTCGACATCCTTAGCAGTACCGAGTGCTCAGCCGCGCGATGCGGTCCCACCGCTGCCACTCCGGGCACTGCGCGCTGTAGGCGGGGTGCTGCGCGTCCCGCGGCCGGCCCTGCGCCCTCTGGCAGTTGACGCAGCGCGGCGCTCTCTGCCTGTTGGGGCACTCGCGCGTGTCGTGGCTCTCCGCGCAGTGGCCGCACTTCCGCTCGGGCGCGCGGCACTCCGCCACGCGATGCGAGAAGCCGAGGCATCTATAGCACTGAAGGAGAGGCGACTGGTCGACCACCCGGATCATCTGGTAGCCGACGCGCAGGCGGCGGTCGACGAGCGCGGCCCACAGCGCGGGGCTCACCTGCAGCACCACGTTGTGCAGCGAGGCGTTCCTGCCCTTGATGCGCCGGACCACCTTGAGCTTCCTCTCGGCCTCGGGCACGGCGGCGAGCTCCGGCGCGTTCTGCCCGAGCAGCGCGGCCTCGAGGCGCGCGTCCGAGAGCTCGGCCAGCACGCCCTGCAGCCGCAGCAGCGGGTCGCGCCGCAGCGGCTCCGACACCTGCAGCGTGTCGCCCAGCGCGAGGATCGCGCCCGACATCAGCTCCTTCTCGCGCGAAGACTCCAGGGATATCGCCAAGGTACTGTTTTTGCACTTCCTGACCCCATTTATACCGACTCCTAGGCCTATGACATCGACGTTAGTCTTAATTTGTGCCAAAATATCGTCGCCCGTGTGTGCGGGATTCTTAGATCTGACTATGAGCGGGTGCTTGGTCGCGTGCGCGTAGGAGGCGTGTGCGCCCGCGAGGCGAGGCGCCGCCGTCCCCGGCGCGCCCGAGGCTCCGGCCGCTCGCCGCCGGGACATCGCCGCGAGCTCCGCCGAGCCCCCGGGAGCTAGGTCGAGGCTCTGCATCGGCGA
The DNA here is from genome assembly GCA_944547425.1 of Eupithecia centaureata. Taxonomy (NCBI): domain Eukaryota; kingdom Metazoa; phylum Arthropoda; class Insecta; order Lepidoptera; family Geometridae; genus Eupithecia; species Eupithecia centaureata. The sequence continues at coordinate 14,972,374 of OX155688.1, forward strand.
GTTACAATACTCCTCGCGAATCGCGTGCGCCTCCTCCAACAGCTGGCCCACCAGTCTGAACTTGGCCGCCTCCTCGGGGTCCGCGGGCCGCTCCTCGATCCTCTCCATGACCCGCTCGACGAGCTGCCGCGTCGCCTCGGCCTCCTTCAGCGACCTCGCGGCGGTCTCTCGCAGCTCGCCCATATTGGTCTGCATGCAGTCCTTAATAGCCTCCAGTTTATTAGCGTACACTCTCTGTTGCAGCGCATACTGGCGGTCGGCGAGCGCGCGCGCCCGCTCCTGGTCCGCGATGTGGCGCGCGCGCGAGTCCGCGAGCCGCAGCACCATGCCGTGCAGCCCGTGCAGCCCGGCCAGCACGGCCTCCTTGATGTCGCGGTGCAGGTTGCGCGACCTCTCCAGCTCCGCGACGGTGCTCTTCAGCAGCCTGTCCGCGAGGCGCGGCGCCTCCCGCACGGGCACGGTGGCCGGCTCCGCGGCGTCGCCGCCCGCCGACATGGTGGATGTCTCGAGGAACTGGAGGCTGCGCGGGGTGTCGTCCTCGGGGTCGGAGCTGGCCGCCAGGCGCGGCGTCCGCCCGATCGCGAGCGCGCCCGCCGCCTCGACCGGCGTCGCCTGTCCCGGCTGGATGTCGACCACTCCAGAGCTCGGTAGGTCTAAAGTGAAGGGCGGCGCATGTGTTGGATTACCAAATGCGGCTCCATCATAACGTGATGACTTTATTTCTGTTGCAGGCACACTTATCGGCGCGACCGGCGTCCTCGTAAGTCGATGTCGGGCGACTATCGGCGGCGGCGTAGACTGCGACACAGAAGTAGGCGGCGCCGCGAGGGCCGCGGCCGTGGACGCCGTGCCCCCGGCGGGATACGTGGAGGGCAGCCTGCCCTCGTAGCTCACCATCCCCGCCGGCCCCGCAGACCCTGGCTCCGAACCCACCCTGGACTTTGACGAAGCTCCTTTGATGCCCCCGGATCCTACTAACTTTCCTTTACCTTTGGGCATCGGTATTGCCTTCGGCTTGTACGAGGATAAACCCTTACCCGGAGACATTCTAACTCTAGATTAATTTGAAAAATAAAAATTATTTTTAAACAATGTGTGTTAAATTATGCCAGTATTCCAACCTCGACAAAACCCCCAGTTTACACAGCCTACTCCTTTTCAATATATTAAATCCTCGGAGATGCAAAGAGACCACCGACTAACACAATTCAAAGCACAGATTGAAAGAATGTCTTATCAAATTTCGAAATTTGGCGGGCAAAGACTAGAGCAGGGCAGGATTCAAACAGATATCTGAGAACAAACCTTTCATAAAATAAAGGTGCAGATGAAATTATTATGCCTTCAAATTATCCACATAAATTGTAAAATTCAATTTAGTTGTAAAAATAAATATAATATAATTAAATTTATAAGTTAAAACGTACTATGTTGGTAGGGGCACACCCCCAATGTATCACGTCCTAAGTACGTAGATAAACAGTTATCACTGATACTGTGTTATCAATAACTAACCTACATAAGAATATTTAGCTTTGAGATGAAGCTAATGAAGCTGCAGTGTGGCCGCTCTTAAGCAGTATATGTTAAGCAAAAGGTAGGTGTGTATAAGGCACCTCCTAGGATCTATAAAAAAAAACAATTATTAGAAAAAAAAAAAACTAAAATTATTCCCGAATCAGAGTTCTATCTTGTTTTGAATGTGTTCTTCCGGCCTTAAAACCTCCAGCGCTTCTATTATAGGCTTCAAACTTGAAGTAGGCTTCAGTAGGTGGCCTCCAGCCACCTACAATTTGTAAGGTTAGAACACGTGTAGACGTGTTACATAAAATCAGCTATATATCCGTAAGTACTGGATAATTCAGTGCAGAATTTTATACAATTACGGACGGATATTATATTAAATGTGGTAAAATTGTTATAATTATGTGTAGTCACTGAAAAATTAAATTTAAAAGTCAATGTTTACAATAAATTTTGATGTCACATATAAATTCATATAACTTGTCCAATTTTGAACCAATTTTAAAAATTTAAAAAGAATTGATTTTGACTCTTTTTCCCACACTTTCTGCTACCACAAAGGGGGCGCCACAGTCACTTTTGAAAAATCTTTTTCTTGGCACAAATTGTTATTTTATGTTATAACTCACTTTAAAATGCGTAGAAAAATCCAAAATTTTGCACAGACTTAAGTGGTAAAGAAACGAAGAGATCTAAAACTGAAAATTTCAGGGTCGTCGCTCAAAAATGAGCAGCACACGCACTTTTATGTTTGAATTCACAGTTTTTATTTAAAACTTCACCAAATGTAATCCAATTTCAAAAATTTTTTCACCGAGACTTTTCTTGAAAAAACGCGCAAACACTGATGTGAAAAACGCGAATTTTGGACGTGACTTTTATTTTTTAAAAATATCTCAAAGCGGAGAGACGTAAAATCACTGGCGCTTCGACAACGACGTCCACACCTAATAATAGCGAGGTTAGGTTAGGTTAGGTTAGGTTAGGTTAGGTTAGGTTAGGTTAGGTTAGGTTAGGTTAGGTTAGGTTAGGTTAGGTTAGGTTAGGTTAGGTTAGGTTAGGTTAGGTTTTTTTTTTTTTTTTTTTTTTTTTTTTTTTTTTTTGACCTAGTGGGCCTACTGTCTACCCGCGATGGGGTAGCCCGCGAGTCTGCTAAGTCCTATCCATTACCTCTGACAAGAGTCAAGAGTCTTTTTCAATCTTCTTTCATTCTTGTCTATCTTTCTTCCTTCATTCCTTATCTTTCTTCTATACATCGATCTTTCTCTCGTTTTAAAGGGGGAATATCTTTATTCACACAAAAAATTACAAATATTACAATCTTTTATCTATTCTATTCTTATATCTATTTCTACGTTCTATTCCTGCTATACTTTATTTTAACTTTTATTTACATCCTTAGTTTAACATCTTCTTTTCCAACTTATATATTTTAATTGTTGCACAGACATATAATCATTATATGGTGCCAACAGTTTTTATTTATCAACCTTGTTCCAATTATTTACAATTTTTACCATTTGTTTACAATAACGGAAGAAGATGCCGCGTTCCGTACTGTTCCCCATTATTCTTCCCAGGTTTTCTGTGGTCAGGCTTGTATCAAGCTGCTGGGTCAGGTCATGTCTTATTTTACTATGAATGGGACATTCCAGGATAACGTGCAGAAGTGATTCGTCTATGTCTGGATCACAGAGGCACGACGGACTCTCCTTGCACTTGAATCGGTGCAAGTACTCGGAGAATCCACCGTGCCCCGTTAGTATCTGGGTCAGAATCCCCTCTGCCGGTCCCATCTTCCGCATGACTTTGTGGGCTGTTACAATATCAGGCAAAAAGACTTTTGTGACCTTCGCTGTGTCCCCGTTCTTGTACCTCTGGTTCCATATGTCTAGCGTTTCCTCACGAATCAACCTCTTGACATATGAAACCGGGCACGCATCGTAAGCCGGTCTGGATTTCAACTTTGTGGCAGCTTCTTTCGCCAAGGCGTCCGCCCGTTCATTGCCCGCGAATCCAGCGTGAGCCTTGACCCAAAAAAGAACAACTTCCTTGCGCTGGGACCTACACTCCGCAAGATTTCTCCGAATCTCAGTAGCTAGGGGATGTACAGCATACTGATTCGTTATCGTCTCTAAGGACGATCTAGAATCACTGTAAATCCCGTAGCTTCCCTCGGAGGTTTTCAGAATCTTGCGGGTTGCTTCGCGGATAGCTAGCATTTCCGCCTGGTACACTGTGCAGTAAGACGGCAACTTCAATTTTCGGGTTCCGGTTTCTACAGTCTCGTTCCATATGGAAATGGCCGCACCCACTCCCCCGTCAATCTTGCTGCCGTCCGTGAAAATTCTGACTGCTTGGCGGTTGTACTCACTGAGTTCTTCCTCAGTGTCCAGGTTTTCGAAATGCAGCTCGGCCCTTTCCGCTGGATGCGGTGTGCTGCTATATGGTGTCATCTGTTCTATCTCTCTGTCCGCCAAACTCGCTGGCCGGGATACTCTCTTCTTTGCCTCATAAAGGGCGGCTGCCTCTTTGACTCGAAGGTCGAGAGGGAGCAACCCGGTTAAAGCGAGTACGGCGTTCAGAGAGACAGTTCTGTATGCTTTGCAGAGGCGCTGAGCGAAGCCTCTCTGGACTACATTCAGCTGCCTCTGCACGCACAATTTTTCAGCAGCGGGACCCCATACGCTAGCTGCGTATAGAACTATCGGCTCGACACAGGCTGTGTATATGGTCCTAATAATTTCCGGGTGGAGACCCCAGCTGATCCTGGCTGCTCGTGATAGCTGCTTATAGACGTTCAACGCCTTTTTGCAAGTATTTGCAACGTGGCTATTGAACGTTAGTTTGTCATCTATCACGAGCCCCAGGATCTTCATCTCCCTCGACATGCAAATGTCGATCCCGCCCATGGTCAGGTGTGGGGTGTCATACTTTTTCTTATTAGTAAGCAACATCGCACAAGTTTTATGCGGAGCAAATTTCAGCTTATTTCTGACACCCCACCCCCGCACATATTCGAGAGCGGCGTTTGCACGTCCCTGGATCTCCAACGCGGAATTACCATGAAACACCAGGGCAACGTCGTCTGCGAACGCCTGGCAATACTCTCCCCGTTGCTGTAATCCTTTTAGTAGGGGGTCGAGAAGGAGGTTCCAGAGTATTGGGCCGCCGATAGAGCCTTGGATGCAGCCCTTTGTTGTCCTTCTATAGACCTCTTCTCCTGCGTACCTCACTCTCACCCCCCTATCCTCCAGGTACGAATCTATCACTCGTCTGATGTTAGCTGGGCATTTTGCCTCCGCCAAACGGACTCTTATAGCGGGCCACCAGGCGCTATCAAAGGCCCCCTCTATGTCTAGGGATATCAGGACCACCATCTTCTTCTCTCTGATTTTATCCCTAATGTGATTAGTGAGAGCATAGAGGGCGTCTTCCGTGCTTCTCTGGGGCATGAATCCGTATTGACTTTGGCTAATACTCGGTACAAGGTGCCACTTTAGTCTTGCAACAATCATCTTCTCCAGGACTTTTCCCATCACTGGCAACAGCCCGATTGGTCTATAGGCTTTTGCAGCTGTGTAGTCATCTTTCCCTGGTTTTCTCAGCACTATCACAGTCGCTTCCTTCCAGATCTTCGGGAAAGAGCCTAATTCGAGGCATTTGTTAGCCAGTGCTAGGAAAAGTTCCGGATTGGAGTCTATTGCTTGCTTGCAAATATCAGACGAGAGTCCGTCCGACCCAGGAGCTTTCTTCGGGTTGAAGCTATCGACGGCAGCTTTAAGCTCTATTATGGTAAACGGTGGATCATGCTGCTCATCATGCATCGACGCGTTTACTTTTCCAGCTAGCTCTCTTAGCCGTTGATGTTCTTCGTTGTCTTCGCTCTCCTTGTCGTCTGGGTAAAAGACCTCTGCTAACATTTCTGCTGATTCCTTCGGGCTCAGGGTTCTTCCGTTTTGTTTTAAAGGTATGTCTTCCTGCCTCTTTTCCGTACATTTCAGGACCCTATATATCCCTTCCCACATTCCTTCTCTATTTTGTTTCCCACAAAAACCTTTCCAACTCTTAACTGCACTTTTTACAGCTCTTTCCTCATACTCTTGTTTTACTTTCAGGTACTCGTCGATGACCCTCTGCCTTCTCCTAGGTGCGGCGCAACGGATTCTCCTCTTCATTGTGAGTACTTTTCTTTTCAGGTCTTCGAGTTCTTCCGACCACCACGGTAAGTTCAGTTTTTCTATTTGTTTTTTCTTTGGTAAGATTTCGATGCAAATTTTCCTGATTGTTTCCATTAATAAGACTACTGTTTGTTCTAATTTTGATTTACATGTTATTTCATTAATTAATCCTACTGTTAATTTATTTACTACTGCTAACTCGGCCATTTTCTCACGAAACTGAGCCCAGTTTGCCTTTTTTGTGTTAAATAACCTGGTTGTTCGTTTAATGCTCATTCCCTTTGATATTTCCAAATTAATTTTAAAAAGTATTGCGTTGTGGTCTGAACTCACCATGGTGTCTTCAACTCTCCAGTCCTCTACCACACCAAGCATCTCCGTAGCGCAAGCCGTCACGTCTACGTTGCTGGTGTATCGTCTGCCTCCCCTAACAACTTCGAAGGTAGGCAGGTCTCCCTCGTTGAGGACCTGGAGGCCCATTTCTACTAGCGATCCAGCCATCTCTTCTCCTCGGCTATCCACCTCACTGCTGCCCCACCAGGTACTCTTTGCGTTGGCGTCTCCACCAATCAGCACTTTTGAGGTGCCAAGGTTATGTACGATAGCTTTGAGCTGCTCCAAGTATGGCGCTATCGGTGCTGGGTGGGGTTCGAAGTAATATGAGATGATGACGATCTCCCAAGCCACAGTCCGGAGTTTTACTACCACTATATTGTTGGTCGTGTAGTTCGGGTACTGTACAACATCTAGGTCATCGTCGAAGACAGCAATAGCTGCCTTGACCGGGCCCTGAACTTGGCTGTGGCTTTGGAAGATCCTCACCCCTCTGTACCCCTTTACCCGACGAATTGCACCGACATATGGCTCCTGGAGCAGCGCAAAGGCTATTTTGCGTTTGTCGGCTTCTATCATCACCTCATTCGTCGCTAGGTCCATCCTACGCAGGTTTACCTGGGCTCCTAGGTACGACTTATGCTGATTGGTTGCGCTTGGGGTGCCTTTAGCAATACGCTATGGAGGCTCTTGCTAGGGCCTCCCATTTACGTCTGACGGGGCATTCTCTGTCAAAGGCATTGTGCTCTTTGTTTTCAATCCCAGCCTTTGCACAGTTACAGCATGATGGTGGTATCGCAATGAGGAAGTCCTCACATTGGTCCCTCTTGTGCGGGCCCCCGCAGTGGCTACATTTCTCCAGCGTCCCGGTGCAGAACCGCCTGCCGTGGCCGTAGCCAAGGCAAAGCGAGCACTGCACCAGAGGAGATTGGTCGGCAACCTTCACTCTCTGGAGATCAATGTGCAGGTGGCCCGCATCTATCATCCTCCTCCATACCTGTGGGGACACCCTCACCACGACATGCTGTGTGAGTGGGTTTCTAGCCTTCCTTCTATAAGCAATCTCCAGCTTTTCTTCTTGTTTTATGAGATCCCTATTCTGGTTTCTGATGGCCATCATGATGTCAACATCTGTGTTGTACTTCATGACGTCCACCAAAATTACCAGAGGGTCCTTGTTCTTTACATCTTCCACTTTTAGATCTTGTGAGGCTTTGCTTAATTTTTCCCTTATTAATTTCTTGTCCTTTTCGGTTTTACATCCAATTATAATCTTTCCTTTTGCCTTTCTGACTCTTTCTACGTTCAAACCTCCTTCTTTTGCATTGACAGCTTTTCTTATCTTTTCCAGCACCTGATCCCCTGTTTCCTGTCCATCCTGCGTAGTCACGGCTATGGAATGTAGTGCCGGCCGCACCAAGGGGTGTCCCTTTGGTGGTTCCGCTGTCACACATGCATAGCTGCGTGTTCCGTGCTCATCTCTATGCCTTACTAATTCTTCTTGTAGTCTTTCCATTTTTTCACTATTTTCCTCTATCTTCTTAGTGTGTTCTTCCAGCTTCTTCAGGAATTCTTCCTCTTTCCTTTCTCGTGCTGTTTCTTCTTTCTGGGCTTTTTCTGCCTGCTCGTCCTGTTCCTTTTCCTGCTTTTTATGCTCCGTATCTCTTCCTTTTTGTAGACCGCTAGCTTTTGTCTCTTTCTGTAAAAATTTTATTATACCGTCCATCTCCTTAACTAGGGCGAACAACCTGTCTGCGGATTCAAATACCTTGTCAACCAGTTCCTTTTTTGTATTTCGTGACATTTTCAGGGTCGTTTTCAAATGCCTCACTATGTTTCTGCCCTCAGTTAGTTTATCTCCATTCCTAGGCGGGCTCCCCGGCGCTTCCAGTGAGTGTCGGCGCACTAGTTCGGCAACATTGCCCTCCAGTGGCAACGTTCTCGGTTTCAGCACCGAAGGGGCCGTTGGGGTGGAGGTATGGGTTGCCTTGGTAGGCGCCGCCAGGTTCTTATGCAGGAGCACTGTCTTGTTGAGGTTTGTGGGTCCCGGTCCTTTTATTTGTTCGCTGCGTTCTGCGGAGATAGGGGTGTCAGGGGTGGTTTGAAGGTCCTCCAGTAAATTAGCCAGCAGAATGTCCTCCGTTGGTGGGTCCGCTGAGGGACCCTCCGCTTCGTGTGTGACCAAAGACGGGGAGCTCTCCAGCCGCTCAGTTGCAACTGGTCGGTCCTCTGGTTGTGAAGCGGGGGGTGTTCTGGAGCACGGCATCTTGCTCGAATTACTCAGGAGGACAGGCTAAATGTTTCAAGCAGACCCGCGGTCTTTGTAATTAAAAATGGTAAAAACAGAAAAAACACAAACACAAAATACCATGTACAATGGATGATTAAATTAATATAAACAGTGGCCCACTAATATTAGGTAGTTCGGTGTAAAATGCCGAATTTCGTCAGAATACTGTTTTAATAATAATATTATATTATTTGGTTACTAATTATAACAAATGTTTTTCTGTTACAGGTACCACGATGGGCATCCGCAACGAGTCAACGATCAAATAAGTAAAAGTTTGTATAAGTTGAAAAAGAAGGTTACAATTTGTATAAGGTAGAGTCTAGCTCTAGGTCAATATAATATAATACACTGTGGTTTAAAAACACAAATTCACAGGTTTTCTAGTGCCTACCGGTGATAATAACTAAATAACTTAATAAAATAATTTTGACTCTACATGTAGAGTCAAAACTAGAATGACTCTACAGCGCTGCCAACGCCTAATCAGACACAAAAAATCCCACTCAGATTGGGGCACTAGTTTGGGAGATACGGACGTTTGAAGTTTTTCAAGATGGCGAAACAAAATGGCCGCTAAAACTAAAACATCCGTATCTGTGTCAAATTTGATCGCAGAGAGACGGGGCTTCGTAAAGCGTGATGTCCCAGTCGAGACCCAAAATTTGGGAAGGTCAAAACTGAAATAAAATTTCCAAAAATAAGTCTCCTTTTTTGGAGTGTTCCAAAAGAGTGGGTCACGACAACGCCAACACTGAAAACCCCAACTCAATACGACCACTAGAACAAAAGTTACAAAGACTTTAAAAAATACAAGATGGCGGTCAAGATGGCTGACCTTTGTCTAATTTCGTAGATTTTTGTCCAAAATGACCCGTGTTTGGGCTTGTTAGATAGGTCCTTCCAAGTCCAGTCGAATGCGGTGATAATATAAACAAAATTCTAAACCCCCGATTTTTAAAATAGAATAAACTCAAAAATTACATAAAAATGGACATAAATTCTACAATTTTTGTCCGATTTTGAATCGGAAAACGGGTAACTTATAAATAAACAGTGACAAATAATATAGAATTAACAAAACTTATCTAACTATTATATTAAGGGTACCTCGTGTTTACATTGAAAGTTCAAAGTTAAATTAAAAGAAAACTGGCTGATGAACCCTATCCGAATTTTTTATGGAAGGTAGAAGACCTAAACCTCTACAATAAACAAAAATAAAAATTTATTTAAATTATATCACATCGATCTATTTACAGAGTTATAGAATTTTGAAAAATCAAAAAATTTAAAAAGTCCATATCTTCACGAAAAATCAACCTTTTTGAAATCTTGAAGCGCGTCCCAGGTGTCCTCAGCAATGTCTTCGTAGTCCAGGTGTCAGCTTTAATCCAGCAGCTCAGGATCACTGACCTCGTGGCCACGTGGTTTTGGTTGTTTTGCCGATTTCTTCGCGCTCCTGCACGGGAAAAATCGGCAAGAAGGTCGTTTTGTAGGTCTCCTAAGAGCCCTTCAGGAATCGTCAAAAAATTTTTAGGTCGTCGCTGAAAATCCGGAGAAAATTCACTTTGAAGTTGAAAATTAACCTCAAAAATCACTTTTTCTTTGTTAAAATCGCAGTCACTGGATCAATCACACTGCGAATTTCACTGTCACGTGCGCTTCGTGAATCTGCGTCTTTTGGTGTATAACTTTGGTATTTTCACGTTGATTTACTATTTTTCGTGATTTTTCGACCGGGGAGCGACTTTATTTCGTGGCGCTTTCGACCGCGGCTAGGTCGGTAGTGGTTAGGTTAGGTTAGGTTAGGTTAGGTTAGGTTAGGTTAGGTTAGGTTAGGTTTTTTTTTTTTTTTTTTTTTTTCCTAGTGGGCCTACTGTCTACCCACGATGGGGTAGCCCGCGAAAGTCTGCTAGGTTCTTTCAGTTACCTCTGACAAGAGCAGCGTTGCCAACTCTACGTCTTTTTACGTAGATCTACGTACTTTAGGCCTTTCCTGCAAACCTACGAACTTCAGTCCCAGAATCTACGTATTTTCTATAAAATTTTACAATTTTGTAAAATAACATTCAATAAGCTGAATGGGCATAATTTTCCTTTAATTCGCAAAAAAAAGTTACTGGACGTTCCGTTTTAAACTAGCGCAAACTCACTTCGCCAACACTTGCGTTGCGTCATTCAGTCATTTTTTAAACAAAGTTCTCGTTCCTTTCCATAGAGCTGTGACTGTGTAAAACGAAACGTCTCGTATCGCCAGCAGCTCGTATGATTTGTGATAGAAATGATAGTTTGTGCTTAACCTAAAAATATTTCGATTCGAAGGAGTTGTTTTGTTGGTTTGCTTTAAAATTTCGATATTGTTAGTACTGTCAACTCACTGAAATTGTTCAGCTTTCTGCTCAATTCCATTGAACACAACTATGTAAACAATTAATAAGTAAAAAAAAAACAAGTTAACGTTAAAACTAACATATATCCTAAACATTTTTTAATAAATTTAGGTATAAATTTAATTTGCCTGAAAATGAATAAACTCTATAACAAAACACTCATTTTGTTCAGTTTTACCTACCCTACCCTCTTCATTTCGCTCTAAAAAAAGTTCGTAGATCTACGAACTTTACATACGCAAATTTTACTAATTCTACGTAAATTTCTAATGTGGTCTACGCCTTTTTCAAAATCCGAGTTGGCAACACTGGACAAGAGTCAGAGTCGTTTTAATCGTCTTTCACTCTTGTCTATCTGTCTTTCTGCATACTTTATCTTTCTACCATGCTTCGAGCTTTCTTTCTGTCTACAAGGGAATAATTTATTACTCAATTTAATGGGGAAAATAAAGAAGGAGCAGGCTTGTCTTTATTTACAAATTATTTTCCAATTTTCCGTGACTTTTCCATTTTGTTCTTATCATTATACATCTCTTTGTTCTCTAAGTTACTTATATATATGTTAACAATATATATATCTTAACTTAACTTATTTATCTATTTCTTTTTATCACCTTATTTGCTATTTTTACAATATTCAAAAAACTTATCTCTAGCGTACTTATTTTCTACTATATCACAAATGTTTTCTACTCTTATCATAAAATCTAACACATTTTCTATTTCGAATCTTTCTTTACCAAAGACAGGACATTCTGTTAAAAGGTGCTCTATTGTTTCTGGTTTTTCGGGCTCGCATATACACGATGGGCTTTCCGCACATTTGAAGCGGTTCAAATATGCAGAAAACCCACCGTGTCCAGTCAATACCTGTGTTAAAATACCGTTTGGCTTAAGGTGGCGGACTATTCTGTAGGCTTTTACTGCATCTGGAAAGAAGAGTTTTGTCGTTGCTGCAGTTTTGCCTTCCTGGTATCTTTTGTTCCATACCTCAAGCGTCTCCAAACGAATTTGTCGCTTGACGTATGAAACAGGACACAGGTCGTAGTCTGGCTTTGTCTTCAACTTAAGAGCGGCCTCTTTTGCGAGTTGATCGGCTCTCTCATTCCCCTCTAGGCCAGCGTGAGCTTTAATCCAGAAGAGTGAAACGTGTTTGTTTCTACGCTTGCACTCCTCTAGATTACGACGGATTTCCACAACGAGGGGATGGAGGGACCGATTGTTAGTGACCGCTTCCAGTGACGACCTTGAGTCAGTGTAGACTCCGAAACTGTCTTCTGGGCGCTTAACTATTTCCCTGGTGCTCTTACATATAGCCAACAGTTCCGCCTGGAAGACCGTACAGTGTGACGACAGTTTAAATTTTTGGCTCTTGGTTTCGACCTCATTGCTCCAAAAAGACAATGAGGCTCCAACCTTGCCATCAATTTTGCTGCCGTCTGTGTATATACGTACCGCTTGCGTATTGTGGGTTTCTACGTCTACGCGGTCCTCCAAGCATATGAACTGCAGGTCTATATGTTTTGCCGGGTGGGGAATGTCTGTGAATTTAGTCATTTGCTCCACCTCCGCTTCTTCTGTCGCTGACTGGCTCACTCCCCTCTTTATCTCATACAAGGCTGCTGCCTCTTGGATTCTGAGGTCAAGGGGGAGTAGACCAGCCAACACCAGTGCAGAATTGAGGGAGGTGGTGCGGTAGGACTTGCACAGCTTTTGTGCGAATCCTCTTTGGACCGTATTCAGCAGCTTTTGCACTCCCAGTTTTTTAGCCGACGGAGCCCATGCACCAGAGGCGTACAGAGGCGTTCATTATTTGCTTACCCCCCCTAATAGACATACCAGGAACGAATCCTGCTGCTTTACTTAAACAATTTTTTGCTTTTTTTTGACAAAGCACTAGTAACTAAAACAACAAAGAAAATTACTACTATTATTGTAAAAGAAAAAAATAAGCTGGTAAATAATGAAAATGATTTTTAAAACAATTGAGCTAGCTAAAATAAAAGCTATCTTTAATTTCGACTAAACTAGCAATCACAATCTGGATGAGTGGTTCGAGGGTCCGGCTTGTGTTCTAGGGTAGGATGTTCGATTCATTATACCGATGTTATTTTTGCTTTTTTTCACATATGACTTTATAGCATAATAATTGTCTATAATCTGTTTTTTTACTAATAAGAAATAGGGTATGATTGGAATATAATAAACACATCTCAGATTTTATGTGATGTTATTTTATTAATACAATAGAAAGAAAGAGAAAATAAATTACATTACAATGATATTAACTTATATTAAGAAAATTTATTACATTTTCGGTTCCTTTTCACACAACTATGTTGTTTTATAATCCTTGTAAATAAAAGTCAACACACAAGTAGAACAAACATGTTTTGTTATTATTAGAATACCTATACCACAGTATACTGTAAGGTCTACTTTGTTATAGGCAGCATCTAATAAATATTAACAATTTAGATCTCTCGTGTGTAACAGACCATTATTTACCCATTAAGAGAAATTTGGAGCATCATTGTGCAATACGCTAAATGAAAAGCAAGCTAGAACTACCATAGCAAAACTAATTTATTGTTTACTCAAAATTAATATCGAATTGGATAACCCTCGCTTGGTATACTTTGTTCTAGCCTACTTTTCATTTGAGATACTGGATAAGCAACGAGCACTGTGATATCAACTTTTTTCAACACTTGTAAATATTGTTCCCCAAGCGGCCGCCAATTTCTACGAGATCTCCTGGGCCCATGGATGACATCCAGCCCCAATAACCTGAAAAAAACACTGACTTCTCAAGACTTGTAGGTAGGGGTATAAATTCAATTAAAAATTGACTGGACAGGCAATTTAGTTTGTAATAAAAAAGATGTTGGAAATTTACTAGATAGGTCATTTAGTCTCTAGTAAAAGAAACTGATTTTGTAGCAGAATTTGCATGGTAATACTTATTATTTATATCACATCTTACCTATGGTAATTTTGCCACTTGCTTGAACAGGTAGTATATTTTGTGGTAGGAGTCGTTTGTTTGGTTTCCTCCATAGTATTATCCGACCCTCCATGTCAGACATGGCTGCGAGTATTCACAATTTGTCGATGGCGTTCTGATGTGAAACCCCATGGGCGTGGACCCGATCGCTTTGCCTTTACATCTTCAGTCAAAGCGTATCTCCTCACCCAAAGTTGAACTGTTATTTCCTTGAAAGTTAAATAAAATTTTAATTATCTATGCTCAATAAATACGACGAATCAATACAAAACAAAATAAAAATACACTTACGCTTATCCCAAGCTGACTTGCAATAGTTTTATTAGGAACGTTTTGTTCGTGATTTTTTATAGTTTTAGTGCTTACAAAATTGCTTAAATGGCTATTCTTTTTTGATATTTCAAACTTTTAACACGCAAACACAGTTTACTAATGCCATAACAATAATTATACTCCAGCGGTGGTGAAACGATTACTTGACTGTCATTCGTTACATAAAAGTTATAACTACCCTCATTCATTTGAACAAAATTAATAAATGCATTCAACCGATTCAACTACCACCGTTAAGATAAAACTACTGGCTTAAAAATTCGAACTATGAGTCAACATACCGGGTAGCAGAAATGAAAGAACGGTCGACTGCGATGCGATAAGCCATGGTTCGAATCTCAACTATTGTTAAGTTTTTGCACTAAGTTTAAGATTGCTTGAAGTTCTTCAACATTATTGTTGGCGAATATTTTAGAAATTAGGGGTATAGCAAATAGTGAACGCTACTGTACATGATTACTGGCTCAACCACAGCAACGTAGATGGATCGTATGACATCCGAGTGCAGGCCCCAACTTATTTTGGCGGCTCTAGACAGCTGCTTGTAAAGATTCAATGCCTTTTTGCATATTTTTGCTACGTGGCTGTTGAATGTGAGCTTGCTGTCTATGGTGAGCCCCAATAGTTTTATTTCCTGTGACATACATATGCCGACCCCACCCATGCTCAGGACTGGGGTATCGTACTTGAGCTTGCGTGTCAGCACCATTGCGTTCGTCTTGTGTGGTGCAAACCTCAGCTTGTTTCTGATTCCCCAGTCCTGAACATAAGCGAGCGCGGCATTTGCCTGTCTTTGGATTTCTAGTGCGGTATCCGCGTCAAAAACCAGGACCACGTCATCCGCAAATGCCTGGCAGTAGTCACCCCGTTGTGCCAAGTCCTGGAGAAGTGGATCAAGTAGCAGGTTCCAAAGGACCGGCCCTCCTATTGAGCCCTGCACACATCCTTTTGTTGTTGGCTTTGTTACCTCTTCACCTGCGTAACGCACTCTTACCGACCGGTTTCTGAGGTAACTGTCAACCAATCTTCTGATGTTTATTGGACACCTTTCCTCTGCCAATCTGGTTCTGATCGCGGGCCACCAGGCGCTATCGAAGGCTCCCTCTATGTCTAATGATACCATGGTGATAAGTTTTTTCTCTTCTAGCTTTCTGCGAATGTGTTGTATTAAGTCATAGAGGGAGTCTTCGGTGCTCCTTTGAGGCATAAAACCGTATTGGCGAGTACTAATCCGTGGAAGAACGTGATACTTGATCCGGTTTACCATCATCTTCTCCAAGATTTTTCCCATCACTGGCAGTAAACCTATTGGTCGGTAGGACTTGGCTTCCGTGTAGTTTTCTTTGCCGGGTTTCCTTAGTGCTACTACAGTTGCCACCTTCCATATCTTGGGAAAATATCCCAATTCTAGGCATTTATTTGCCAGCGACAGGAAAATTCTGGCGTCCTGATTTATTGCCTGCCTACAAATATCTGACGTCAGACCGTCAGATCCTGGAGCCTTCTTAGGGTTGAAGGTTTGAATGGTGAATTTAAGCTCTTCGTGAGTAAATGGTGGATCATGTGGTTAGGTTAGGTTAGGTTAGGTTAGGTTAGGTTAGGTTAGGTTAGGTTAGGTTAGGTTAGGTTAGGTTAGGTTTTTTTTTTTTTAAATGTTGCAAACTAGTTGGCTCTTCAGACTACTAGGTCTGCGAGTTTGCTAGTCTGCAGTTGCTTTTTAAATCCATTATAACCTGTTGCTGTTAATGCAACATCATTATATACATTTCTTTAAATTGAATAACTTTTTTTTTTTTTTTTTTTTTTTTTTAAATCAACTAAACACACAACAAACAACTCACACAACTCACACAAGTCACATTCACTCACGCATTCTATTTTATATGTATATTTATAAAGGTGGTTCACAAACAAACGATTTCCTAGAGTAAGCATTTTGAATAATAGCATTACAGGTTCTTAAATTCTAATATAGTTTAAATTGTTATGTAGGTATGGTCGCATGCGTTAATACTATTACTACTTTTATAACATTCCATATTTTTTTTTTTTTTTCTTTTCTTGTGTTCTTTTCGTTTTCTGTATTTTGTTCTTTTTTTTTTTTTTTTTCTCTTTTCTCCTCTTTTTTCCATTTTTTTTTTTTTTTTTTTAAATTAATTTAATAAATTTTAGTTTTTAGTTGTTATATAATATCTTAGCCCACTTGTACATATTTAACTTCATAAAATAATTTTATAACTAAAATCGTAAATACACAGACAAAATAATAGTTACATCAAGGTAATATTCTTAATTTAATAACGTGCCTGCATAGATAAATTTGTATTATATGTTCAATATACTGATTAAATAAAGATTTGCATCTAGAATACACTGGCACATACTGCAAATTATGTTAAGCCATAATCACAAAGTACCAGAACCAAATGATAGAACAGAATACAATGCACAATTACATAGGTACCTAAAATAAAATATAGAATGGGTCACTATCGCAATAAATAATGACCATTTAAACATTTATGAGATTTAAGTTATCCAATATTCTATTAAATTTTAATATTCATTTACAACTATTATTATAAATCTACAAAATAATTGATATAAAATCAACAGTACTAACACTTATAGCAATCTTAATACACTAAATGCTAAAGGTATCTATAAAATGTATTCCATTAAAATATAATTTAATAATTTAATATGCTATTAGTACAATAGAACTGGCACAAAATAAAAAATTACCACAGCACCATAACATAGACACATAACAATAAATTAATATATTAATACCATGAGTCAAAATTATCACATTAATGACAGTTTTGTTTTTAATTTAATATGAAAATAATGAAATTAGCACGAGAACTATAACCACAACAGCATCCACACAGCAACTCAAATCAACTCAACTCAAAATAAGTAAGTAGAAATACCTACTAACTTGAAATTTTTACAGACTTGCAGTGCAAGAAGCAAAAGTAAATTAAATCTTGCAATTATGCACCCACTAATAGGTAACATAACTAAAATGTGAAGCTTTATAATAATTTAAAATAATTTGATATATTAAAATATAAATCAATATAAGAATTTAAATTTGAGTAAATACTAAAATTTAACTTAGGTATTTAATTTTTATAATTATAGTCATTCCCAAACATACAAAAGGGGAGAAATACAAAAGAAATAAAATGAAAACACAAAATCAACCTTAAATTAACTACAAATAAATTAAGAAGTTAAATCCCACCCTAAGCCAAACAAAATTTCCAATAAATAAAAAATATTATTTTTTCACAAAAATTAAATAAATTCCCTATCAAAATTCAAACATACCGCTAGAACCAAATCGCCACTAGCGGTGAGTCAATGAAAAATAGCTTGCCAGTACCAACAAAAAAAAAATAATTAAAAGTAAAAAAAAATACCAGCAGACATGACCATAAACTGATGATCAAGAAACCGGACAAATCCGTGAGGCAGATCTAACCGCCATCTACTAACAAACAGAAGGCACCATGCGGGCGTCATTCATCCAATTAATTTCACAACAAAAACAAACAAAAAAAAAAAAAAAAAAAAACAAAGTTATCAGTGAAATCTACCTTATCAAACAAAGGAATAAAGCAAAAATTGGTGAGTGAAATGTTGTTATTCTTATTAAAACACCTACAATGAATTCATGTCTAACAATAATAATTAAAATAAAACAAACTAAATGAAAAGTTACAAGTGAAGTGACCATAAATTGACTCAGTTCCTAGTGTCGTCTAGTGTTAGTGGTAGATTGAAAAACTACATAGCAAAGGAAATACTAAGCTATTAACCTATTGTGGCTCTAAAAAAGAGCCATTCTCCAAACCCACACTTCGAAGAATAACCCTAACATACTCTAAAAATAACTCTCTACTATTTAAATTATCTAAGATGTAACCAAAATTATCAATAACAATTTTCATATCCATAGCACACTCACAGTTATAGCGGAGCAAGACAAATTTTGAGCAGTGAATTAATATGTGCTCCACAGTCTGAGGCTCATCGCTCCCACAAGTGCACAATGGACTATCAGCAAGCTTGAATTTATGTAAATAAGCTCGAAATCCCCCATGTCCTGTAAATATTTGTGAAAGAAAATTATTTAACCTTATTTTACCAAGAACTCGATATGCTAATGCCACATCTCTAAAGAAAAGCTTTGTAGTTCCACCGGTTGTCGCTGCCATATATTTATCCTGCCATACTTGAATAGTAGCACTTCTTATGATATGCTTTGCATAAGACAGTGGGAATTTATCATAAAATGATGCCTGTCTGTTATGCAGAGCGGCACGCTTCGCCAGCTCATCTGCTCTCTCGTTGCCAATTATTCCATTATGTGCCTTTACCCAAAATAATTTCACATTTACTCCCTTATCTTGAAGTTCCCTCAAGCTATCACGAATGCTAAATGCAATTGGATGAACGGTGTTAGTGTCACATATTATTTCCAATCCTGATCTTGAGTCACTAGCTACAATGAATTCACCCTCACTTCTGGTTTTCATCCATTGTGCTGCTCGCAGGATTGCAGACAACTCAGCCTGAAAAACACTACAGTAGTTTTCTAGCCTAAAACTAATGTGCTTAAATTCATCACCGTTCATCCAACATGAAACTGATCCTCCAACCCTCCCTTCCAGCTTACTGCCGTCCGTGAACAAGATTGGAGAACCAGTCCCCAGTGCATCAACATCCTCCTGCGAGGCTAAAACTCCAAACCGAAGCACCCTCCTGTCAGCCGGATGAGATAAGCTAAAAGGACTCTCTCTCATCTCCAACTCTCTACCAGGAAGAGACTGCATAGGACCCCCCCGCTTGATGGAATAAATAGCGGCATGTTCCTTTAACCTTAGAGATAATGGAAGGATCCTAGCCAAAAGCAAGCTAGATTCAAAAGAGACAGTCCTATGAGCCTTAGAGACCTTTATTGCAAAGGACCTAGCCAGCCTGTTAAGGACGTCTTCAGCATAAACTTTACAAGCAACATCCACCCAGCAGCTACCGGCATATAAAACAGTTGGCTCCACAACAGCACCGTAAATGAGCCTCAGGATCTCCGAATTGAGACCCCACTGTGCTCGCGCCGCCCTCGAAACTATTTTGTAAAATTCTATGGCCCTCTTTGAAATGTTTTCCAGGTGTTTGCGGAAGTTCAGATGCGGGTCTAAGGTCAGACCAAGAATCCTAAGGCTGGTTCCATATTCCAATTCAACCTCTCCAATACTAAGCCTCGGTAAGTGGAACCTAAACTTTTTGGTTATTAATAGCGTTTGAGTCTTTTGAGGTGCAAACTGAAACCGCAACTTCGCACCCCATCTAACGATATTTTGAAGGGCTCCATTGACCGTCCGCTCCAGTTCCCTTCCGTCAGACGACGCCGCCACCAAGAGGATGTCGTCAGCGAATGCCTGCACCCGCACACCCTCGTACTGACTGGGATCCAGCAACGGGTCCAGTTGCACGTTCCATAATATAGGGCCACAAGTGGAGCCCTGGATGCAGCCCTTAGTAGTAGTTCTGCCGACGGACTCTCCCGCATAATGCAGGACCACCTTCCTGTCGGACAGATAATTAGCCACTAATCTCGTAATTCCGGGGTCCACGCCCTTGACGTGCAGCTGTCCCAGGATGGCGGGCCACCACGCGTTGTCGAAGGCGCCGGCGATGTCCAGCGACACCACGACCACGATCCGCTTGGCCGCCAGGTGCCGCCGGATCTCCGACACCGCGTCGAACAGCGCGTCCTCCGTGCTGCGCTGGGGCGTGAAGCCGTACTGGTAAGGACTGACTGGTTAGGTTAGGTTAGGTTAGGTTAGGTTAGGTTAGGTTAGGTTAGGTTAGGTTAGGTTAGGTTTTTTTTTTTTTTTTTTTTTTATAATGTTGCAAACTGTGTAGATTGACCTGATCAAAGGAACAGATAATTCTACATGTTTGCTGTTTGCTTTTTAAACCCTACTATTACTGTTGCTATTAAAATGCAACAACATTAAAAACCTGCTGAATAGTAAAACCATTTTTTTTTTTTTTTTTTTTTTTCCTTTACTCGCACACACACTCACACAAACAAACACACACTCACACACACGCATGCAAGGGGAAACAGATAAGTTTACCAAATAATAATACGGACAATGCTAGAAGAGAATAAAATTACTCATTAAATATGATTAAAATGAATATTCTGGTGAAAACATATTATTTTACCTAGTAAACTTTATTGTTTCACATCATTAATAATCGTAGTGTATATTTGATGAAACCATTTAATTTTATGGAAATAAAATTAAACTATTCATTACATTCAATTAATTTTCTTCAAATATAATTACTTTCAAAGAATTAGGTTAGGTTAGGTTAGGTTAGGTTAGGTTAGGTTAGGTTAGGTTAGGTTAGGTTAGGTTAGGTTAGGTTAGGTTAGGTTAGGTTAGGTTAGGTTAGGTTAGGTTAGGTTAGGTTAGGTTAGGTTAGGTTAGGTTAGGTTAGGTTAGGTTAGGTTAGGTTAGGTTAGGTTAGGTTAGGTTAGGTTAGGTTAGGTTAGGTTAGGTTAGGTTAGGTTAGGTTAGGTTAGGTTAGGTTAGGTTAGGTTAGGTTAGGTTAGGTTAGGTTAGGTTAGGTTAGGTTAGGTTAGGTTAGGTTAGGTTAGGTTAGGTTAGGTTAGGTTAGGTTAGGTTAGGTTAGGTTAGGTTAGGTTAGGTTAGGTTAGGTTAGGTTAGGTTAGGTTAGGTTAGGTTAGGTTAGGTTAGGTTAGGTTAGGTTAGGTTAGGTTAGGTTAGGTTAGGTTAGGTTAGGTTAGGTTAGGTTAGGTTAGGTTAGGTTTTTTTTTTTTTTTTTTTTTTTTGTTGTTGTAGAGTAATCTCATCCCGTCGGAAGCTCCGCGCTAATGGGATACACTTTGCTTCCAACTGTTTGAGTGATTTGTGTTACGCTTATTAAGAAAAATGGTGTGTTATCTATGAGTGTTATGGTGGCGTTGTATTAATGTTAAGTTATGACTGAATGTTGTTCGGTATGTGTAATTGGAAATAGAAGGAAGTTTTTTTTTTTTTTTTTTTTTTTTTTACATGCGTTGCAATAATTTTAAATACAATTTTGCTTGCCAACCAAGCCGGCTTAAGAGCAGAAACAACCCCTCGTTTCGGCATACGAGTAGATGTTCCACTAACAAGGTGTCCCAGCAGATAGCCAGCAAGCAAGTTGCCACCGGCAAGTGGCCGGCAAGTATAAAGAGTTACATTTTATTAATGGCTTATGAACTAAATAATTGATGTAGATGGAATTATATAATTTACAGATGAGAGTGACAAAAGCTTTCTTTAAATTATCTTGATGAATAAACATGATACATTTACTATAAGTAAGGACAAGTAGTATGATCTTAGAAAAAGTTACATATCATGGTTTTCCGCTAATGAGCTATTCCATCAGATAGCTAGCAAACAAGTGTTACAAATTTAAAGTTGAGAATGAAGATTGTACATGTAGGTTTCGGTCTGCTTGCCGGGAATGGGCCAAAGCGGGACTCAAGAGGCCGTTGTCATTCTGCAAGTTGCCGGATGTTTACTCCGGCAAGCAAGACCCTTATCTCTCTTGC
This sequence comes from Eupithecia centaureata, assembly GCA_944547425.1. Lineage (NCBI taxonomy): Eukaryota > Metazoa > Arthropoda > Insecta > Lepidoptera > Geometridae > Eupithecia > Eupithecia centaureata. Next base: position 14,994,071 of record OX155688.1, read on the forward strand.
CGGAAAGCAAGCAAGTTGCCACCGGCAACTGGCCGGCAAGACAAGGATGGAGTTACATTATATTAATGGTGGCTTATAATCTAAATAATAGATGGAGATTGAATGATATTATTTACAGGTGAGAGTGACAAAAGCTTTCCTTAAATTATCTTGATGGCTGAACATAATACTTTAACTATAACTAAAGACAAGTAGATTGTTACAAATCTTAAGTTGAGAATGAAGTTGTAGGTTTGGGTCTGCTTGCCGGGAATGGGCAAAAGCGGGACTCAAGAGGCCGTTGTTATTCGGCAAGTTGCCGGGTGTTAACTCCGGCAAGCAAGACCCTAATCTCTCTTGCCGGAAAGCAAGCAAGTTGCTACTGGCAACTGGACAGCAAGTAAAGGAAGGAGTTACATTATCAATGAGAGCTTATGATCTAAATAGTAGATGTAAATGGAATGGTACTATTTACAGGTGAGAGTGAAAAATACATCAAATGAATTGTTACAATGAATGCTTACAATAATAGAAATTAAATTAAAAAAAAAAAAAGTTTTTTTTTTTTTTTTTTGTTATATTCATTTTTTTTTGTTGTTTTTTTTTTTTGTTTCTTGTTTTTTTTTTTTGTTTTTTTGTTTTTTTGTTTTTTTTTTTTTTAATTACAAAGGATTATTCTAATTGACTTAATCTAAACTAACTATGATACAGAGAACCCTGTTATTACAAGGAACAAATTTTTGATACAGGGGTGTGTGCTCCGAGGTCACTGACTGTAACTTGGCAAGCTTTCCTGCTGTGAAGGGCAAGTCAACTTGCCACGGTAGTGCGCAGTATTTATGTTGAGAAGGCAGTTGACTTGCCCGGTAACAAGCTTCAGCTTGCCTTGCCCTCCAGGTGGCAAGAAAATCAAAACAATGCAGAGACATTATGGCAAGCTCACTTGCCATTGTGCTGCACAATGCAACTGTCTGCCCGTGAAGAGGCAAGTCAACTTGCCATGGAAGTGCGTAGTGTTTATGTTAGGAAGGCAAGTTGACTTGCCAGATAACAAGCTTCGGCTTGCCCTGCCCACCAGGTGGCAAGAAAGTCAAACCGGATCCGAGACATTATGGCAAGCTCACCTGCCATGGTGCTGCACAATGCAACCGACCGACTGACCGTGAAGAGGCAAGTCAACTTGCCATGGATGTACGCAGAATGAAGCTAAGTGTTGTTGAAAGTTTTGAGGTTGGTAATGATATTGAAGATATGAGAGTGGAATGTGTCGATGGTGAGAGGCGAAGAGATGATTTCAGAGATGTTATATGGATAGGATGGATTCGGCAAGTTTTTTGCGGCTACGAGGTGGGAGACTCTGGTGGACTGGAATTCAGGACAAGACTCTATGAGGTGAGATAAAGATTGTATAGTCTTGTTGTCACAAGGGCATAGATTGTCCTGTACTATTTTGAATCTGTGTAAATATTCTTTATGATAGCCATGGTTAGTGAGTATCTGGGTTATTGCAAAATTTGGCCTGACTAGAGTGACATAATTAAGTAAATCATCATAATTAGGAAATATAGTTTTAGTGTACGAGGTGGTGAGAAATAGGTCTGATTGAGATTTTAGTGATAGTACTTTGTTCTGATGTTTGACAAAGCTTATGGGGATGTGAAAGTAGTCAGGTTGTTTGTGAAGGAGTGCTGCGGATTTCGCTGCAGTATCAGCGAGGTCATTGCCGTGGATATCTGAGTGGCCTCTGATCCAAGAAAAGTCAATTTTGATGTTATAAAATGATATGTTGTGCAAGATTTTGTGTATTTGTACTGCCAGAGAGTTGTTGCTGTTTGGGTTGCTTAATTCAATGAGGCTGGATAGACTGTCAGAGAAAATTATTGTATTGGGTGGTCTGTTTATGGAAATCCATTTACAGGCGTGTAATATGGCTAGCATTTCAGCTTGAAATACTGAGCAGAAGTCGTGCAGTTTAAGTTTCTTGATTGTGTTGTGACCTTTTGGGCTGATGATGACAAAAGCTGCTCCCACTTTGCCGCTATGTCCACTGCCATCCGTGTAAATTTGATATGTGTTTTGGAGATTTATTTTAGAAAATTCTGAAGCGGATGATATTTCATTGTAGGTGATGCCTTGCCTTAGAGATGGGTGTAGAAGAGAATTTGTGGGAGCGGGTTTTTCGATGGGAATGTCATTGGGGGTGAAGCGAGATGAGCCTATGAGTTTGGAGGATTCGATGTCTCCCACTTCAGCTATTTTGGCAGGTAATGGGGTGAGTTGAGCAATAGAGATGGAAGCGGCTGTGCTCAAAGTTTTGAAGCCTTGTACGCATTTGATGGCAAATAGTCTTTGTTGAGATAAACATTTTTTGATGATGAATTTATGTTTCAGAGCAGGAATGGCCCAAATTCCTGCGGCGTAGCAAATTATGGGTTCAATGACGTGGTTGTAAATTATTTTGACGTTGTCAGGATGAATTCCCCATGTGGGCCTGATATAAGTGGCTAGTTTGTTAAAGAGCTTTTTGGTTTTGTCTAATGTATGAAGAACGTGTTTTGTAAAATTAAGTTTGCTGTCTATGGTTACTCCTAGGTATTTAAGATGTTTTGAATGAGGGATAGTTTGTCCTTGTATGGTTAGAATGCATTTGGAAGATTTTAAAGAGAAAGCTGTGAATTGGGACTTGTCTGGTGAGAATTTGAGTTTGATGCTTTCGCCCCAGGTAGCGATTGATTGGAGGGCACTATTGGTTTGTGATTGAAGAACATTGAGATCAGGTGAGTGGGAGATGAGAAGTATGTCATCAGCGTAGGCCTGAATGTGGCATCCATCGGGAAAGGTTCTTGTGAGTAAGTCATCTAAAAGAAGGTTCCAGAGGAGAGGACCGCACACGGATCCCTGAATGCAGCCCATGGTCATGGATTTTGAGACGTTGCAATTGGAGAAGTTTAATTGCACATTTCGGTCTAAAATATAGTTGAGTAATATCCTGTAGATGTTTCTAGGGCAGTCAATGTCGCGTAATCTTTTGAAGATTGCCGGCCACCATGCAGTATCAAAGGCGGACTTAATGTCTAGGGATACGGCAATTGAATGTTCATGGTTGGTTTTGGCAGTGGTTATGATTTTAAGTGCGTTGTTGAGGGCGTGAGTAGATGAAGTTTGTAATTTAAAGCCATATTGATTCTTGCAGTTATGGTTGTGAGTGTTTATATGGAAGGTAAGTCTGTTTGAGATCAATTTTTCTAATAGCTTGCCGAAGACGTTAATGAGACCTATGGGGCGAAAAGAAGAGGTTTCAGTGAAGTTTGTTTTATTGTGTTTGGGAATGATTTTTACTATAGCTGTTTTCCAGATTTTGGGAAAATATTCTAAGATGAGACACTGATTCATGAGATTTGTGATTATGTTTGGGTATGTGATGGCAAAATGATAGCATATGTCTGATGTAAGGTGATCTGATCCAGGAGCTCGTTTGTGACTCATTGTTTTGAGGCATTCGATTATTTCTGATGTAGTGAAGGGGGTTTCAGGAGAGGTGTCAATCGGTTTTGACATGGCATTACGAAGGGAATTTTGGAAGGGAGAGGTGTCAGGGGAATCATCAGGGTAAAAATTTTGCAGCAGTGCATTGGCAGTGTCTGTGGGGTCAGTAGTGTAGGAGCCGTCATCTAGCTTGAGGGTGCAGGGTGGCTGTGAAAGAGGTTTTGTTTTGATCAGTCTGTTAGTGATTGACCAAACATCCTCTTTCTTTTGGGCATTGCAGAATTCTTTGAAGTTCTCAGTAGAAGCGGAACATATGGCATCTGCGTATTTCTTTTTGAGCTCCTGTCTCTTGTCTAAAATATCAGTTAGTGGTAGATTACGCCGTTTGAGCTTGATGAGTTTATGGTGGTTTTTAATTACTTCTAACTTGAGTTTAGTGAGGTCGTCATTCCACCATGGAGCGCGTGAGGGTCGTTTTGATGGTCTAGGCAGAACCTTGTCACAGGCATTTTGTATAGTTTGTGTGAGGCTGATTGTGTAATCTTCCAGCTGAACGGCTGAGAGGTGATTAATGTTGTCAGTTAGAGGGGGGAGATGATTGCCTATTTCTGTGGAGAATCTCTCTACAAGGTGAGTGTTCCATGTAGATGGTGTGCTGTATTTAAAAGTTGATAGTTTGATGTTGTGATCAGGTTGGAAATCGGTGAGATGGATGTTGAATTGGATGGCATTATGATCAGATGAAGGGCAGATATGTTTATTGATTTTCCACTGCGAGATGGAAAGCTGATGGTTGATGCTGGTGATGGTGAGGTCTATGATGGATTCCCTGTGTCTTCCGTGAGTAATCGTTTCAAAAGTGGGGGTGTTACCATTGTTGTGAATGGATAGGGTGTGTAAGGTAATGAGATCGTATATGGCGTTTCCTCTTCTGTTATTGGTTCTTGACCCCCACGCTGTGTGCCATCCATTGAAGTCACCGCAAATGATGTGCGTTGAGCCGCGGGTTTTTTCCAGGAAGAAGTCTAATTTGTTGATGATGAGATAGTCGTCAGTTCTGGGTTCGATATAGACGGATATGAAGTAAACAGTTTTGCCTGATAAGTTGTTAGCTTTGATGATGCAAATATTTGAGTTTGAATACTCAGATATTCCTATGGCGCTGAAGGCTTTGCTGTTCAGTAAGATGAGTGATTTGATGGGTCTTGATGTGGGAAATTGATATGATGAAAAGCCTGGAATGTTGGTGTTGAAAGATTGTGAGTTGCCGATGTATGGTTCCGTGATTGAGATGAGATCTAGAGGGGTATTATGGATATGATTGAGTAGTTCATGAAGTGCATTTCTGCTACGACCTAGGTTAATTTGAAGAAGTTGAAGTGGCTTAGACGCCATAATTGACCCGTTGCAGGGTTCTATTCTTCATGGATATCAAACGGGGGCAGTGCATCGAGGTGGCACTATGGGTGGAGTTTTTGTTGGTGTTGTGCTTGTTATTGAATTCTGAGCAATTGTGGCAGTTAGCTTTGGATGAGTCAGCTTTGACTGGGCAGTCTTTGTAAGTATGTTGGGTTGATGAGCAGTGGGAGCATACAGTAAGAGTGTTATTGCATCGGTTTTTGGTGTGGCCGAATTGAAGGCATTTGAAGCACTGCAGCAGAGGGATATGGTTCGAGACATGGACACGTTGGTGATTAATATTTAAATGTTCAGCCTCAATGATGGCTTTCCAAACTGGAGGGGTGGTCATGAAGATTGCGTTGTAGAGATTTTCGTTTCTGTTACGCTGAATGAATTTCAGAGAAATGTCATCCCAACCTAGCAGGGTTTTCTTAATACAGTCGTTCTGTCCGCAGATGGTATCAGTAAGACTTTCAGTCGAGATGTTTTTTGAAATGCCTTTGAGAACAAACATTGGTTTCAGGCTGGATGTGGACCTGGCAGTGACCTCAGAGCTTGGGTTGTCAATCTTTTTAAGAACGGCTTCAACATGCTCGTTTTTGTCAAATTCTGCTACAATCTTATGATTAGATGTGAATTTGATGCTGGCTGGAGAGAAGTTGGTGTCTGTGAAGCAGACGCTCTTCCTCCAGGCCTGAAGAGTGTCAGTATGACTTGTTACGTCGCTTTTTGGCGATATTATGATTGCAGGCCTGTAGGAATGAGCAATATTCTTAGGATCACTTACAGCTAGCTTTTTGGTGTGGTCGACGGCAGGGCGGCTAGGATTTCCTGGTTCAGCTTGAGGTGGAAGGTTAGAGTTCAAGGAGTGCAGCATAGAAACACTTTTGTTGATGAGAGTCTTGATGTCTTGCAGCTCGGTTTCCATTTTTTCTTTAAGTGTGTTCAGTGTATCCTGTTTTTGAAGGGATGACTCGTGGGGCTCACACATTATTCTGTCTGATCGGGTGGTGGCTAATGCATGCGCGGATGAGATGAGACAATCGCATATTTTCACGATGTTTTCCTTATTGGTCTTAGTAAGACTCTTCCCTTCTTTGAGCAGGGCCTTGATTTTTTGGGCTTGACTTGTGACTTGGTGCGTAAAGTCATCACTGGGGTTGTTTTCAGTTGCAGCCATTGAATCTTCGGATCCTGATAGGTAAAATTGGATGTCGGGACTGTTAAGGTTTTGCTGGCATATATCTTGTGAGGTGGTAGGAGTCGGTGATGATTCTTGGCTACAGGCTGCTATATTGGGTTGAGTAAACGGGTTGACGGAGTCCTGTTGGGTCATTTCTGGAGCCTGAGAAGGCAAAGATGGTGGTCGCCGCGTTGGAGATCTTGCTATAGGCATGTTTGCAGGCTTTGTTGGTTTGTTGTTGAAATGTAACGAAGAAACTGTTATCCGGATGATGACTGAGTGGCAGCTAAACTTGCCAGGCAATGCAAGTTGCACAAGTGCCGAAGTGGCAAGTGGACTTGCTGAAGTGGTGAGTTGGCTTGCACTATTGCCGAAATGGAAACTGAACTTGCCTCGAGCGGCCACTTGAGTTGCACTGTTGCCAAAGTGGCAATTGAACTTGCTGACGAGGGAAAGCACTTGCACTGTTGTCCGGATGATGACTAAGTGGCAGCAAAGCTTGCCTGGCAATGTAAGTTGCACAAATGCCAAAGTGGCAAGTGGACTTGCTGAAGTGGACACTGAACTTGCCTCGAGCGGCCACTTGAGTTGCACTGTTGCCAAAGTGGCAATTGAACTTGCTGAAGTGGAGAGTTGACTTGCACTATTGCCGGAATGGAAACTAAACTTGCCCTAATATGTGGGGGTCGGCAAGTTGGCAAGTTTGCCGAAAACTTGCTTGCCCTGCCAATCGCGAGGAGACTTGGAGAGCGACTGGTTAGGTTAGGTTAGGTTAGGTTAGGTTAGGTTAGGTTAGGTTAGGTTAGGTTAGGTTGGGTTAGGTTGGGTTGGGTTGGGTTGGGTTGGGTTGGGTTGGGTTGGGTTGGGTTGGGTTGGGTTGGGTTGGGTTGGGTTGGGTTGGGTTGGGTTGGGTTGGGTTTTCCAGGAAGAAGTCTAATTTGTTGATGATGAGATAGTCGTCAGTTCTGGGTTCGATATAGACGGATATGAAGTAAACAGTTTTGCCTGATAAGTTGTTAGCTTTGATGATGCAAATATTTGAGTTTGAATACTCAGATATTCCTATGGCGCTGAAGGCTTTGCTGTTCAGTAAGATGAGTGATTTGATGGGTCTTGATGTGGGAAATTGATATGATGAAAAGCCTGGAATGTTGGTGTTGAAAGATTGTGAGTTGCCGATGTATGGTTCCGTGATTGAGATGAGATCTAGAGGGGTATTATGGATATGATTGAGTAGTTCATGAAGTGCATTTCTGCTACGACCTAGGTTAATTTGAAGAAGTTGAAGTGGCTTAGACGCCATAATTGACCCGTTGCAGGGTTCTATTCTTCATGGATATCAAACGGGGGCAGTGCATCGAGGTGGCACTATGGGTGGAGTTTTTGTTGGTGTTGTGCTTGTTATTGAATTCTGAGCAATTGTGGCAGTTAGCTTTGGATGAGTCAGCTTTGACTGGGCAGTCTTTGTAAGTATGTTGGGTTGATGAGCAGTGGGAGCATACAGTAAGAGTGTTATTGCATCGGTTTTTGGTGTGGCCGAATTGAAGGCATTTGAAGCACTGCAGCAGAGGGATATGGTTCGAGACATGGACACGTTGGTGATTAATATTTAAATGTTCAGCCTCAATGATGGCTTTCCAAACTGGAGGGGTGGTCATGAAGATTGCGTTGTAGAGATTTTCGTTTCTGTTACGCTGAATGAATTTCAGAGAAATGTCATCCCAACCTAGCAGGGTTTTCTTAATACAGTCGTTCTGTCCGCAGATGGTATCAGTAAGACTTTCAGTCGAGATGTTTTTTGAAATGCCTTTGAGAACAAACATTGGTTTCAGGCTGGATGTGGACCTGGCAGTGACCTCAGAGCTTGGGTTGTCAATCTTTTTAAGAACGGCTTCAACATGCTCGTTTTTGTCAAATTCTGCTACAATCTTATGATTAGATGTGAATTTGATGCTGGCTGGAGAGAAGTTGGTGTCTGTGAAGCAGACGCTCTTCCTCCAGGCCTGAAGAGTGTCAGTATGACTTGTTACGTCGCTTTTTGGCGATATTATGATTGCAGGCCTGTAGGAATGAGCAATATTCTTAGGATCACTTACAGCTAGCTTTTTGGTGTGGTCGACGGCAGGGCGGCTAGGATTTCCTGGTTCAGCTTGAGGTGGAAGGTTAGAGTTCAAGGAGTGCAGCATAGAAACACTTTTGTTGATGAGAGTCTTGATGTCTTGCAGCTCGGTTTCCATTTTTTCTTTAAGTGTGTTCAGTGTATCCTGTTTTTGAAGGGATGACTCGTGGGGCTCACACATTATTCTGTCTGATCGGGTGGTGGCTAATGCATGCGCGGATGAGATGAGACAATCGCATATTTTCACGATGTTTTCCTTATTGGTCTTAGTAAGACTCTTCCCTTCTTTGAGCAGGGCCTTGATTTTTTGGGCTTGACTTGTGACTTGGTGCGTAAAGTCATCACTGGGGTTGTTTTCAGTTGCAGCCATTGAATCTTCGGATCCTGATAGGTAAAATTGGATGTCGGGACTGTTAAGGTTTTGCTGGCATATATCTTGTGAGGTGGTAGGAGTCGGTGATGATTCTTGGCTACAGGCTGCTATATTGGGTTGAGTAAACGGGTTGACGGAGTCCTGTTGGGTCATTTCTGGAGCCTGAGAAGGCAAAGATGGTGGTCGCCGCGTTGGAGATCTTGCTATAGGCATGTTTGCAGGCTTTGTTGGTTTGTTGTTGAAATGTAACGAAGAAACTGTTATCCGGATGATGACTGAGTGGCAGCTAAACTTGCCAGGCAATGCAAGTTGCACAAGTGCCGAAGTGGCAAGTGGACTTGCTGAAGTGGTGAGTTGGCTTGCACTATTGCCGAAATGGAAACTGAACTTGCCTCGAGCGGCCACTTGAGTTGCACTGTTGCCAAAGTGGCAATTGAACTTGCTGACGAGGGAAAGCACTTGCACTGTTGTCCGGATGATGACTAAGTGGCAGCAAAGCTTGCCTGGCAATGTAAGTTGCACAAATGCCAAAGTGGCAAGTGGACTTGCTGAAGTGGACACTGAACTTGCCTCGAGCGGCCACTTGAGTTGCACTGTTGCCAAAGTGGCAATTGAACTTGCTGAAGTGGAGAGTTGACTTGCACTATTGCCGGAATGGAAACTAAACTTGCCCTAATATGTGGGGGTCGGCAAGTTGGCAAGTTTGCCGAAAACTTGCTTGCCCTGCCAATCGCGAGGAGACTTGGAGAGCGACTGGTTAGGTTAGGTTAGGTTAGGTTAGGTTAGGTTAGGTTAGGTTAGGTTGGGTTAGGTTGGGTTGGGTTGGGTTGGGTTGGGTTGGGTTGGGTTGGGTTGGGTTGGGTTGGGTTGGGTTGGGTTGGGTTGGGTTGGGTTGGGTTGGGTTGGGTTGGGTTGGGTTGGGTTGGGTTGGGTTGGGTTGGGTTGGGTTGGGTTGGGTTGGGTTGGGTTGGGTTGGGTTGGGTTGGGTTGGGTTGGGTTGGGTTGGGTTGGGTTGGGTTGGGTTGGGTTGGGTTGGGTTGGGTTGGGTTGGGTTGGGTTGGGTTGGGTTGGGTTGGGTTGGGTTGGGTTGGGTTGGGTTGGGTTGGGTTGGGTTGGGTTGGGTTGGGTTGGGTTGGGTTGGGTTGGGTGGGGTTGGGTTGGGTTGGGTTGGGTTGGGTTGGGTTGGGTTGGGTTGGGTTGGGTTGGGTTAGGTTAGGTTAGGTTAGGTTAGGTTAGGTTAGGTTAGGTTAGGTTAGGTTTTTTTTTTTTTTTTTTTTTTTTTTTTTTTAATTCCTGATGTCCTCCAACGTTATCGGAGCCTTTATCTACCTTGAGTCTGATTCATACAAGTTCTCGCTTTAATTCTTCTCGCACTTTCATACTATACCGTTCATACATCATCTTTTATACGTCTTACGGGTGGGATGCCCGCCTAAGGGTTGAGCTATTTCTATTTCTTTATTGATTTATTTCTAAAAGGGGAGTTCGTAACTTACTTCTTAACATAACATCACAAATTTAAGAATAGCTTCATCTACTTTATACATTTTCGACTTCCATTACACATTTCATTGCTGGGTCCTTTATATTCATAAATATAAGTGATCAGCAAAAGTTATCTATCCTTATTTCTACTTATAACTATATTTGCTACACTTATACAGTAATTTATAAAATCGTTTAATATATACTTGTTACTCATAAAATCTTTTACATTTTCTACCCTTAATGTGATGTCCAATCTTTGCTCAGCTTCATATCTCCGTACGCCAAATACTGGGCACTCAAATAGAATGTGCTCTACGGTTTCCTTTTTGCTGCTTTCGCAGGTGCATGACGGACTCTCCTTACATCTGAACCTATTCAGGTATTCAGAGAATCCACCATGCCCTGTCATTATTTGCGTGATTACACCAGAGGGCCTTAACATTTTGATAATTTTATGAGATTTAATTATGTCGGGAAAGAAGATTTTTGTTACCGCTGCATTTTCGCTGGTAATGTATCTCCTGTTCCATTCGTCAAGAGTTCCTCTACGGATATGTCGCTTAACGAATGAAACAGGGCATGCGTCATATAGTGGTGAGGTCTTAGTTTTCAGGGCGGCGTCCTTTGCCAGCGCATCAGCTCGCTCGTTGCCCTCCAGTCCTGCATGTGCTTTAATCCAATACAAATCAACGCATTTGTTCTGTACCCTGCTTGCTTTTAAGTTCTTTCGAGCTTTTACTGCAAGAGGGTGAGTGGAGCTGTTGTTTGTAATGGTTTGAAGCGAGGACTGTGAGTCACTGTAGATACCGAAGCGGGTTTCTGACATCTTCAGTATTTCCTCAGTAGCTTTGTATATTGCCAGTAATTCTGCCTGGTAGACAGTGCAGTGTGACGAAAGCTTCAGTTTGGTTGATTTGGTCTCGGTCTGATTATTCCAAATGGATAATGCAGCTCCGACTTTCTCGCCAATCTTACTACCGTCTGTGAACATCCGTACTGCGTAATCGCTGTGGATATTCACCTGCTCCTGGTCTTCCAGACGCACGAATTCCAGGCTCATATACTCAGCTGGGTGAGGTTTTTCTGAGAATGCCGACATTTTCTCCACTTCTCTGTCTCCTAGCGCGGGCTGGATCACCCCCTTCCTTGCCTCGTACAGGGCGGCTGCTTCTTGTACTCTGAGGTCGAGTGGTAGTAATCCAGCCAGCGCCAGTGCAGAATTTAGAGAAGCAGTTCTGTATGCTCGGCATATTTTTTGAGCGAACCCGCGCTGGACGGAGTTAAGCAGTTTCTGAATGCCCAGTTTTTTGGTTGCTGGGGCCCATACGCTTGCTGCATACAATACAGTTGGCTCAACAACTGCATTATAAATAGCCCTAACAACTTCCGGGTGCAGACCCCAGCTTATCTTAGCTGCTCTGGATAGTTGTTTGAAGATACTGACAGCTTTCCTACAGACGATTGACGCGTGCTGATTAAAAGTCAGCTTATCGTCAATCGTTAGCCCCAGTATCTTCATTTCCTTTGACATGGCTATGTCGATCCCGCCCATCCTCAGAAGCGGAGCATCATATTTAAGTTTTCTGGTCACTATCATCGCAATTGTTTTCTGCGGCGCAAACTTTAACTTATTTTTGATGCCCCACTCCTGAACATAAGCGAGAGCGGCGTTTCCCTGTCTTTGGATTTCCAGTGCAGTATTCCCGTCGAAGACCATCACTATATCGTCCGCGAATGCTTGGCAATAGTCACCTCTCTGCTCCAGGCCTTTGAGCAATGGATCAATGAGCAAGTTCCACAATACAGGTCCGCCGATTGAGCCTTGAACGCATCCTTTGTGGGTGGGTCTGGTAATTTGTTCTCCAGCGTATCTTACGTTCACCGTCCTTCCGTCCAGGTAGCTGTCGATGACTTTTCTTATATTGACTGGGCATCCTTCCTCTGCTAGTCGGACTCTGAGCGCTGGCCACCAAGCGCCGTCGAAGGCGCCCTCTATGTCCAATGATACAACTGTAATAAGTTTTTTTAGTGCGAGTTTTTCGTGAATCCGTTTCATCAGAGCATAGAGGGCGTCCTCGGTGCTTTTCTGTGGTACGAATCCGAACTGGCGGGTACTGAGCTTTGGAAGAACGTGGTACTTAACCCTGCCCATAAGCATCTTCTCAAAGACCTTGCCCATGATCGGGAGGAGTCCTATCGGCCTGTATGATTTCGGGTCTTGGTAGTTCTTCTTCCCCGGCTTCCTCAATATGACCACGGTAGCTTCTTTCCATACCTTGGGGAAGTGACCAAATTCTAAACACTTATTTACTATAGCCATGTATGTTTCGGGGTCTTGTAAGATCGTGTGTTTGCAAATATCTGCAGTGAATCCATCCAGTCCCGGTGCCTTTTTAGGATCAAAACTATTAATTGCGGATTTTATCTCTTCCATGGTAAACGGGGGGTCATGGTTTTCAGCATGCTCCTCTTCGTTTACTTGATCAGCAAGTTTCCTAATTTTTTGGTGATCCTTATTGTCATGTTCCTCCTTATCTTCCGGATAGAACGTCTCGGAGAGTAATTCAGCTGACTCTTTAGGACTCAAGGATTTGCCATTCTTTATCAGGGGCAGGTCTTCTTGCCTCTTTGTTGTTTTTCCGATTACCCTGTAAATTCCTTCCCAAAGTCCTTCCTTGTCTTGCTTTTCACAGAACTTTTTCCAACTGTCTATTTGTGCTTGTTTTGCTTGTTTTTCATATATTTCTTTTATTTGCAGGTACTCTCCAATGACTTTCCTTCTACGGATCGGCGCTGCACATCGGATTCTTCTCTTCCTGCATCTCACCTCTTTCTTCAGCTGTGCGAGTTCAGCCGACCACCATGGTAAGTTACTTTTTATGTTTGTTTTAAATTTAGGGATACTATCGTTGCATGCTATTGTTGTTAGTTTAATGTATGCTTCTATTTTGTTTTCTAATTCTGCTTTGTTTTTTATTTTGCTTATTTCTTCTTTGTTTAAATGATCTTCTTCTAGCAGTTGGGCCAGTTTCTCATGAAACTGGCTCCAATTGGCTTTTTTGCTATTAAAAATACGTGTGGTTCTTTGTATGCTTATGCCTTTTGCTCGTTCCAGTCTAATTTTAAAGGTTAACACATTGTGATCGGATGAAATCAGCCCTTCGTTTACCTCCCAGTCTTCTACCAGGTCCAGAAGATCCGTTGTGCAGGCGGTAATGTCTACAAAGCTCGAATAAGTCTTTGCTCCTCTTACGGTATCGAATGTTGGGATATCTCCAACGTTGAGCACCTGCAAATCCATATCCTCTATTGTTCCAGCCAGTTCTTCTCCCTTTTCATCTATTTTCAGGCTTCCCCACCATGTATGTTTGGCATTTGCATCCCCTCCTATAACTAACTTTTTCACTCCCACTTCTCTTTCTATCCTTTGCAGTTGTATTAGGAAGGGCTCTAGTGTGGTGTGATTTGGCTCAAAGTAGTATGAGACGACCACGATCTCCCAGGCGCTGGTCCTGAGCTTCACCACCGCGATGTTGTTTGTGGTGAAGTCTGGGCAGAGAATGGCATCCATGTCTTTATCAAAGACAGCTATAGCTGCTTTGATTGTGCCATCTCCATGGTTTGCGTTCTGGAAGATCCTGGTAGTCCCATAATCCTTCATTCGGCCGATTTTCCCAACATAAGGCTCTTGAAGCAAGGCAAAGGCCATTCTCCTGTTGTTAGCCTCTAGTATTAGTTCATGTGTAGCTAGTGCTTTCCTTTGTAGGTTAGCTTGGGCTACAATGTATGGCCTTGCGTTGCTTTGAGAAGCTATATGGGTCGGGACTACTTTAGCAGTATGCTACTGAGGCCCGAGCCAACGCGTCCCATCTTCTCCTGATCGGGCACTCACTACTAAAAGCATTGTGATCCGATCTCTCTATCTTAGCATGCACACAGTTTGTGCACCTGGGGACGGCACCGGCTATCCAATCTGCGCAGTCCGTTCTGAGGTGGGGTCCACCGCAGTGGCTACATGCTTCGGTCGTCTCCTTGCAGAATCTTCTGCCATGGCCGTAGCCAAGACAGAGGGAGCATTGAACCAGTGGCGATTGGTCCGCCACTCGAACCTTCTGCAAGTCGATCAGGACTGTTTCGGCATCTACCAGCCGTCTCCACAAAGCGGGGGACACCCTCAAGATGATGTGGTGCATATGTGGGTTCCGTGTTTGTTTTTTATAGGCTATTTCCATGGTGTCTTTAGTGTTTGAAGCTGGCAGTAGGTTTTTGTTTTGAATCTTCAGGGCGCTGAGGATGTCTTCATCCTGATTGTATTTCAGCACATCCTTCAGAATAACCAGCGGGTTCTTGTTTTGGACATTCTCTACATTTAAATCCTTGGCTTCCCGAAGTTTGTTCCTGAATCTGTCACGTTCTTCTTCTGTTCTGCATCCCACTATTACTTTCCTATCCTTTGCTTTCCTGATTCTCTCTACCGCTATTCCACTCTCCTTTGCGTTAACTGTCTTCCTTATTCTATCTAGGACCTCTTCACCAGTCTCTGTTTCATCTTTGGCGCTGACCACGATTGAGTGTAGCGCGGTCTGTCTATGGGGCTTTCTCCCAATGGTAGCCGCTGCTACACTAGCGTAGGTTTGCCTTTCTACTATTTCCCTGTGTTTTTCTATTGACTGTGCTAGTTTTTCCATGTTTCTGTTGTTTTCCTGAATCAGTTTTTCTTGTTCTTCTTTGTGTTTCTCAATAGTTACTTTAAACTGTTCTATTTGTTCATAACTCTCTTGCATAATTCTTGATAGTTTTCCACCTTCTTTTTTATCATGTTGGTTTTCGTTTTCCTCTGTGTCTTGTTCTTTATCTTTCTTGGGTTCTTCTGCGGTTTTCTTTCCTTTTACCCTTTCACATTCTTTCACCATGTGGTAAAGCCTTTCTGCTGCGCCGATTATGTTTCCTGCTAATGTTTTCTTGAAGTTTTTTGATAGTCCAAGATTGGTTTTTATAGTGACAAGGCATCCTCTAGCCTCACTCACTCGCTCTGTGTTCTTCACGCTAGGCTTGTTATTGCTAGGTGAGTCCGTTGTCGTTAACTTCCGGATCCTGCTATCCACTTGGGGAAGAGTCTTCGTTGTCGAACATGAGGGCTGACTCTGTGACGGTCTCTTGGGCGAGGGTGTGCTTCCTAAGCTTGGTCCTGCCTTTGCGGGCTTCCATTCCCCGGAGCCATTTCTTACCCAAGAGGTCCGACCAGGATGGGCGCTTGAAGTATCGTCATCCTTCCTCTGCAATAGACCTTTAGCTGTGCACATTTCTATTGGATTACCTTCTTTCTGCATTAGCACTGTTTCTTCCTTTCCCTGTTCTTTTGTAAATGTTTTTTCACGTCTAGGGTGTGGGCTTGATCCCTTGTTCATTTGGTTCACGCCTGAAGCCTCGTTTTCTCGGTTTATTTTGTCTTCCTTTTGCGTCAGCTTTATATCTTCTTTTTCACTCTCTTTTGTAAAGGTCAGTTCAAGAGGTTCCTGGATTAAAGCTTGATCGGTAAGGTCAATCAGGTCGTTAGCCTTATCCCCTTGGCGGGAAAATCCCTCCTGGTCTACTCTTTTGTCCTTCTTCGGAATGGGTGTTCGCAATCCAAACATTTTGTCAGAGTGCGCGTCAAGTGTAAATAAAGGTTATTAATGTAAGTTTGTAAAAGTTGTAAAAATGCGTAGATATAACTATACCCGATAACTTATGATCTAACTAAAATATTCTTAAAGCAAAATTTTTACTCTATATAGAGTAGGTCGTATAATTTGATTGTAAAAAGCAATACAAGTCTTGGTCAAAATCTTAATGAGGTGGTTCAGATGATAACGATAATGATTTAAATAAAAATGTTTTTGACTCTACTATAGAGTCAGTCTCTATTTATCAAAAGATAGTACCTCTAGTGTAATGCGATAAGCAGAAAACCGCATCAAATTTAAGTCTCTGGTTCCGGAGATACAAGCAAAAGAGTATACAATATGGTTATCAAGGGGTGGGGGGAAGGGAAATTTGGAAATTACATCTAGGTGGTAAATTAATAGTGAAAGTGTACAAAGTTATCGATAATAAACACAATTTGCTTAAGTATAGCTCTCAAAACATTAAATACAGAAAATAAAAATAAAAAATCTTGAGGGGTGGGGGGTGAATTAGTATGGAAGTTATAAGATCTTAAAACAATTATTAAACTTGTATATATTATATATATAATATATACAAATTATTATAAAAAATTTGTATCTCCAGCCGTTTCCGAGAAACAAGCGTTTAATTCTATTTGCGGTTGGTAATTTTACTCAAAATTTTCGCGCTCGGAAGCCGCCTGTCTTAAAATTCAAAATTTTTCACAGAAATGTTTGTTAACATAGGGACAGCAATTACACAAAAAATAAACCTATGTTGTCGCTGAAAATTTAAAATAAAAACACTTAAAATAAAAGTCAGAACAGCACAAAACTTTAAGAGTCTCTATCTCCGTCAAAAATGTTTCAATTTTGAATTTTGAGATGCCTGTCAGCTGCTCACAACTGCACCCTTGGGGTTTTGTCCTTGAAAGTTGTCCAACGGCACGGGGTCACTGACCTCGCCGCCACGTGGTTTTTATTTTTTTGGCTATATCTTCAAAATCCTGCACAGAAAAAATGTGCAAATTGACGAAAACACAGAACTCCAAAATGTCCCTCGTTTCACAGTTGAAAAAATATAGGTCGTCGCTGAAATTCGTGAAATAAATCACTTTAACTAAGGGGAATTTCCAAAAAAAGCACTTTTTCGCCAATAACTTTGTGGCCACAACACTTAGACCAACACGGTTTTCACTGTTATGTGCGCCTTCACTTTCCGCTTCTTTTGATATATTGCAAGTTAAAATCGAGGCACTTTTGCCTATTTTTGCGAATTTTTCAACGTGGAGGGACTGATTTTCGTGGCGCTCTCGAGTGCGGTTCGAGCGCGAATGGTTAGGTTAGGTTAGGTTAGGTTAGGTTAGGTTAGGTTAGGTTAGGTTAGGTTAGGTTAGGTTAGGTTAGGTTAGGTTAGGTTAGGTTAGGTTAGGTTAGGTTAGGTTAGGTTAGGTTAGGTTAGGTTAGGTTAGGTTAGGTTAGGTTAGGTTAGGTTAGGTTAGGTTAGGTTAGGTTAGGTTAGGTTAGGTTAGGTTAGGTTAGGTTAGGTTAGGTTAGGTTAGGTTAGGTTAGGTTAGGTTAGGTTAGGTTAGGTTAGGTTAGGTTAGGTTAGGTTAGGTTAGGTTAGGTTAGGTTAGGTTAGGTTAGGTTAGGTTAGGTTAGGTTAGGTTAGGTTAGGTTAGGTTAGGTTAGGTTAGGTTAGGTTAGGTTAGGTTAGGTTAGGTTAGGTTAGGTTAGGTTAGGTTAGGTTAGGTTAGGTTAGGTTAGGTTAGGTTAGGTTAGGTTAGGTTAGGTTAGGTTAGGTTAGGTTAGGTTAGGTTAGGTTAGGTTAGGTTAGGTTAGGTTAGGTTAGGTTAGGTTAGGTTAGGTTAGGTTAGGTTAGGTTAGGTTAGGTTAGGTTAGGTTAGGTTAGGTTAGGTTAGGTTAGGTTAGGTTAGGTTAGGTTAGGTTAGGTTAGGTTAGGTTAGGTTAGGTTAGGTTAGGTTAGGTTAGGTTAGGTTAGGTTAGGTTAGGTTAGGTTAGGTTAGGTTAGGTTAGGTTAGGTTAGGTTAGGTTAGGTTAGGTTAGGTTAGGTTAGGTTAGGTTAGGTTAGGTTAGGTTAGGTTAGGTTAGGTTAGGTTAGGTTAGGTTAGGTTAGGTTAGGTTAGGTTAGGTTAGGTTAGGTTAGGTTAGGTTAGGTTAGGTTAGGTTAGGTTAGGTTAGGTTAGGTTAGGTTAGGTTAGGT